>CM034351.1:57403188-57449097 GCA_019925275.1 Mytilus edulis | reverse complement strand
TAAAAAATTTAAAACATTCAATGATTTAGAGGGGTTACATGTTTTAAAGGAACATGGACAATGGAAGACTGATGTTGAAAAAACTTATTCACCCAGGTTTTCCCCCTTTTAGGTAGAAAAAAAGGTGGGGGTAATAAAACTTTTTTTTTTTTTGACAAACAAAATTTGTTGAAACTGAAATTTTTCATCCAAAAAATTTTTTATTTAACTGATTAAATTTTTTTTTTCTTTACCTCACAGGTTTAGTTTTGTTTACCTGTTTGGGTAAAGATTTCTACCAAATGGAAAATAAGAAAACAATAGGGGAGGTAAATTTAGGGGAAATTGCATATTATTTCATCAGAGAAGGGGTTTCAAAATAAAATTTAACTGTCACAATTACAGCGCTTGAAGCGAAACAAATAAACGTAACCAAATTAAAAGAAATCCCCTGATAAAAAAAAGGAATGGTAAAAGTTTTTATATTTCATTTCTTTTTTTAATAAATATTCTTTCTTTTTAAAGTAAAATTTAAAGTGTGTTTATTTTTTCTCTTATATTAAAAGATATTCCATTTTTCATCAATTTCATACGATACTCTGAAAAACTCTTTTCTTCTACAATTCAATCTATACTTTTATCATGGCAAACCCTAAACACATTTCTTTTTGATAAAGAAAAAAATTTGTATCTTTTTTTGTAGAGTACAAAAATTATCGTTTGGAAAGTTTGAAAACATCATTATAAAAAACATTCAATGTTTTAGAGAGAGTACTGTTTTAAAGGAACATGGACGAAGGGAAGACGGGACTGAAAAAGTTTATTTACCGGGTTCCCCCTTTGATATGAGAAAAAAGGATGGGTGAAAAAAACGATTTTTTTGTCTTGACAAAAAAATTTGTTAAAAACTGAAATATTTCATCCAAAATATTTTCAATTTAAACATGTATTTAATTTATTTATTTATTTCTTTACCTACACAGGTTTAGAATTTTTTACCTGTTTAGGTAAAGATTTCATATCAAATGGCATAAATATAAGACAACAATATGGGTAGGTAGAATTTATGGCAATTGCATATTATTTCATCAGATGAATGGTTTCTAATAAAATTTGACTGTCACGATTACAGCGCTTGAAGCAGAAAACAAATAAACTGTAACCAAATAAAAGAAACTGCCATGATATAAGATATAAGAATGGTCAAAGTTCTTATATTTCATTTACCTATTTAAGTAAATACTTCTTTCTTTTTCAAGTAAATTTAACATGTGTTTATTTTTTCTCTCTAGTCAGTTAAAGATATTCCAGTTTCATCAAATTTCATATCGATACTCTTAAAACACTCATTTTCTTGCTACAATATCTATACATTTATCATGGCAAACTCTAACACAGTGTTTTTCTTGATAAAGAATAAACTTTGTATCATTTTATTGTAGATGTACTTTAAATGTATGCAGATTTGTGAAACTTTGACACATACATGTATAAATACATTCAATGATTTAGAGAGAGTTACGTGCTTTCAAGGAACATGGACGAATGGACAGACTGAGTGACTTGGAAAAACTTATTTATCCAGGTGTTCCCCTTTAGAGTATGAGAAAAAGGATAAGTGTAATAAAACAGATTTTTTTTCTTGACAAACAAAATTTGTAAGAAACTGAAATATTTCATCCAAAAAATTTTCAATTTAAACATGTATTAAATTTATTTATTTCTTTACCTTCACAGGTTTAGATTATTTTACCTGGTTAGGTAAAGATTTCATACCAAATGGCATAAATATAAGACAACAATATGGGTATATAGAATTTATGGCAATTGCATATTATTTCATCAGATGAATGGTTTCTAATAAAATGTGACTGTCACAATTACAGTGCTTGAAGCAGAAAACAAATAAACTGTAACCAAATAAAAGAAACTGCCATGATATAAGATATAAGAATGGTCAAAGTTCTTATATTTCATTTACCTATTTAAGTAAATACTTCTTTCTTTTTCAAGTAAATTTAACGTGTGTTTATTTTTTCTCTCTAGTCAGTTAAAGATATTCCAGTTTCATCAAATTTCATATCGATACTCTGAAAACACTCATTTTCTTGCTACAATATCAATCTATACATTTATCATGGCAAACTCTAACACAGTGTCTTTCTTGATAAAGAATAAACTTTGTATCATTTTATTGTAGATGTACTATAAATGTATGCAGATTTGTGAAAGTTTGACACAAACATGTATAAATACATTCAATGATTTAGAGAGAGTTACATGCTTTCAAGGAACATGGACGAATGGACAGACTGAGTGACTTGAAAAAACTTATTCATCCAGGTGTTCCCCTTTTAGAGTATGAGAAAAAGGATGGGGGTAATAAAACATTTTTTTTTTCTTGACAAACAAAATTTGTTAGAAACTGAAATATTTCATCCAAAAAATTTTCAATTTAAACATGTATTAAATTTATTTATTTCTTTACCTACACAGGTTTAGATTTGTTTACCTGTTTAGGTAAAGATTTCATACCAAATGGCATAAATATAAGACAACAATATGGGTAGGTAGAATTTATGGCAATTGCATATTATTTCATCAGATGAATGGTTTCTAATAAAATTTAACTGTCACAATTACAGCGCTTGAAGCAGAAAACAAATAAACTGTAACCAAATAAAAGAAACTGCCATGATATAAAATATAAGAATGGTCAAAGTTTTTATATTTCATTTCCCTTTTTAAGTAAATACTTCTTTCTTTTTCAAGTAAATTTAACGTGTGTTTATTTTTTCTCTCTAGTCAGTTAAAAATATTCCAGTTTCATCAAATTTCATATCGATACTCTGAAAACACTCATTTTCTTGCTACAATATCAATCTATACATTTATCATGGCAAACTCTAACACAATGTCTTTCTTGATAAAGAATAAACTTTGTATCATTTTATTGTAGATGTACTATAAATGTATGCAGATCTGTGAAAGTTTGACACAAACATGTATAAATACATTCAATGATTTAGAGAGAGTTACATGCTTTCAAGGAACATGGACGAATGGACAGACTGAGTGACTTGAAAAAACTTATTCATCCAGGTGTTCCCCTTTTAGAGTATGAGAAAAAGGATGGGGTAATAAAACATTTTTTTTTCTTGACAAACAAAATTTGTTAGAAACTGAAATATTTCATCCAAAAAATTTTCAATTTAAACATGTATTAAATTTATTTATTTCTTTACCTTCACAGGTTTAGATTATTTTACCTGGTTAGGTAAAGATTTCATACCAAATGGCATAAATATAAGACAACAATATGGGTATATAGAATTTATGGCAATTGCATATTATTTCATCAGATGAATGGTTTCTAATAAAATGTGACTGTCACAATTACAGCGCTTGAAGAAGAAAACAAATTAACTGTAACCAAATAAAAGAAACTGCAATGATATAAGATATAAGAATGGTCAAAGTTCTTATATTTCATTTACCTATTTAAGTAAATACTTCTTTCTTTTTCAAGTAAATTTAACGTGTGTTTATTTTTTCTCTCTAGTCAGTTAAAGATATTCCAGTTTCATCAAATTTCATATCGATACTCTGAAAACACTCATTTTCTTGCTACAATATCAATCTATACATTTATCATGGCAAACTCTAACACAGTGTCTTTCTTGATAAAGAATAAACTTTGTATCATTTTATTGTAGATGTACTATAAATGTATGCAGATTTGTGAAAGTTTGACACAAACATGTATAAATACATTCAATGATTTAGAGAGAGTTACATGCTTTCAAGGAACATGGACGAATGGACAGACTGAGTGACTTGAAAAAACTTATTCATCCAGGTGTTCCCCTTTTAGAGTATGAGAAAAAGGATGGGGGTAATAAAACATTTTTTTTCTTGACAAACAAAATTTGTTAGAAACTGAAATATTTCATCCAAAAATTTTTCAATTTAAACATGTATTAAATTTATTTATTTCTTTACCTACACAGGTTTAGATTTGTTTACCTGTTTAGGTAAAGATTTCATACCAAATGGCATAAATATAAGACAACAATATGGGTAGGTAGAATTTATGGCAATTGCATATTATTTCTTCAGATGAATGGTTTCTAATAAAATTTAACTGTCACAATTACAGCGCTTGAAGCAGAAAACAAATAAACTGTAACCAAATAAAAGAAACTGCCATGATATAAAATATAAGAATGGTCAAAGTTTTTATATTTCATTTCCCTTTTTAAGTAAATACTTCTTTCTTTTTCAAGTAAATTTAACGTGTGTTTATTTTTTTCTCTCTAGTCAGTTCAAGATATTCCAGTTTCATCAAATTTCATATCGATACTCTGAAAACACTCATTTTCTTGCTACAATATCAATCTATACATTTATCATGGCAAACTCTAACACAGTGTCTTTCTTGATAAAGAATAAACTTTGTATTATTTTATTGTAGATGTACTATAAATGTATGCAGATTTGTGAAGCTTTGACACATACATGTATAAATACATTCAATGATTTAGAGAGAGTTACATGTACGTGCTTTCAAGGAACATGGACGAATGGACAGACTGAGTGACTTGGAAAAACTTATTCATCCAGGTGTTCCCCCTTTAGAGTATGAGAAAAAGGATGGGTGTAATTAAAACAGATTTTTTTTTCTTAACAAACAAAATCTGTTAGAAACTGACATATTTCCTCCAAAAAACTTTCAATTTAAACATGTATTAAATTTATTTATTTCTTTACCTACACAGGTTTAGATTTGTTTACCTGTTTAGGTAAAGATTTCATACCAAATGGCATAAATATAAGACAACAATATGGGTTTGTAGAATTTATGGCAATTGCATATTATTTCATCAGATGAATGGTTTCTAATAAAATTTGACCGTCACAATTACAGCGCTTGAAGAAGAAAACAAATAAACTGTTACCAGATAAAAGAAACTGCCATGATATAAAATATAAGAATGGTCAAAGTTCTTATATTTCATTTACCTATTTAAGTAAATACTTCTTTCTTTTTCAAGTAAATTTAACGTGTGTTTATTTTTTCTCTCTAGTCAGTTAAAGATATTCCAGTTTCATCAAATTTCATATCGATACTCTGAAAACACTCATTTTCTTGCTACAATATCAATCTATACATTTATCATGGCAAACTCTAACACAGTGTCTTTCTTGATAAAGAATAAACTTTGTATCATTTTATTGTAGATGTACTATAAATGTATGCAGATTTGTGAAAGTTTGACACATACATGTATAAATACATTCAATGATTTAGAGAGAGTTACATGTACGTGCTTTCAAGGAACATGGACGAATGGACAGACTGAGTGACTTGGAAAAACTTATTCATCCAGGTGTTCCCCCTTTAGAATATGAGAAAAAGGATGGGTGTAATAAAACAGATTTTTTTTTCTTAACAAACAAAATCTGTTAGAAACTGACATATTTCCTCCAAAAAACTTTCAATTTAAACATGTATTTAATTTATTTATTTCTTTCTTTACCTACACAGGTTTAGAATTTTTTACCTGTTTAGGTAAGGCCACACTTAAAAATATTTTGGTTTGCCCAAACCCTACCCAAAGGTTGAGACAGTGGGTAGGTAGGTAGGCCTTTTCTTCTTTTTTTTCAAAAAAAGAAATTGAAGTATCAGATGTTTATTAGTCTTCATGGCTATTTGATTAAAAAAAAACTTCTTCAAATCAGGACAATAAAAGAATTTGAGTAGGCAGCTTTTTTCTGGGTAGGTAGTGTTTGGGCAAACAAACCTATTATTTATTATGGCCTAATGATTTCATACCAAATGGCATAAATATAAGACAACAATATGGGTAGGTAGAATTTATGGCAATTGCATATTATTTCATCAGATGAATGGTTTCTAATATAATTTGACTGTCACAATTACAGTGCTTGAAGCAGAAAACAAATAAACTGTAACCAAATAAAAGAAACTGCCATGATATAAAATATAAGAATGGTCAAAGTTCTTTTATTTCATTTACCTATTTAAGTAAATACTTCTTTCTTTTTCAAGTAAATTTAACATGTGTTTATTTTTACTCTCTAGTCAGTTAAAAATATTCCAGTTTCATCAAGTTTCATACTGATACTCTGAAAACACTCATATTCTTGCTACAATATCTATACATATATCATGGCAAACTCTAACACAATGTCTTTCTTGATAAAGAATAAACTTTTTGTATCATTTTATTGTAAATGTACTAAATATATGCAGATTTGTGAAAGTTTGACACATACATATGGTGCTCAACCTTCATATATAAAATTTCATCAAAGTTCATTCAATGATTTAGAGAGAATTATACATGCTTTTAAGTCAGGTGCATGGCTAACCCTATTTAGTTGGGTTAGTTTTCATCATAAATTTCTGATCAATTTTCCAGAATTCAAAATTATTCCAGATTCAAATAATTCCTTGTTTTAGGGCAATTGCATTTAATGTTTCATCAGATGAATGGTTTCTAATAAAATTTGACTGTCACAATTACAGCGGTTGAAGCAGAAAACAAATAAAATGTAACCAAATAAAAGAAACTGCAATTATATAAAATATAACAATGGTCAAAGTTCTTATTTCATTTACCTATTTAAGTAAACACTTCTTTTACCCTGCTTACCCTTCCAGAGCACCTGAGATCACCCCCAGTTTTTGGTGGGGTTCGTGTTTCTTAGTCTTTATTTTTCTGTGTTGTATTTTGTGTTCCATTGTTTGTCTGTTTATCTGTTTCTTTTTTAGCCATGACTTTATCAGTTTATTATTTTTTACTTATGAGATTTAACGTCCCTTTGGTTTTTGGCTCCCCTTTTTCTTTCTTTTTCAAGTAAATTTAACATGTTATATACAAATTTTTGTCATGTTGGAAGACGTCAAACCTTATACTTGAGTGATGGGTCAACGTACCTTTTTCGAGTGACGGCATAGCTTTGCAGCTATGCCGTACAGATGGGTGCGGTCCTAACCTTGACAAAAGTTAACTTGAGTTAACTTGTTGACTGCTTTCTAAGTTAACTTGAGAATTTTTAAGCAGTCAAGCAAGTTAACTTCGTTGTTGGTGGACCAGACCTACGGTCTGCTTTATTAGGACTGCTGCAGACCTATCGACAAGTCTGCTCCAGACCAGACCTGTGGACAAGTCTGCTTTTGACCAGTCCTGAGGACAGGTCTGCCCCAGACCAGACCTGTGGACAAGTCTGCTTTTGACCAGTCCTAAGGACAGGTCTGCCTCAGACCAGACCTGTGGACAGGTCTGCTCCTGACCAGACCTGAGGACAGGTCTGCTTTTGACCAGACCTGTGGACACGTCTGCTATTGACCAGACCTGAGGACAGGTCTGCTTATGACAGATTATCGTTATAAGAGTTTTCATATCAGACTTGAGCTTTCATTAAAATATGTAAACAACATTCGCATTGTTTTTCCACAGATATCATTTATTATTTACTCGCTAGACTCTACTAGATATTATTAATGCTCTCTTTTATTTGATATACATGTATTTTTATATAAATAAAAAATGGCTATACGATCACACAGAGTTTTTTTTTATTAGAAGGCGGATAGAAAGGTTATCCAACGCATCGGAACAATTTCTTATATCACGGGATATCGGCAACATTGTCTACATTACTTCGTTCCCCGTTGTTTACCTGTCCCTTCCTAAATTTTACTTTATGCATAAATTTATACTTGCATGGATATTTCATTGATATTCAACTTGTTTGCATTGGATTTACTATTCTATTTCCCGCAGAATATTCTAACAGAAATTGTACAGTGTCCGTAAGCATACGATGTGGTAAAACTATCAACAATCTCGTCAAATTCGTCAGATTTATCGAGAGATTTGTCATTGCCGATATTTATATGGGACGTCCTAAAATTATACTCAATGCGCACTTTAATGAAATAGTTGCCACTTGACGTTTAACTATAAACAAAATCAATCAACCGACATAATAGATTCCAAGAAGAGAACCTCGTATACTTTTTTTTATTAAATCATTGTAAACAGTACAAATGAATTCAGACATGTCAGTGTTGGTACTTTGATGATGTGGCATAATAGTTTTGTTTTACACGTACACCATCATGAACTCCTATATATGATGTGACTGTTATTATAAATAAAGAGATGAAATTCTGACATTCTCAATTTATTCAGAATATTTTTTGCATTAATGGTTTTCCAATATTATTGATTACGTGTACATTTACGGTCCTACTAAAATGTGAACAGGAGCGCCAGGAGAAGACATTAAGGCCCTCGGTACAATGGTATGCGGGTATATAGATTTGCAAATAAAAGTGCACATATGATCAGTTTTGGTCAAATAGTTTTGTTTTCCAAGTCAGCATGAGGTATTAAAACTACTGAAATTTTGTTACGTATCAATATTTTGAATAAAAGGAGGACACGCTGGTATCCTAAATTTATGCGAACAAAAATTTGTTGTTATTAAATTGCAATATTGCTGTCCATTGTCATGATTATATTATACAATGATTCCTGACATAAAAAATATGGCTGATTAATACTATGCGGGTACATCATGGTGTATATAGATTTACAAATTAAAGTGCACATATGGTCAGTTTTGGTAATGCGGTCAAATAATTTTGTTGTACAAGTCAGCTGGAGGTATCAAAACTACTGAAATTTTGTTACGTATCAATATTTTGAATAAAATGAGGACATGCTGGTATCCTAAATTTATGTGAACAAAAATTTGTTGTTATTATATTGCAATATTGCTGTCCATTGTCATGATTGTATTATACATTGATTCTGGCATAAAAAATATGGCTGATTAACTATGCGGGTATATAGATTTACAAATTAAAGTGCACAAATGGTCAGTTTTGGTGGATGCGGTCAAATAATTTTGTTGTACAAGTCAACTGGAGGTATCAAAACTACTGAAATTTTGTTATGATCAATATTTTGAATAAAATGAGGACATGCTGGTATCCTAAATTTATGCGAACAAAAATTTGTTGTTATTATTTTGCAATATTGCTGTCCATTGTCATGATTGTATTATACATTGAATCCTGACATCAAAAATGTGGCTGATTTACTATGCGGGTATATAGATTTACAAATTAAAGTGCACATATGGTCAGTTTTGAACTTTTGGTGGATGCGGTCAAATAATTTTGTTGTACAAGTCAACTGGAGGTATCAAAACTACTGAAATTTTGTTACGTATCAGTATTTTAAGTAAAAAGAGGACATGCTGGTACCCTTAATTTAGGCGAACAAAAATTTGTTGTTATTATATTGCAATATTGCTGTCCATTGTCATGATTGTATTATACATTGAATCCTGACATAAAAAATATGGCTGATTAACTATGCGGGTATATAGATTTACAATTTAAAGTTCACATATGGTCAGTTTTGGTAATGTGGTCAAATAATTTTGTTGTACAAGTCAGCTGGAGGTATCAAAACTACTGAAATTTTGTTACGTATCAATATTTTGAATAAAATGAGGACATGCTGGTATCCTAAATTTATGCGAACCAAAATGTTTTGTTATTATATTGCAATTTTGCTGTCCATTGTCATGATTGTATTATACATTGAATCCTGACATAAAAAATATGGCTGATTAACTATGCGGGTATATAGATTTACAAATTAAAGTGCACATATGGTCAGTTTTGGTGGATGCGGTCAAATAATTTTGTTGTACAAGTCAACTGGAGGTATCAAAACTACTGAAATTTTGTTACGTATCAATATTTTGAATAAAATGAGGACATGCTGGTATCCTAAATTTATGCGAACAAAAATTTGTTGTTATTATATTGCAATATTGCTGTCCATTGTCATGATTGTATTATACATTGAATCCTGACATAAAAAATATGGCTGATTTACTATGCGGGTATATAGATTTACAAATTAAAGTGTATTATACATTGAATCCTGACATAAAAAATATGGCTGATTTACTATGCGGGTATATAGATTTACAAATTAAAGTGCATATATGGTCAGTTTTGGTGGATGCGGTCAAATAATTTTGTTGTACAAGTCAACTGGAGGCATCAAAACTACTGAAATTTTGTTACGTATCAGTATTTTAAGTAAAAAGAGGACATGCTGGCACCCTTAATTTAGGCGAACAGAAATTTGTTGTTATTATATTGCAATATTGCTGTACATTGTCATGATTGTATTATACATTGAATCCTGACATTAAAAATAAGGCTGATTTACTATGCTGGTATATAGATTTACAATTTAAAGTTCACATATGGTCAGTTTTGGTAATGTGGTCAAATAATTTTGTTGTACAAGTCAGCTGGAGGTATCAAAACTACTGAAATTTTGTTACGTATCAATATTTTGAATAAAATGAGGACATGCTGGTATCCTAAATTTATGCGAACCAAAATTTTTTGTTATTATATTGCAATTTTGCTGTCCATTGTCATGATTGTATTATACATTGAATCCTGACATAAAAAATATTGCTGATTTACTATGCGGGTATATAGATTTACAAATTAAAGTGCATATATGGTCAGTTTTGGTGGATGCGGTCAAATAATAAAACTGTAGTTAAGAGTAGGATTATGGAAGGGAAAGTTCTAGTTGGTCATAATACTTCATACTATCAAAAGTGGTACACATTCAAAACTAGTAAGACAAGAAATTAAGATAGATAACAAAATATGATAACATGAAATTACTGCAGATAATGAGATATGCATTATAAATTGTGTATAAAAACCAACTTAACATACAAATAAAGATTTGAGAATAGGCCAACTCGCAGTTAAAGCCAAAAACAATCAACAAAAAAAATTATAAATCAGAGACTAAAATCATATCAAAACACATCCCAGAAAAAAAGTGACATGGAAATTTATGCCTTTACACCCAGGTATTCCCTCTAATAAGAATAAAAAGTAAGAAATGATTACACCAAATCTTCTTTTTTATATGTACAACATTTTTTTTTGGCTGGTAAACACAATTTGTGAGAATCAAATATTTCATCAAAATAATTTTCAATCAAAACTTTTCTTCAATTAATTCATTTCTTTACCTGAACAGGATTAGCTTTTTTTACCTGTTTAGGTAAAGATTTCATACATATTGGCAAGACAACATTATGGGTATTTAGAATTTAGAATAGCGCAATTTCATATTGTTTCATTCAATGAATGCTTTTAAATAAAATTTGATTGTCACATAAACAGCAGCTGAAGCAGAATACAAATGTTTATCTTATCTGTATAAACCAAATTTTAAATGAAACTGTGATGATATAAAATTAGAATATTTGTCCAGGTTCTCATTTCATTTACCTATGTAAGTAAAAAAATCTTTCTCTTTAGAGTTAATTTAACGTGTGTTTATTTTCTTTCTCTAGTCAGGCAAAGATATTGCAGTTTCTTCAATTTTCTTACTGATAGGGACTTTTAGCATATATATCTATGTTTTTTCTTAAAAAAAATTCTGTTCAAGCAGATGACGAAAGAAATATTTCAGATGTTCCCCATACCTTGATGACCCTCATAAAACAAATTTGATTGAAAGCGTTGAAAAATTAAATTAAATGGTTTGCATGAATTGTGGAAAAAAAATCTGACTCGGACAAGAAAAAAACATATAGCCGCCCGTCCCCCCCCAAAAAACCTCCTCCCCCCTCCCCCGTTTTCCCCCACCTAACTTTTGCAAAACAACATTTATCATTTGGACTTATTATTATTTAATTGACAGGAAAATTTGGCCTGCAACCCCACCCCCACCCCAAAAAAAACAACAAAAATATGTAGCCCCCTCCCCCTTTAGAAATTAGATGATTAGATCTGACCATGACAAAATATTTTTCAATTTTAACTTGCTCAGTTCAGTAGGCCCTATGTTTACCCTTTGAAAATGTTAAACAAAATGACGACGGAATTCTTATTTTCATTTAATTTCTCGGGCTTCGGGTCGATTCTCCACGGAGGTTTTTTTTTCATATCGTATACGGACTCAATGGTCCCAACACCTAAATCTTATAAGACTGACAGAGTTATCTTCCACAATTCACTAGTTTTTTTTTGTTTACGCATACACGTAAACTTCTTAAAATGGCTCAACTTTTGAAGCCACGTGCGCCACTTGAAATGTTTCGTGCCCCTTTCCAAAAGTTGGAAAAAACAACGCAGAAAAGATCGAAAATCACGGTAAAAATATACCCTATCACTGCATAAATTGTGTTTTCCACAGTTGGCCAATCGTAGTTGGCTTATAATAACACAATTTTTACCTGGAAATCGATAAATACTATAATATTCACCTGTGTTCATTGATCTCTGACCCGCACAATCACACGACCATAAGCTGAACAACGTACAAAAGCATCATGGGATAGCGTTCTCGTGTCATACGGCGGTAAATTCAAAAATATTACCGATCTCGGAAATGCATTAAAATACAGATTACGCATAACCGTAAATTGTCTTTACGGAAATAGGTAAATGAAATTGACTTCTGCCAGTGAGACCCCAGACTGTATGTATGTTTCAGATTCTGAAAATTGCATAAGTTTTGATAACTTTAGCAAAGCTATGTAAGTTACTTTGAAATGCTTAAACATTAGCTTTGCATTACTTGTTATTAGAATTTTACTTCAAATTACTAAAACTTAGCAGAAATCAAATGACTAGCCTTTACTAAACTTATGTTCATATCAAATATCTTAAAGCTATCATTTTTTCTTTTTGCTATAATTTTTAAAATGTGATATCTGTCTTACTAAATGTGCTATCTTTAGACTATGTTTTATAAATGTACAAAATAGTATCATATTTCCTGTATTTAATAAGTAGTGTTTGATTTGAGATTGAATTCTTACCAGCCAAGCAAAATTGTATCATATTTCCTGTATGATGTAATAAGTAGTATTTGATTTGCTACTGATTTGTTTCCAGCCAATCAGAATTAAGGTTTCATTTGACTTTGGTAAGCTATTTTTGATAATTGGCTGGAACTCATTCCGAATTGAACTTGAACAGAAAGTTTGTGAATTTTTTTAAATACTTGCACGATTGAAAATAATGAAGGAAAAGGAGAAATACAAAAATAAACAATGACACTCAGCCGTTGATCTTCTTGTAAGAGGGGGGGGGGGGGGGCGAAGATGCTGAGACGCAAGAGGACTAGTTATTATTGATCATATATTTTATTTTATAACTTGCGTTAAAAATAATTCTCACAATCAGACGCGATAGTTTGAAACAGAAAAATGCAATAGTTACATGTACAGTAATACTTTAAAATACCCCAATTTTAAACATATAAATGCTATGAAAAGTAAACCATTGTTTTGTCCCATGTCGTACACTAGTTCTTTTGTATATCTGTTTGCTGACAATGATAGGTGATTAAAAATCAATAATTACAATTATAACGGCAATCATCCTTTATCACACACATCTTCTAATAGACTTTCCTTATGCAAATTGAAAGGTAGGGCCACCCGATCAGTTGAAATAACATTGGTAATACCTATGTGTACAAAATTAACATATTTGTAGTATCTCACGATTAGAAATAATTATATATCTTTTTGATATCTAAAGCACAGGAACTCAGTTAGGTTAACTTAAAAAAAAATTATCAATGTTTTTCATTTTTGTTTGGCGAATTGCCTGTCTATATATATTTTATTGTTTTCTAGCAATGTGCAGTTTACTATCCATATCTGTATAGTGAAAAATCCTAAAGGGATCTTATTAGTAGTCATTTTGTATGCAATTGCTTATTGCTTGCTCCGTTTTGAAGACCGTACCTATAAAGTTTTAACATATTTTGACTGCGATGGAGACATGTTCCATTTTTAAAAGCCTACTCTTGTTTATTTAACCAATATTTAAATTTAACGGCAAATGTGTCGTTTTTTCAAAAAATATTTTAGACTTTTCTGCGGTAAGTCCCCCGCATTGGACCATCTATTTCATTTGGTAGTAAACTCTAAAGCCCTTTCTTTAAAACATTAAAAAAAACATTGATATAAAAGAAAAGGTGGCAGGGGCTATTGAAAAAAAACAAGCTATAAGTGGCTTTGAAAAATCGGTGTCAGTTTGGTCCAGCTCTGTCGGAAAAAGCTTAAACATCGTTATTGTGGCTTGAAACTAATTTGAAAGTCAATAATGGAAACATCATTCCGTATTCATTCAACTTTTTACCCTTGGTTATGCATCTTCAAATAGTTATCAAAGGTACCAGGTTTATAACTTGATACACCAAACGTGCGTTTAGTCTACGTCACAATTATCAGTAACGCTGAGTTCAAAACTGTTGTCAGCTATTAATAACAAAATCGAAACAAGGAAGTCATTAGGAAACCCCATTTTTGTTTACTAATTCGTTCCACAAAGTATTTTTTTATCACTTATCCGCTAAAACAAATAATCAAAAATACCTAGATGAACAGAGCAGTAAACAATTCAAAACCACAAATGGGTCTTCAACACAACGAGAAGACGGACTGCAGATGTCCTCTTAACAACAAAAGTGTACTAGTTCAGCAAAAATGGACGTCACACGTAACTCTGAGACATATAAATTAACCAAACTAAAATAAACAAAAACCTTACATGATTTACAAACGATTCCGACTTGGAACAGGCACAAAAATGCAGCCGCTGGTAAAACATGTTTTATAAGATATTAAACAACGACTAAGCCATTATGATACACAGTAAATGCTGATACATTTAAACAACTTTACTTAATGCATTGGTCAATATACCACTTTTGAGTTATATCCTTCCCCGAAAAACGCAATCAACTATGCACCTTAAAGTCTCCAATAACCAGATATAGCGGTTCGCCAGTTTACCCATTATTTAATCAGAAGGCAATATATGAACACTGAGTTTGCCTAATGATTCATACAATATAGCATAGCATTTTTTCAAAAACTCCTTAGATAACCTTAGCCGTATTTGGCATAGATTACCTTAGCCGTATTTTGGATCCCCAATGCTTTTGAGTTTAATACGTTTTCCTTGGAGTTTAATAATTTTCACATAGTGCATCTCAAATTATCTTATATAAGTAACATCGTTAAGATATATTTAGTAAAATAGGAAACAAATTTCAGTTGATATGGGCAAAGGTTTGGGTCAATCTCGTAAACACGAAATTGACTGTTTTTTACCCATTATGTCTGTTTCATTTGTTCACAAATCGATTTCAATATAATCGAATTTTATGCGACTGTAACACAAGTGAAGGGTTTTGCTACCTGCAAAACCAGGTCTAATCTTTTATGTTCTACACATATTTCCGTTTTGAATTTCTCTAGGATTTTTTGTATGGTTTTGTGTTTGTTTTGTTATTATATTTATTTGTCAAAGCATGTCAACATGGTCAACTTGTACATGATAAATTGAAAGAAAATTGTAATTAGATGATATCTATACATACATTTGCATTCACGTTTACTAAGATGTTACTTTTGCCGTTTTGTATAATAAGTCCTTTTCAAACCGTAGATCCTTTCCAAATACATGGATTAACTTACTTATATTTGGAAAGCATGACAATCCGAAATTTGCCTGTCATTTGCAACAAAATATCTAAACATACTTATTCCCCTTTGGCCGACAGGCTCGTAATCCAACTTCATAGAAAAGATACATTTGGCAATAAATTACGCTGTTATTTTGAAAATATAAACGTGTTTTTAGCTCACCTGGCCCAAAGGGCCAAGTGAGCTTTTCCCATCACTTTGCGTCCGTCGTCCGTCGTCGCCGTCCGTCGTACGTCGTCCGTCGTCGTCGTCCGTCGTACGTCGTACGTCGTCCGTCGTCGTCGTCCGTCGTACGTCGTCCGTCGTCGTTAACTTTTACAAAATCTTCTCTGAAACTACTGGGCCAAATTATACCAAACTTGGCAACAATCATCATTAAGGTATCTAGTTTAAAAAATGTGTCCGATGATCCGGTCAACTATCCAAGATGGCCACCATGGCTAAAAATAGAACATAAGGGTAAAATGCAGTTTTGGGCTTATAACTCAAAAACCAAAGCATTAAGGGCAAATCTGACATGAGGTATAATTGTTTAGCAGGTGAAGATCTATCTGCCCTGAAATTTTCAGATGAATTGGACAACCCGTTGTTGAGTTGCTGCCCCTGAATTGGTAATTTTAAGGAAATTATACTGTTTTTGGTTATTATCTTAAATATTATTATAGATAGAGATAAACTGTGAACAGCAATAATGTTCAGCAAAGTAAGATTTACAAATAAGTTACATGACTGAAATGGTCAGTTGACCCCTTTAGGAGTTATTGCCATTTATAGTCAATTTTAACCATTTTTCGTAAATATTAGTTATCTTTTACAAAAATCTTTTCCCTATGAAACTACTGGGCCAAATTATACCAAGTTACGCCACAATAATCTTTAGGGTATCTAGTTTAAAAAATGTGTCTGGTAACCCAGCCATCTAACCAAGATGGCCACCATGGCTAAAAATAGATCATAGGGGTAAAATGCAGTGTTTGGCTTATGACTCAAAAATCAAAGCATTTAGAGCAAATTTGCTTCAAATTGTATATCAGGTCAACATCTATCTGCCCTGAAATTTTTAGAAGAATCGAACAACCCGTTGTTGGATTGCTGCCCCTGAATTGGTAATTTTAAGGAAATTTTGCTGTTATTGGATATTATCTTGAATATTATTATAGATAAACTGTAAACAGCAATAATGTTAAGCAAAGTAACAAATAAGTCAACATCACTGAAATAGGAGTTATTGGCCTTTATAGTCAATTTTTACCATTTTTCGTAAATCTTAGTTATCTTTTACAAAATTCTTCTCCCCTGAAACTACTGGGCCAGATTATACCAAACTTGGCCACAATCATCATTGGAGTATCTTGTCTAAAAAATGTGTCCGTTGACTTGGTCAACTAACTAAGATGGCTGCCATGGCTAAAAATAGAACAAAGGGGTAAAATGCAGTTTTTAACAATTTTCAAAATATTTATAAATTTTCACTAACATTTTCAACTGAAACTAACCATGCTAACTGGGCCAAGTTCATTATAGATGGAGATAATTGTAAGCAGCAAGAATGTTTAGTAAAGTAAGATCAACAAACACATCACCATCACCAAACACAATTTTGTCATGAATCCATCTGTGTCCTTTGTTAAATATTCAAATAGACCAAGGTGAGCGACACAGGCTCTTTAGGGCCTCTAGTTAAGTAAGCAAACAATATTTTTCAGACGTTCACTAAATGTTATTCTCTTGTCAAATTACAGTGCTATATTTGTTTTCTTCGTTGTTTTTTTTAAGAATTCGCTTTATATTTTACATATCATGTATTTTCAACTTAAAAAAGGGGTTGTTATAAGTACATTGTATCTATAGATCATCAAAAAATAAAGAGAACAGCAAATAAATTGAGCTATTTTGTTATTTTATTACACAAATGTGCGTCTGTGAACATTTCACTGTGATGTAAGGAAAACTTCAAGTCTGACAGAGCATAATCGAATGGTATTCTCGTTTTGTTTTTGTTTTTGTTATCATAAATGTAAACATGGTTAAGGTAAAGATACTACACTGTAAGGTGTATGACATGTTTTTATTTTGCACTATTGAAGACAAAATATTTGTAAAAAAAAAAACATAATTTGGTTTGTTGTAACAATCGACTCAAAAGTAGAAAAATGCATTATACAATTACATTGTATATGTTTTCATAAGAATCCATACTCTTCTTTGGAAAGCAACAACTGCAAGGCATTTACAATCAGACTGTTAACCTAGAAATATAAACCATAAGAGTTGACAACTTTGATTCAAATTATTTGAGTAGTTTCATAGAAAAAGTTATAAATTACTAAATCTTGTTAAAGAATGACAACGGACGCTAAGTGTTGAGAAACAATCCAGATGATCCTTTAAGTTTATCTTTACTTATATATTTTGGCCAGGTCTTTAAATTTTAAGTTCACCGTTAAAAGTAGACATGTTTGGAAATGAGTTTTACACATGTTTAACAAAGAACATGTGCAGGATACCGTTTGTCCTTTATCTGGATGACTACCAACAAATTAAAATGTCATAGCTCTTTATGAAATATAGGTTACCTTTTTGTACTTTTGTTTGTATAGATTTTATACATGTAAAAGTTCTGTAATTAAGACCTTTGATGTTTGAGACTTATGTATTGATTTAAGTATTACCATCATGATGTTTGTAAATCCATAAAACTTCTACAGAAAAAACCTGGCTGCAGAATCACATGACATTACCTAGCGGGTAACCGTTTATGCTACGGACATTAAAAGCATTGTAATTCGCAGTTGATTGGTAGGTTAACATATTATATCATTTATGGCATCACAAAAAGTCGAAATTTCAAATGCTGACATTTATACAACTAGGCATAAACTAAAACTCAGGCATATTATCAGTCATAGTATAATCAGTATCGGAACCTATTTAACCCATAAACCCAAATTCAATCCCACTTGTTTGGAAAATTTCATTTTTTTTTATCAACATCAAATAAAACTATTTTGATCACCTATTGTAACAGTTGTAAATCGTTTAATCATTTTGAACGATTATACCTCCTTGAATCCTTTTATTTTCATAAAAGGGAGGGGGCATGGTTTTTCCTAAGAAAAATAATTTGCTGATCCTCAATTTGATGAAGAACAAATATTGTGATCAAGTAAACTACAAACAAATATTCTAAATCCAGGTTTTGACCATACTTTAAAGTGTTGAATTTTGAAATTCGTAATTGACTCATAGCTCTGAAAAAAAATTTATCATAATTTGCGCCAATATTTTTTTTTCGACTTAGATGGGAATGAAGTATGAAAAAATGAAAAAAAAATGAACTCAAAGTTAAATTCAAAACGGAAACTCGCTGATTAATGTCAGAATTAAAAGCTCATACAAATCAAACAAATGGATGACAACTGTCATTTTCCTAACTTGGTACAGGCATTTTCTGTTATGTAGAAATGGTAGATTGAACGTTTTATAGCTAGCTAAACCTCTAACTTGTAGGTGTAATACCACCAAAATCATGGTACGTCACGTCTGGTTGTATACGCAAATAGGTCGAAAAAAATATTCCCTTTAATTTGACAGTTGTAGGTAATTAATCCTACATTTTATTGCAGTAAAGCATTTATGTGTCATAAACATATGTCTTGGTAATTTTAAATCACTATATTTTTTTGATTTGGAGTTTCTATAGAATATTTTGTAAACTTGTGGTTACATGGTTCCGGTTCATAAACCTTGTACACTAATTAGATAAGGGGAGAAATTTGATTGGTTAACTTCCAGTGATAGTTTTTTAATTATATGCAATGAAATGTTATGTACATTTTTTATATAGTACTGGAGAAGATAAAATTTTACTCATGCAAAGTATTTCTTTATTTGAAACGAAGATAACTTCTGCACATTTTTTTGAAAAGTGCAAATTTAACAAATACTAATAGGGAAATATCAATGGTGGTATTACACTTGTATGACAGTTGCATAAAATACCATTATGTTTACAATGATGCGTGAACAAAACAAACAGACACAATAGGTGAAAAGGTCACAAATGCAGCAGTCAACATTGTAGTACAATCCTAATCACAAAAAAGCACAAAATGGCACATAGACAAAGCATATTAGAGAAAGTTAAAAACAAGAATAAAGGAGGAATACTGCTTTCTCAACAGTTGCTCAGACAAGGCTACGAATCAATCAAATTAAGGTCATCACTCAAACAATATTAATGTTGCCATAAATGCATCATGAGCTGATTGGCTATTATGACAAAAGTGTGTCAGAAATCATATCTGATAATCTTCCACAGTCATAATAAAATGTCATCATTTTCGAACTGAACAAAGAAATAACATGACGGGTGTTGTATATGGTGCAGGAATCCTTACCCTTCCGGAGCAACTGATTTCACTCACGGTTTTTAGTGGAGTTCGTGTTGTTTCGTATTTATTATTTATACCTGTTGATGTAAATATCCTTTGTTTTTTTAGAATTTGTTTACTACTTGTTTTTGATTGTTATTGTCTTTTCTGTAGGTATATGCATTGTGTATTCCACTTCATTATGTATAAACGTAACACAAAATAGCATATAGGAAAACCATTAGCAAAAATTAAAGACAAGAATACAAAAATCATAGTAGAACAATAACACATTGTCGATATGCTTTAAGTACAGAGCCACATCATATGTATCAAAGGAACACCAAAAGTCTTACGGACTTTAAAGGGAATATCAAAGATAAGGCAAACAACACAATGACCCTTACGTTTTATTAAATTTTTGTAAACAGCATAAGCAACATACTGACAAATTTAAAACAAAAAACTATGGATTTTGATTGAGACCCCTATCTACCCTAACTGTTAAAATGATAGCAGTTTACACATTTTTTTCAAATCAAGAGCTACATGTACAGTGTAAACTGTTGATAGTATTCTACTTCAACCTCTTGATATATGAAGTTATCGATGGTTACATCAAGTGGTTTCCACTTGTCACTTGTGAAACTATTTCCCTGTTTGAACCAGTGTTTATCCCGTTAAATTGTTTATAATCTACATAAAAATGTGTACCATTAAGAAACACTTTTGAACAAAAATTAAATGTACATGCTATTTTTGAATTGGACATGTTCCATCTGTGCATTTAAAGGTGATTTTTTTCTTAAATCTTAAATTCATAAATTGTTTAACATTTCACTGTAATAATGGTTTACTTTTATAAATGGTGACTTGGATGGAGAGTTGACTCATTGGCACTTAAAACACATCGTTATAGCTTTGTGAAGGTCTAAGTGTTACATGTAGTGAGATATGTGCATCGTGTTGATCAAGTGCTAAATGATAAATATTTGCATAATTATGTATGAAACTTTTTATAAATTATAAAGAGCATTGTATTTTACATTCATTTGATTTTAAATGATATTGTTAATTTCAGAAGATTATTGTTATATCGACTGTATGCACTATTGATTTTATGAATAATGTTTTTGGAAAAAAAGTATTTGACAAAGCAAAAGAAAACAAAGAAAAAAAAAACAATTTTACAAATTCTATAACTATGTTTTTAAATTGATTTTTTACAATAGTATTGATATCCTACGGAAAATGTACACAATTTTGATTGAGCATGTAGAGGTAAATGGTAAATTATGTTTAAGTATGTATTAGTTATCAAAGGTACCAGGATTTAGTATGCCAGACGCGTGTGTATATGTAATATACAAAGTCTGACTATTAATTCTATAATTGTGGTCTATAATTAAAACAAAATGTTTCCCATTAGGTCTTTAAATTAATTTAGTTTTTGAAGTGTTGATTACCTGATGGAGTACCCCCCGGATTTGAAGAAAGATGAAGAGCTAGATTTTTTTTCATTATATTCAGGATTTCATCCATGATAAATTTCTGGGATATATACCAAC
The DNA here is from genome assembly GCA_019925275.1 of Mytilus edulis. Lineage (NCBI taxonomy): Eukaryota > Metazoa > Mollusca > Bivalvia > Mytilida > Mytilidae > Mytilus > Mytilus edulis. The sequence continues at coordinate 57,427,565 of CM034351.1, read as the reverse complement.
TAAATTACCAATATCTTTATAAAGATATAAAAAAAAATAAAAAATTGTTAAGCGACTGTCATACAAGTAGGCGTTTAAACACATGTAGCTATAAAACTAGGAAGTAATATTTCAGGTATATTTAGATTTTTATTTCTTCATTTGTTTGATGTTTGTGAGCTTTTTGGCTTTTTGATATGGAACTTTCCGATTGGAATTTTTCATGGCGTTCGGTATTTATGTTATTTCACTTTTTCTGTAGGATACCTTACAGCCAAATGATAGTACATGTACTTCACTTTTCATTCAAGCGTCACTGATTAGTTTTGTACTACTTATTAAATTATAAGACTAGTATTTATTTTTGAAATATTAATATATTTTGTGAATCTGTCTTTTATATCTTTGTCCTTCTTAGAACTTTAATAATCAAAAACTGGTTTACATGTTGCAACTTTAACTCTGGAACTAACTAAATTGACCAATTGAGTTTGTGTCTTTATACATGAATTTCAATTACACACAAAGCAGAGAAAATAAGATATTTAGGATTGCCCTTGGTCAATTTTTTCTTATTCGCCACCTCTTCCGTCTAAACAATATATGTTTCGCCTCTTTCCCTGTTTTCGCCAAGCATAATAAAAATATATATCCTATTCACCAAAATAAAAATAAGTTTGCCCTTTTGTTGTCTTTGATTATTCTCTTAATACCATTGTGTGTGTGTGCCTACATTGTAATGAATAACCACATTATTTCGCCAAGCAATGCAATAAACACCTTTATTAATTATTCTACTGTTGTTTACAGCTATCAACTGCAGCCACCTGAAAATGGATTATTGAATTTCTTTCAAAATCGTTCAAGGTACATTCCAAATATTGTCTGATTAGTTAAAGACGGTTAAACCCGAAAGAAATCCGGTAAACGAGATGGATGTCATTATATCGTTCTCTATGTTTCTTTCGCCAGAATGAACTTTAAACGACATATTTTTTTATTTGTATTTCTTCGCAAAAGGCAAAAATGGCGACCACCAGCAAAAACCCTGAAAATTAAACTTTGATGCTTGTGGTTTGAAACTGATAGAACAGCTAGATTTGGTACATTTCGTTTTGAATCTTCCTCAAAGTTTATTATTGTGTGATTTTCTTTTCACTAACACTTTTTTATAAATATTGAATTTGTGGCATCACTGATGAGATCATGAAAACTGCTATCAATAACTTGTTTCACAAAAATAGGTCTTGTCTTTTACGTCTACAGTGATGGTGTTTACAATACTTTGTTTGAAGATGAACACATAAAGGTTAAATCGCATGAGTGAAGCGAATCAACACCAGAAGGAACCTGACGACTATGTTCGTCGATAGGATAAGCATCTACTACTATAAATGTTTCGTCCTCCCCCATTTTAATTGACATCTTAATTTGCACGTAGTTAAACATTTTTAAAATATCACAATCGATAATTACGCCTTTGCTAAAATTACAGATAAGCTGTTTAATTGGTTTCTAAGGCCCAAAAGAACCGAAAGGTATGCCCGTGTGAGTTGGAAAGAAAATTAACACATCGTACAGGTCGACAGATCCGTGATGGTGACCATGAAAATTATGATAAGTCCTGCTTTTTCAAAACTATTTCGTACTTTTCGTGTATGAAACCTTCATCTGTTTATACATTTCGTAAAGGTGTAACTCCACTTATTCGGGACCTGCCAGAAAGCACATACCAGGAAGGAGTGCATATTTAACACAAAATAGTTCCTACGAATGCTTGTTACTTTCAAAGTATGTACGATATTTTGTTGATATTCTTATCAAACGAAAACTGCATGACTGGTGACCATTATAGAACATGTTTTTACTGTCTATTTTGAATATTAAAAAAAGGCATGACATTTAAAAAGGAGGGTACATTTGACCTGTTTTAATTTTCAGATCAGAAGTACTTGTTTTTGTTACATCTAAAGTCCCGGAAACCAGATCTCTTTAATGTGTCATTAAATGTATGTTGATATTTTCAGTACAATACACCAGGTAGTGTTTCTTTGACATGTAATGATTGTCACGTTATTTGAACGTAAGATAAAAGAGCTAGAACCACTCAAAATTGAGGAATTTAACATAGAAAGCAATGGGGCCATTAATTAGTTGTGTACTTCCTATAGTGTAGGCATATGCATTCCAGAACGAAGAGTATTAACTGGGATATGTAAACGCCACATATTGTATCAAATGGGACATAAACGCTGAGAAATGGAAAGATGATATCATCGCCTTCGTCAAAGATTCGTGTTTGAAGTCAATATTGAAGAAACGAATTTGATATGACGCAAACCTTCAACTTTTTTGTTGTATCACTTATCGTAAGTTCATTACGATATTAGATGTAAACAAACAAAGCAGGAAGACATTTACAAATAAAACACAACAGTTGTATATTTTTAGCGAATTAAACACACACATTTCCAATTTATAATTATACCAATCGTTTAATGTTGAAGGATTACTAGTATAAACAAAGGAAATAAGTATTTCATTTAACATTTGTTAAAACTATTTCCTTATTTCAACGAACACAGAATTATGTACACCTAATAAAAAGGACACTTTGAATATGGACAACAAATATTCCAGACATGTTTGTTACATTTCTTTTGTTTGCACATGTATGCTTAACATGTTTGTTGTCAATTCTAAAGGTAAGTAAGCATACCTGTACATTTTTTGGTGCTGATATTTTCAATTGTTTCTCGGACAATTCTACATCTAAAATTTCAAGTTTAAAACCGGCATTTCGTGTAAGATCCCTGTATTGAAGAACGAGCTCATTTCAATAAACAGACAACATAATTTGTAATGAAGACTATAACTGTTGAAGAGTATCAAACATATACATATTTTAATTTATAAATAAAGGTACATGTATCTGTGTCAAATTTTACTCTGCTATCGAAGTTAAATCCATATATACACATGGACAAAATTATTGCAAGACCTGGATTTCTTAAACCGTGGACAATCAGCTTCAATTTTTGATATAGAATATGATAAAATATTAATATAATAACATTGTCAATTATAACATTGGCACTAAAACGAATGGAAAAATGTATCAATTTTTTTTTTTATTAACCACAGTTTTCATAACAAAATGAAGTATTTTTTTTTACTAAAAAAGCATTTTACAACTTTTACTGTTATCGAACAATAGAAAAACAGACTTTTCAAAATAGAATAACATGATACTTCACATCACGGTTGATCGTTATAGGCCAAAGAATCAATACTTCGTGAAGCCTCTATTCACACGGATAACCGTCTCATAACGTCTTCTCATCATGCCTGCTAACAATTGACGAATGTGTTGCTGAGGTAACAGCCTCGCAACCATTTTTGATGACGGGCATTGTTATATCTTGAAGCGTTTGAACTTGGGTGTCCTTCCGCACACTGTACACCGAATAATGCCCCATATATGCTCAATATGGTTCGTATCCCAATCAGGCGAGGGAAGATAAACCGACATTCATTGGACAAATGAATGTTCCTACAAGATGCTAATTTCCAACGTTGGTGAGTTCAACACTATTGGATACGGGTCACTGTATGTCTTTTCGTGAGAAAAGGTATCCAAAATGAGTTTCTCGCACGATAACCAGTAGCTATGAATCGATTTCGAACAGTTCTTGTTGAGAGTCTCCTGTTAGGCAAGCACTGTCATTTTAGGAGTGTCCTTTTGGAAATGGTTTCTGTCTGGCCAATATTCACTTTAAGGCTATTTTTTTCTTAACTGATGTTATAGGGGTCGTTTTGATCTCGGTAAGTCTTTAACATCATCTGTTGCCTGATTTTATTCATAAAACGACTAAGGGTTGAATGATGTGTATTGTTTCGCAGCGTCATATATGCTTCTCCCATGCTGATAATATGTCATCATCCTTCATTTGAGAGTTGTAGGGGATCCATCACATGGTGTCAATCACATAACTTTATTATGTGAAGCGATGAAAACGTTAAAGATAATACACCTGTTTTATTGTTTACGGGTTCAGTGGACGCATGTGCAGATTTAAACTTATCGAGACGACATTTATTTATTAAACTTAGATGAAACTTGAATAATGTTTAACTAGTTATATTTCAATAAAATGATATCACAAAACAATATATGGTGCTTTTTTAATTTGAATTTCAATTCGGTGTTAAAATACTTTTGTCCATATGTATATGTTACAGGCAATTTCTAAATTTTGGCATTTTGTAAAATGACTGAATTTTTTAGGCATTGTGTAAAATGCCTGCATGATTTAGGCATTTTACAAATTGACTATTTTTTTCAGGCATTTTATAAAATGCCTGAAAAAATGTAAGGCATTTTACAAAATGTCTAAAAGACTTAAACTGAATGGAATGTACTCAAAATTTAACGACTGGAAATATCAAACAGATGATTTATTTCTATCATTAAATATAGCATGCACTATTCATTATCACTGAACTAGTATATATTTGTTTAGGGGCCAGCTGAAGGACGCCTCCGGGTGCGAGAATTTCTCGCTACATTGAAGACCTGTTGGTGACCTTCTGCTGTTGTGTTTTTTTTTATTTTGGTCGGGTTGTTGTCTCTTTGACGCATTCCCTATTTCCATTCTCAATTTTACTTTAAACAGTTACAGTTTTATAATTGTAATTAAATCATTTACATTAACACTGAAGATGACAATTATTGTTGCTAAATGTAATGATTGGATGACAGCAACTGTTACACATTTTGCAAAGACAACGTTTAGTGTTACATCTAGTCTTACCACTAGCACTAGTACTACAGACACAGTTTGTGTAACCCTGACCTTCACACACAGAAACTTTACTGACAGCATTACTGAAGGATATTTCATTATCATAATTTACAGAATGAATAGCAATAAAGTTACTGTCAGACCGTTCAAACTTATTCCTGGTGTAAAGTCCATGTAGTATTTCATCTTTGATTTCCAGTTGATAACCATGCTCTTCCTTTCCAGTAACACCAGTCATAAGATTACACAGGTCTTCTTTCTCTCGATCCACATCCCAACATCTACATCTACCTCTGTCAGAACTCTTTCCGATAGATTTCTAACCTGACAGCTTGTTTTGTCATTGAGTCTGATGCATGCCTTCTTTCATTTTTGATAACCTCTTCATTTGAACACAGATGACAAGAAATAGTTTCAGACATTGAATGGTGCATGCTTTTCAAGTGGCAAATATTTCATGCATATTCAATAGGCCTATGAGGTAACTTAAAGGTAACAGAAGTCGTCAACTCAATCTTCATATGTGATTATGTCCTTTTTTAGCTCACCGGGCCCGAAGGGCCAAGTGAGCTTTTCTCATCACTTGGCGTCCGCCGTCCGGCGTCCGTCGTCTGGCGTCCGTCGTCCGTCGTCCGGCGTTAACTTTTACAAAAATCTTCTCCTCTGAAACTACTAGACCAAATTAAACCAAACTTGGCCACAATCATCATTGATGTATTTAGTTTAAAATTTTTGTTGTGTTACCCGGCCAACCAACCAAGATGGCCGCCATGGCTGAAAATAGAACATAAGGGTAAAATGCAGTTTTTGGCTTATAACTTAAAAAAGCATTTAGAGCAAATCTGACATGGGGTAAATTTGTTTATCTGGGCTAGATCTATCTGCCCTGAAATCTTTAGATGAATCAGACAACCCATTGTTGGGTTGCTGCCCCTAAATTTGTAATTTTAAGGATATTTTACTGTTTTTGGTTATTATCTTGAATATTATTATAAATGGAAATAAACTGTAAACAGCAATAATGTTCAGCAAAGTAATATTTACAAATAAGTCAACATGACCAAAATGGTCAGTTGGCCCCTTTAGGAGTTATTGCCCTTTATAGTCATTTTTTAACCTTTTTTCGTAAATCTACATGATCTTTTACAAAAATCTTCTCCTCTTAAACTACCGGGCCAAATTAATCCAAACTTGGCCACAATCATCATTGATGTATCTAGTTTAGAAATTGTGTTTTTTTGACCAAAATGGTCAATTGACCCCCTAAGAAGTTATTGTTCTTTATAATCAATTTTTACTAACATTTTCCACTGAAACTACACGGACAAGTTCATTATAGATAGAGATAATTGTAAGCAGCAAGAATGTTCAGTAAAGTAAGATGTACAAACACATCACAATCACCTAAACACAATTTTGTCATGAACTGTCTGCTTCCTTTGTTTAATTCACATATACCAAGGTGAGCGACACAGGCTCTTTAGAGCCTCTAGTTTTACTTGGCCAATAGTTAAAATATTCCTTAATGAATCATACTTTTATTTTCAATATTTTGTGAGTTGAGCAATTCAGGTTCCTAGAAGCCTACAGATTGTCTTATTAACGGTTGTTACATTTTTAAAAAATAATCTTCAATTTATTTTACTCAACCCTTTTGTAGCTTTACAATATATTTTTATCATCTATTTCATGTATTTCGTATTCACACAATTTGCCTGAAACAGACAAGGCAAATTGTAAAATTTTCATTGAAAATTTCAGGCATTTTACAAAATGACTAGGTTTTTTTAGGCATTTTATAAAATGCCTGTCAACTTGAGGCATTTTGTAAAATGCCGAAATTTAGAAAATGTCTGTAACATATATATCTTTAATTTTCTATCTTTTTGTACTTATATTTAGTAGTATACATGTGTTTAATTATCGTAAAGATCATCTTTTTCCCTGTGTCAATCTAGTATGTCTCGTTAATCCCTCTTTGTATCCACGTACAATGTTAAGTACGGAAATGGAACATGAAACAATAAATACATGAAATGTGTCCGCATTCATTTGCTATCATTTCTGATTAGCAGCCTTAATTTCACCCACACAATTTTAATTTTATTTCTAACCGTATTTTACTGATAAGTTGATTGTGTATTTCTTTTCAGTTAACAAGTAAATATAGTCGTGTGCTAAAAGTTTGTTATATACCAACTAATATGTCAAACCTACATAGAGTTTTATTAAACTTTGGAAGAAGCTATTTCATTGTCTGAAACAAACTTTTTAAAATATTTTTTGTGTTTTTCATTTTGAGTATAATTTTCATACAGGACTTATTTTTTAACAATTACACGTAACATGTACAAAAGTCTGGGTGGCACTTTTTAATGATAAATTTGTAAACCTTCATGAATTGTTATTAGATTTGGAAATAAGTTAATCTTTAAGACCAAGAAATACCACATAATTAGAAGTTTGATTTGTTCTAAATTCTGTATTCTGCTTATAAAAAAACCTCACATTTTAGCTCACCTGGCCCAGAGAGCCACATGAGCTTTTTCATCACTTGGCGTCCGTCGTCCATTGTCTTCGTCGACGTCCTTAACTTTTTCAAGAATCTTTTCCTCTGAACTTAATAATCCAAATTTAACCAAACTCAGCCACAATTTTTACTAGGGTAATATGTTTTTAAAAGTTTGTCACTCGATCCCACAAACATGGCCGTAAGAACCATAAATAGAACATATAGGGGTACAAGGCTTATATCTCTGAAACGAAAGCATTACCAATAAACCTGACGCAAATTAAATTGTATCGGGTTAAAATATATATGCCCTGAAATGTTCAGACAAATCCAATCAGACAACCTCTAGTTAGTTCAACGTTACACTTTTACGCTGACCGTAGCAATCACAGGCGAGTCAAAAGGATCATCAGAGCTCCATACGATTTTCTAATCAATCTTTTACCTAGACGTTGTTAATTTTATATCTTTGAATATTGCAATCATACACTTAAAATAAAATGACATTCTTTTTTTTGCACAATCAAATTTAGCATATTGACTTACCGTGGATATCTTATTTGATTAGTGGACTACATATTAAAAAAAAAGGTTCAGCCCCAGATAACTTTGCAATATTATTATTCTTTCATGACTTTCATAAATAAAAGACAAAACTTATGCGCACACTTTTTCATACGACATAAATACTGCTTTTTGCTAAAAAAAACTAAGTTGATTATATAGTAACATACAAAATACATAGATTTGGTATTAAGAAAGTCGGAAAAATAAAAATAATTAAAGACAACCAGTGCAAAAAAAAATTTACAATTTTCAGATTCCATCAAAGTTACTTGACTTTTTTATTCTTGGATTTCATGAATTCATTATACCCACTCGGTGTTAAGTGAATAGGTCAGTGAAATATATCCTCAATTGATACGGCAAATATTTTTATAAACCTATATGGAGTTATTTTCTTTCAAAACGACAGGTCATTCTTTTTCAGAATCAACCCGGACGATACCATGTGTTAATGATATATGCTCCAAGGCATAACATAATGACCTGTGTGAGGTCATTATTTTCCTTGATAAACATGCAATTTATGATTTACTTCAAAATTGTATTCGTCTGATAGTTTTTTATTGCCGATTTGGAAATTTTTTGTTTTAAGTCCAACCGTCACTTTAGTCCGCATTTTAATTTAAGAAACAAATAACGTAACGATTTTGTTTATTTATCGCTACAATAAAGAAACATTATCATAATATGTCAGATGAATTTTAATGTAGACTTTCATAAAATAAATCCAGATTTAACATATTCGTGTGTAAGATTTTAAAAATCTTATTGAGTCAAACTGAATAGGTTGATTGACTTTTGGTTGCTTGCAATTGCTTAACGTCCAGTGGCAAATATGTCATGCATGTTCAGAACGATACTCATGTACACTGAATAGGAAATAATACTGTGGCCTATATGTATTTATATTCGTCTTCGTGTCAGTTCTTAACCTTTTAAAATCTATGTATACCTTTTACTCTACCAACTAATGAAATAATCTTATATTCTATTGAATAACATTAACGTAACTCACGAAAGGGTCGGGTGTATTGGGTTAGTTAAGTTATCTGCACAAAACGCATAAGCTAGAAAAACAAGAACAATATAACATCGCTCTTTAGAGCCATACTATTTTTTTATTCCTGTCTTGGTATAGGCATATTTATATGTAGAAAATGGTTGATTAAACCTGGTTTTATAGTATGATAGTCGCATCAAATTCAATTTTATTGACAACGTTGCGTGAACTAAACAGATAAAATAGGTTAAATTGTCAAAATAGGGTACAACAGTCATTACCTTGTCACAATCGCAGCAGTATATGAACAATCAAATATTTAATAAAGAGGCACAAAAGAGCAAAATTACAAAACAACTACGTTCATTGCTTAATTATTTTTGTATTTTATTTAGGTATGTAAAAGTCAAACCATAAAAGTTTGAAACATTTTAATTACTGGTACCGAATGGCAAGATTAACATTAACTCTAGTGGAGAATAGCGCTTCTTGTACTGCATGCTTGACTAATGAAGGATAGTAAATTTATTACAAATGAAACAGATATAATTTATTAGATCCGTAAAATAAGAATTACCGGGCCATCGAGCACATATCAATCGTTAAATCGGCGGCATAGTACTTCATTATGTTCCTTGAAAAAAAACATTTTCCTGATTTATTTCTCATCTGGCTCATTCAAAAAACAAACACGATTAGTAAAGTTACTAGTATAGCAGCCATACATTTGTACTTCTTTCGGTTATTAAAATATTATGGTCACTAAGTCATCAACACCACATGTTAGTTTTATCGGTAATTAGCTTCTGTTTTACCTGTGGCACTCGTTATGTTGCTCAGTGGGTACACATCCGGTGGTGTTCATAACCAATTAGTAAATGGAGGGATTGTGATACATTTTGTACAACAATTGAGATAAACCTGTGGTCTTCTACGACATAGATATTCAATTGACAATTTCTTTAATTTGGATCTGTTAATACGAACATAACAAGGGTAACAGGCCCTCCTCCCATTTATTCATACACATGTTGTTATACTCTTTATTTCAGCAACACTATCATCAGGATATTTCTCCGACCGTAAATATACATGGAAAGCGGCAAAAGGTCGCTGTAAATTGATAGGATTACTTGATAAAATACATGTCCCAGACAGTGAAGGACAATTGGGATGGGTAGATGCGTCTGCAGAATACTCTCCATGGGTTGAATATCAAAGTATGTGATTATTTACATAGGTATAGAGTTATTTCTTATAGTTGTATTAAAGAGGAACCAAAGATGACAGAAGGACATTCAAACTCTTAAATCGAAAAAAAAGCGACGAAGCCGTGGCTACAAAAAAAAAACATCACTAACAGACAAACAAATGTACGCAAAGCACAAAATAGACAAATAAAAAGTAGCGACACGAACCACCTCAAAAACTGGATACTCCTCATGAGGTGGATTGTTGCAACATAGAATTGGAAACTTCATAATTTGGAAAGCTAATCTCATTTTTTTTGTCGAAAGTTTAGTTTTTAACCGACCCGACATCGTCAATTTCTAGATGTAAGTCAAGATAAGAGACATACTTAACGATATATGTGTTATCTTTTATTTCTAGTTCGATTTGATATTGTTTACCGTGAATTTTTTGCGCCGTCTTTATGTCGCGTTTTATGAACACAATTTTAATTCGCTTCGTTTTGAATTCGCGATTTCCCTTTGGCCTACATAAACCTTTTTTTTATATTAGAAACTGAACAACTCAACATGTATAGAAAATCAAGTGATAAAATGAATCAGAATTATATGTTTTTCGCTTTTTACTGTTTAAATAGAATAAACGTTTTGACTTGTCTGCTTGTAAAAATACATTCACAATTATAATAGAAGATAATGCATATTTTTGAGTTTTGTCAGGGGTTATGATAATGAATCAATCGTTTGATCTGTGTAATCTGTGTAACAGATTCAACAAGGTAATAATTTTATAACCGATTGACAGTTTTCATTCACATATTTGTAACACGTGCTGTTTACATAACAATATTCATAATGTACGCTTGCTTGAGATGGTGCTCTACATATTCGATTCTTATACGTATATGGTCTTCATCTTATAGTAGAGTTTCTTTGACATTTTTGCTGTCGTTTTATTTTCGCGTTTCAAGTCTTACCGCTTTTTACAGTAGATGCTTTCAACATAGTATTGAATTATTAAGTGAGAGAACATCATCATTATAGCAGAAAGTAACGTCAAGTAACATTCACAAGGAAATGCTTTTCTTTGTTTTTTATGGAGTTATTATATTGCTATAACCCCAAAACACCCTTAGGCTTACAATGTTGCTTACTTCAATTTAACAACATAAAGAGAAAACATTCCAATAAATCATTACATTTGAAATAACCAACACTCTAGTTTTACATATCTACTAAGACTTATCAAATAAAGGTAAGCAAACAATGAATGCGAATGCTTCTTTCCGTATCTGTATATCTAGAAATATAATTGTAGGTTTCATCTTAATAAATGTGTGCTTATTTTTTTCTAGATTGCTTGTATGTTAAGTCAAAGTTCATTCATAAATATAAGCGTGTTACATATGGTGATCAGTTGCAGCAGTGCTTGCACTTTTGTGAAGACTATAACTACATCGGATTACAGGTTAGCTCATTATCTATGGTATTATATATGTTTGTTTTGAAAAAAATCCCGGTCAGTTATTTATTTTGTATAACCACTTTTATTAATAATTCATGTGTACCTGTATAATTATGGCTTTGGTTGGATGATATGTTATGGCTGATCGTTTGTAGGTCAAATAAATATAAAAGTTACCTGTCCATACCATCATTGTCATGAACATTATATAAACGATATTGTAAAGTAATTGTATAACGTTGTTTTATGACTTTTTGTTACAATATGTATTTCACACAGATGTTATAGAGGACAAATTGCATTATGACGGTATGTCTTGTTACATGATTATGTTGAGCAAAAAGAACATTGTTAGTCAAGTATTGTACTTCGTCAGTTTGTTGGGATATACTTGGGTTACGTGAATTTATATTAAGTAATACAAAATGTGTTCGTCATACATTTTTTTCTTTTTTTCATTTCGTACTATTCTCTACATTTGGAAGATACAGCCTATTAAAAAACTGAACGCATAAATGACATATTTCCGGAAATTATTGGTTCCTTAGATTTGAGTGAAATAATGGCTATGAGCTAAGAGACAGAACATTTTCAGACAATCAGAAATAAAACGTTTTACATCCAAAATTAAATAATGATAGAATTAAAGTTTAGCTTACTATCATTTAATCAATAATTTCTATTTACACACTTTATATACAATTTTATAATTTTAAAATTTTTATTATTGTTTCTTTACAAGCAAAACAACTGTTCCTGTTTGAGTCTTTCTGAAATAAGTAATACAACAGTTAAAATACAAATGTAGCTTGTAATCAGAAAGAGGCATGCCATGGTGACAAGTATGCCTACTGTTCATACCATTTGAACAACAGCACAAATCAGAACAATGTTGTTGTCTACAAAAAAGGTAATTAAACATACAAATTGTATAGTGAAAATAGAAGGCATGTATGAAGTATGTAATACCATTGTAAGATTCACAGTAGTATCATTTTTTTACTAAAAAAAAATAAAAAATAGACAGTAATGGCAAATTTATCTGTTTCACAGGTTATGTTTTGGTTATGTATGTCTTTTGTGTATCGCTTATTTATAAACGTGTGTTTACATAATCTGTACAAAGGTAAGCTCTGAGCCGACATTTTATTTATTTTTTAAAAAAAGTGCTCAAGAAGTGGCTACTAAAAAAAATCTTCACAGATACCAAGATTAAATTTTGTATTTAAACCAGACGCGCGTTTCGTCTACATAAGACTCATTAGTCACGCTCGAATCTAAAAAAAAAGGTTTAAAAGGCAACATAAAGTACCAAGTTTAAGAGCATTGATGATTAAAATTCCTAACAGTTTTGCCAAACAAAACTAAGGCAATATATTCCTGAGGTAGAAAAGCCTTGGCATTTTTAAAAAATCAAAGGTTTTGTAACACTAACATGATTAAGTGCAAAACATCACACTTTCATGTAGGGTAGTATAATTTATGTTTTAGCTTAAGCAAACGACTTTAAAAAGATATTCTGTTTAGAATGTCAACACGTTTAACACATTTTAACACTAAATCCAGTTTAAAAGTAAAAAGATAAATTCACGTGTAGTCAATACTTTATTTGACGATACGTTTACATGTAATAAATTAACAAGCATGAAATTTCATAACAATATATGTGTGTTATATGTTCACAGAGTCACTTACAATGAAAGTCATTTGCTGTACGGGGGAAAAGGGTCAAAACGCTTGGTATTTACTGAACAAAAGCTTAATTATAATTTAAAACATGTGAACATTCTCAGAAACTTCAATCGATCCTACGCCGACCTTGTCTGGGGCATACTTGTCCAAATGACTGGCCATAATCAGACTTGTAAAGATGTCTGCAACAGGCCAGAAAAAAGATAATCTAGTTTTGGGTCACATCGTCGCACCTCATTGTTCATGTTGCTTATAATTTCTTAATAAATGTTTTAGAAAAATGTATTTATCTGAATATTGAGCACCTTTGAGGTCAAGACTTTAAACATTTCATAAACTCGACGAAGGAATTGTATTTCTTTGAATGGCAAATTAGAGTATCTGACTCAATTTCTATACAGTATGGTATAAAACAAATACTAAAATGCATAACCAGTTTTCATGTCATCATCTGGAATACTTTAAACGTGGATGTTTTCGTGTGATTTTTCTTTTAATGTAATTACATACATTTTAGCAATATTCTCCGATATGTTTCAAGAAATGCAACCATCTATCAACGTCAGTTTTAGGTTCTCAGTTATAAAGTTCTCTCAAAGAATAGAGCACAAGTACATACTGTTTTGTTGGATGTATTTCTTTTTGTTTCCTTCTGATGAGCTAAACCCTTTCAGCTTATTTATATGGTTCGATCTGATGTTGTACTATCACATCCCTGTCCTTGATAATGGGGGGCAGGGGAAGGGGTGGCATTCTGCTTACATTTTCCACGTTCTGTTAGCATGCTTTGTTCCAAGTCAGGAGCCTGTAATTAAGTAGTTTTCGTTTGTATTGGTGTTATATACTAGCGTTTGATTTTCTTTCATCTGTTTTTCTTAATATAAAACGTTATTTTTTTAATATAAAACGTTATTTTTTACATTTGATTTTTTTCACATTTGTCATTTCGAGGCCTTTAATAATTGACCAAGCGATTTAAGCTCTTATCATTACTGACGGCCGAATATTGACCTTAGGTGTTATTGTCTGTGTCATGTGGTCTCATATGAACAGTTGTCACATTAGTCATCATATCACAACTTATACATACGAATTGGTCCTTGATAGTTACCTATAGGTTAGACAATACTTGGTCATGTTTTATGAAGATGTAAGCCCAATGCCAATTTAGTACATATTCACACTTTCGAGCGACCTTACAAAAACTATCCTTTCCCACTCTAATATTCAAACCTAAATAAGAGTTCACTTTTTATAATGAACTAATTATAAAACATAGGTAACGATCATTTCGATGGATGCAATGAATTAGCACTGGCAAAGTTTTTGAAGGATAAATTGTTTTTCTTCTGCTTCAGGTAAAATTTAGTACTTATATATCTTTAGATTTTTTTAAAGCAATTACACAATGCTATGAAAACCCCCTTTTTGATTTTTTTTCTATAAATATAAAACTCTTTGTATGCATATTTGAATTCAGACCATTCAGCATTAAATGCTTACTTTTAATTGATAATTTAAATGTATTGTGTTTCTCCGAAAACAATCCTTTGCTTTATATATCAGCAGTCTGGCATTGTGTATTTTTTAAAGGAAAAGAAAATAATTGCCTCAAATGTAAGGTATATAAATTTAAAAAAAATTCTTTTTATTTATCCTTACAATTTTTTTTATGTAATCTATATTTGTGTTCCATTAGATAATGCATAATGACCTTGCAAATCTATCCTTTCCCATTCTAATATTCAAACCTAAATAAGAGTTCACTTTTTATAATGAACTAATTATAAAACATAGGTAACGATCATTTCAATGGATGAAATGAAATAGCACTGACATAGTTTGTGAAGGATACATTTTTTTTTCTTCTGCTTAAGGTAAATTTCATACTTAAATATATTTAGATCCTTTTTATTTTAAAAAGCACTTACACAATGCTATGAAAACCACCTTTTTGATATAAATAAAACTCTCTGTATGAGTATTTAAATTCAGACCATTCAACATTAAATGCTTATTTTTTATTGATAAATTTAAATGTATTGTGTTTCTCCGAAAACAATCCTTTGCTTTATATATCAGCAGTCTGGCATTGTGTATTTTTGAAAGAAAAAGAAAATAATTCCCCCAAATGTAAGGTATACAAATGATAGATTGAACCTGGTAAATAAGTAGTATGCTAGAGGTCCAAATTCAAACCCCAAAAAAAGAGCACAATATTTGCAAGTAGCTGCGTCCTTTCGTTGGACTTGCACAAATTTGTCATATTTATTTTTGCCCTTACATATCTTAATTAAAACCGGTCGCTGATACATTTGAACAGATTTTTTTATAAACATACATAGTAGGGTATATGTTTTTTAGTAGGACTGACACAAATCTGTCATATTTATTTTTGCCCTTACAAATCTAAATTATTAACGTCGCTGATACATTTGAACAGATTCTTTTTTATAAACATACATAGCAGGGTATATGTATTTTACTCTATTAGGTAAGTAAAGGTGTCTAAGCAATTTGTTTAGTCAGACATTCCATTGAAAACTGTGTTATAAACAATGCGACAATATATGGTCCTGTTGAGAAAACTATCTGACACCTTTATTTCGTTAGGAACAAGTACTGTAACATATACTCGAAAGGAAAATGTTGCACTAATTTGGCAATCACATTAAAGGGATAACATACACAGAGTGACAACCCTGGATCAGCCTCTGATGATTGGTGTCGAAACCAATAACCTAGACTATAGTTATAGTTAAGTCGATTAAAAAACCAATATATGTTAGATATATGCTTTCAAGAAACACTGTTTTGTGTAAAGTTAACATAAAAATATAAACATAAAAAAGGTATATTGATAATTGTTATTATTGTCCTTGTTATTATTCAGTGAACGTCAGTAGGCAGTTCCGGCCTGGAAACTGCTTAAGTGTAACAATTTCACGAGGCAAAAAGAATTTTAAAGCAAATCCGTGCGATACAAAGTTCAAACCTTTGTGCAGTGGTAAGAATGTGCTATGGAATCGTCTGTTTTCTATACAACTAAAAATAGTCAGCATTTTGTGTGTCACAAAACTGTTATTGTTTCCTTATTTTATTTTTAATTCCGTATTCATTGTATAGATTAACGTCATCAATTTGAACGAGAAAGAAAACATATTTTACTGGGGAACTATTGAATAAATCTACAGAAAAAAAGACCCCATTAAAAAATCATCTGTCATACCTACAAGTATTCACCCAATACAAACTATAAAAAAACCAACAAACGAATTACTTGATTTGTAAGTATTTGCTAAATTAGATAGTGCATATAAAAGTATATACTATGAAAGTAAGTGGTCGAACCCTGGCTCTAAATATCGTAGTACATATAACTTTATAGACAAACCATTACGTATCAGCGGTTTATATTTTGATTCAATTTGCGTTACGTCCTTTGAAAAAATGTCTATGGGTAAACATTTTGAAAAAGCCCCATGGAAATATCCAAAGGGCAAACGAATGAAATGAATGACGATGGGCAATAGTAAATAAATCTGTATATTTGAAAAATAAGGGAATATGTAAACAAAATATGTACATCACATGTAAATAGTAATAACATAAACTGAATTTATATTTAGTATGATGTGATATATATAATATTAATACGTGTGTATTTTGTTAAACATGAGAAGTTGTTAGTTATTATGACTTTTTATTATGAATCTCTGTTGTTTGGTGTTGCTAATAAAACCATTGTTGTTGTTTTATTTATTTTCAAGGACAAAATTCAAAACCCATCTACAATTTCTACCGGACAAATGATTGGGCTAGCTCTTTCAACAAATGTTCGTCATATGGATTTGCTACATTTGATAACACTAAACTGTCAAACGATGTTAACAGTGGAAACTTTTGGCTTGGTAGTATCAGACGGCCAATAATCCAAAGTTCTGTAGGTATGCTGTATAAACAGTTTTTATGATATAACGGTTTTCTCTGACAGATGATGAAATAACAAGGGAAATAATATAAAGATATGAGATAGTATATTGTTTCGTTCACAATTTAAGAGACAAGCTACATTTGTAAATGTTGCATATAGAAAACCCGAATGTATTCACATCTATTGATAACACTTCAAAAGACGAAAATATGTATAGTATTTAAGTCAACAATGTTTTGATTTCAAAAAATTTCAAAAACAATAATAAATAGTCACTCTGATTTCGACAAAACACTCTTTGACACTGATATATACCAATATATGGTTCATTTCTGTTCATTGATAAAAGAGAGGCGAAAGATACCAGAGGGACAGTTAAACTCATAAATTGAAAATAAACGGACAACGCCATGGCTTAAAAATAAAAAGACGAATAATAGTACAAAATCAACCCCAAAAATCGGATCTCTTATTGGAACCGACTGTGCTTCCCTTTTAGACGTGTTCTATTATTCATATTTTACTGAAGTATTGATATAGGAACTACTCAAGGACAAAAGAAGCTAGAATTCATTATCTGTTCAGTTCACGTTCAGCTTCTAAGATGAACTGACTACGTTCTACGCATCTATCGCATCTAACATCGAATTAAGGATATACTTGAATCTGTATTATATCTTGACTTGCATTTAGAAAGTGAAATTGAGATTCGATTGTTACTAAGAGAAAATGAATATTTAAAGCTTTTCAATTGTAAGCATGCAACGTCTATGTAGTTCAACATGCATCAGGAGCATAGGGAGTATATATCTTGCAGTTCATATGATATTCAAGAGGTTGTGTTGCTAACTTTTTTATGAAGGGGGATTACTAGTTACAAACAAATCTGACTTACAATTTAATACGTCAGAATATCAAAGGTTCTAATTAGTAGGGTTGAAGCCATTTCATCGAAGGGTTGTCAAAATCAGTACACAGATGCTCACAAACTATTTATTGTCAGATCTACATGTTTTTATAGTGTGTTTTGTATTTACTATAAATTGAAGTAGGGCTCCACTAACCTCTCGATGTTAACATGAAATTAACCGATTCAAGTGACAAATCAAAGTAACAAATAACGTGTGAGAATATTTCATAAACTCCAAAGGAGCGAAACTGCGTGATATGCGTCAAGTTCACCGCATAAACTAACACTAGGTTGAAAATACACAATTAAAAGAAACGATAACAAATACAATTCTGGATACTGATTAGTTCAGATTGCGGTTTCCCATTTAAACTAAATTTAAAAGCTACATATGAGTTAAACCTGTCATCTAATCCCTATTATATCAATTCAATCTTTTCCAGATTAACCAATTCAGTCAGGAATATCATTTCAAAGTGTTAAATGCCTTGTGTAGTATCCTTTATACATTAATAAGCACTTCAGGCAATTCCATTCATTATCACATTTCTTTCTTTCACTTGTATATGATAATTTTTTTCATTTATTTTTAATGTATTTATAAAAACAAATCGTTCAAAGAAAATTGACATGTAATCGGTTCGACCATTGTGTTCCCACATAAAGTGTCACTGGTATATCATTTACATTATCATATAAATATTTAAAAATAGTTTTTTTTCAACATAAAATTGACTTCATTATTTTACTATGCACAGGTAAAAAAAATATTTACGCAGCAGTTGACAGAGCTTATTACAACTGTATGAGTTGATTTAATTTCCCTTCAAATTAGCTTTAAGTTTGGTTCAGGTTGCTTGATGATGTCTAAAACTTTGTTTATACTATTTTTAAATATTTCATTGATTTTAAATCACATAATTTGGATTTAAATCACAAAATTTTGTTTTTATACTCATCCTTGACATTTCATTGAAATTTGTAGAATTTATCTGTCCTTGACCGTTGCATTTTGTTTGATTGAAACTGCACCAAACTCATCATCGACAATCGGGCAAATGTCACTCGTTTGGCATCATCAAGTCAAAACAAAAGGAACAGAAGATAAATATGCCGTCACAATATATAGTACAGTGACCGAGTAAGAAAAAGTTGCTTATTTAAGGAGTTTAATCGTAATTCGGACTATACGGCTAAACATCACAGTATTGGTAGTTCAAATGATAAACTTAACATTTTGACTTGTCGTCAAAAATCGTACGGTGCAATTTGTGTAAAATTGGGTTTGAAGTACGTTTTTTTACCTTACAAAAAAATCAAATTTGAAAAGTGTTGATGTCTTAATGGTTATAGCTCATCCGTGATATGATTACTGTTATTATATTGATTGTTGTTACAAATTATTTGAACGATATCAAATAAAGTTTGTTAAAATTAATCCGTTAACAAAGAGTTTTCGTAAAAGTTTAACACCAAAAAAAATTTTGCATTTAATAGAGTTCTTTTCAATTCAATTTTATCATTTTTTTTTACTCAAAGTGTAAAATAATCAACATGTATAGGATAGTTCATATCTTAATCAATCAATAGTATTAAATTCATTGATCTCAGAAGCATTATTTCAGCAATACAAACCAGACACAAGTCATAACGCTCATATGACGGAGCTATTTGAAGCTCATACAAAGCCTCTTATAAATGCACATATGCGGCTCTATTACTGACATTTAAATGACTGGAATTACTTAAAATAATTTGCAAGTTCACACGAGGACAAAGAGCAATGAAATTATATGAACAACATGTTAATGTCATTGTGAACCATTTTAATGTACCATGACTAATCTCTTTGAAGTGGCTTCCAATCCTTAATGTCTTATCAATGTCTCTTCTAGAATGCATGCTGCATGAAATTTTAAAGAGTCTTGAAGGAAAGGCCTGAATTTGTCTAGACATTTCATCTCTAGTTCTCTTTCTCTGGGTCAGTCAAGGAGTTTAGATAGTCCTACATCAAAGTCAAAACTAATAACGTTTGAAAACATGACCACAAACCTTAAATGTCAATCTGGGGAAATAATTTCAGGTCATATAAATTCAAGAACTTGTATTAGGTCGTGTACTGATTTAGGCAGACTGTAGAGATGATGTTAAAACAAAAAAATGAGCTGTCGTTACCTGAAGGTCCCCTACCAATTTCTTTTGTTTACAATGTCGGCACCACGAAAAAATCATGCAAGTCTAAATTGGTAAAGCAATTAGAATATTAAGTCTTTTGTGCACCTTCTATTCCTTCCATTGTACCATCACTCACAACTTAAATCAGAGATGTTATGGCATTTGTTCAATGTATCGATGTTAAGAAAAGTAGACCATTTGGTGATCTTGCAGCTGATTATCTACAAGAATTTGAAGGACAGTGGTGCAGAGCTTCGGTAATATTGACAAAGATGAAACCCTTGTTTGAGCATGAACATTAATTTCAAAGATTTATGAGCAGAAAAATCTCTTTAAATCATTCCATCATGATATTTATATGTCAAGCTTTGCACCAGTAAAGATGTTAAGTCAGTAAACCTCCCTGTGAATCTGCAATGAAACAGCATATTTATTTTCAAACAAAATTTTGAACCGCATAACACATTGCTATACCCCCTATTCTGTCATTTTTAATATACGGTTGACGCGAGTTAAATGATTCATTACACCCCGTGTATTTTAAAGGGCATATGTCAGCAGCAATCTTGCAAGATCTTGTGTTTTCTTTTAAGGTAAAATCTTGATGTCAAACGTCATGTGTTTGTTCACAATAAAACATTGTATGTTTGAAGCCTTGCTCCTGTAAGAGGTCAGAGTTATGTAGAGATTTCCGATGATGTTCCTTCAAAGATAAACCATAAAATATCCCTGGCTTAATTCTGATTTGTTGATATCTTTGATTGGATTTTTAATTGTAACTGTTTTTGAGGTATGGAGTGGTTTTGAGTTTTAATAAATTACATGAATGAGTTTTTTGCAAAATATGCTTTCGTTATACATGTATAAGGCTTCACGTGAAATTAATATGTATCATTTATTGCTGAGGTTTAATGTCAGCCGGAAAGGTACATTGTAAATACTGTAACTTAAACAGAATATTTGTTGATCTTGTTTTATAAAACAAGTGTTTGATAAACGCAAGTTTCAGATAAATTGATGATAATAATCCCTTGTTCTTTTACATTTTCAAGATATTTCATTCTCATTGATTTTAGAAAATGTCTGTATTTGAAATTTAACCTAAACTTTTACATATATATATCTTGAAAAATTGAAAATATGGAAGAAAAAAAACCAATAACATAATTTGATCTTTCATCTTAATTAATGCAAAACTGTTATCACATTTCTTTTTGACGACATTGATATTTCAAAAGTACTCATGTTTCCGAATCCAATGATATATATTATAGCCATATAGTATTTTGAACGATTAAATCTAAAAATTATTGTCTCTGGGCACCGTACACTGGTAATAAACAAATAAAATATGCTAAGCAAATAATACACATTTATCAATTTCTAGATATAATAGACGCAGAACCAAAATATTGTACTGCTGTGATCATACGGAATGACGATCACCAAGTATATAGATATGTTAGGCCATGCACCGATGTACTACCAGCCGTCTGTGCTGACACAGATATGTCATCTGCAGACAATAGTAACATGAGTAAGTTATATGTGTCATTTTTCGTTTGATAGAAGAAGACAATTGTTTAATTGCAAATTTATTGTATTTATTATCTCTTAAGCATATGTTGTGTCTCTGTTTATCTTGTTGTGCCAAATACGGCTTAGGTTATCTATTCCTAAAATGCTTACGATAAATTTTTTTGTATGTTTTTTTACTCTTGACACTTAAAAAACACTTTGTCTACACAAGAATAAAGTTATAAGCTGTTAAACTGATATGATGGGATTTAACAATATTAATAGTATAAGTACTGATATTTTTAGCTATTTTTTTTTATAGTAACAAAAAGTTTATAACTATCAAAATCAACAATAAGAAAGAGGCTATAAACATTTAATACATTTCAGATATTGTACTCATATCACTGGTCATAACAGCCGTACTGGCTATACTGGTTATTATTGCTGTGGTCATAGTATACAAAAGGTAAGGTTTTATATTGAAATTATTAATTGAAATGAAAATGGAAATCAGGAATGTGTCAAATAATTAATTGATGGAGCTGAAATCGTGTTTTGTTTTCTGAAAAAAATGTTGCATTTAAAGAACTACTTATTTGTATAATACTAGTAAAATCTTTGTAAAATACATTGTATAGCAAAATACAAATGTTGAAGCTCCAGTATTTTCCTTTTTTTAATTTAGTTAGAATATGATAAGATGTTTTCTTACATTGATCAGTCTTCAAATCTAGTTGTTTGCATCATTTTTAGACAAAACGACTAAAGTATATAACTCTGCATCTACAAAAACAAAAAAGACAAAAACGCTTTTTGGCAAAAAAAACTCTGCAACGTCTTTATGATGTTTCGAATTTTCACACTTTTGAACATCTCAAATTGTGTATCTGGTGAAGATAAAAATGGTACATATGTATCGTTTATATCTTTCCAGGGTTTTTATGATCATTTACTTATTGTCATATTTGGTATTATTGAAATGAGATCACTCCATATCCGTTCAAATATATTCGACCAGCCAAAGTGTTTCGGGTACCTATTAAGATAAATTATATATTATTTTTTAATTTGAGCGAGGCCGCACCCTCATCAGCGACTCAAGCCTTATATATAGGTTTAATTGTTCTTCCTATATGCAGAAATAAAGCAATGAATTGTTATTACACAGCGAGGTATAAGGAGTTCTACTTGTAACTGATATCCTTGGTTTTTTTTAATTAGACGGACCTTATTTAGATCTAGAAATCGCCAATCGGTTGTTCCAAGCAATGAAGTGAAATACGCTGAGGTCAACAAACCAACAAAAGAGAAAGCACCTGTTAATGCTGGCGAATCGACAAGAAACAACACAACCGACGATACCTATGATCACATGGAACATCATCGACTCAGTCAGAATCAGATTCCAACTGAGAGTAATTATGATACCATGCAGTCTGTTGGAAATGAAGAATTGGAAAATGACTATGATGTCACAAGTCATGCAAGTGGAACAGACAGAACAAGACAAATTGTCGTTGATGATACTGCAGAATATAGTCATGTGGAGGCTGTAAATCAAGAAGGGATGTAGCGACGTAAACAAAACACCGTTTTTAACTAAATAGTGCACATGATTTCTATGTGTTTTACATTAGTTAGATAATCAGCAGAAGTAAAACGTTTATCAATTTGAGTACTTTACTTTACTTGTCCATGGAATATTATGCAAATAAAATGCTTTGCTATTTTTACCTCACCTGAACCGAAGGGCCATGAGCTTTTCTCATCACTTTGCATCCGGCATCCACCGTCGTTGTCGTCGTCGTCGTCGTTAACTTTTACAAAAATCTTCTCCTCTGAGACTACTGGGCTAAATCAAACAAAACTTAGCCACAATCATAAGTGTGGTATCTAGTTTTAAAAATGTATCCAGTGACCAAGCAAACCATCCAAGATGGCCACCATGGCTAAAAATAAAACATAGGGGTAAAATGTAGATTTTGACATATATCTATCATGTCTATGAAACCAAAGCATTTAAAGCAAATCTCATTTTTTTTTGGTAAATTTTTGTGAATTTTTACAAAATATTTTCCACTGTAATTACTGGGCCAGGTTAATTATAGATAGAGATAATTGTAGCAACAAGAATGTTCAGTAAAGTAAGATCTACATACACATTACCATCACCAAAACACAATTTTGTCAGGAATTTATCTGTGTCCATTGTTTAATATGCACATAGACCAAGGTGAGCGAAACAGGTTCTTCAGAGCCTATAATTAGAATAAAGAGCTTTGTCTATATTTTGTAATTGGCTGTGTGTATTCAAAACAGTTTTTAAAAAGATCGATGTTAGTGAATTGGGTTGATAAGTGTTATAAACGAATATGGATATGTAAGTTTATATGCGTCACGTGTAATACAATATGCAACAATAAACATTAGACCCGTTCATAAATAGGTATAAAATCATTGCAAATATAAACTTAACTTATAACATAAACATATTCAAATTCTGCTTTTTATATTGTGCTGGTGTATCGAATATCAGTTACATGCATGTATATATTTTTCGTCACCCAAAAGGTCCTTTGGTTACAAAGGGATGTCGTGTTTGGCATCTATTGATTCATTCAATTCAC
>CM034351.1:57086840-57403088 GCA_019925275.1 Mytilus edulis | reverse complement strand
ATGTGTCTGCATAACTTTTGTACCATAGTATAAAATAAAACTAATAGTGTAATAAACAAAATGTTTGCTTTTTATAAATTTCCAATTTACAAAACATTAAATTTTTCGAAAAACTAAGGATTTTCTTATCCCAGACATAGATTACCATAGCCGTATTTGGCACACCTTTCAGGAATTTTGGATCCTCAATGCTCTTCAAAAGAGGGACGAAAGATACCAAAGGGACAGTCAAACTCGTAAATCTAAAACAAACTGACAACGCCATGGCTAAAAATGAAAAAGACAAACAGAAAAACAATAGTACACATGACACAACATAGAAAACTAAAGAATAAACAACACGAACCCACCAAAAACTAGGGGTGATCTCAGGTGCTCCGGAAGGGTAAGCAGATCCTGCTCCACATGCGGCACCCGTCGTGTTGCTTATGTGATTACAAATCCGGTAAATAGTCTAATTTGGTAGGTCAAATTCATGAAAGGGAAGGGAATTGTAGTTACGACGTAAGGAACATATCCGATATCATTTGTGAAACGGTTTTTCCATAACGGTCAACCAACTCGTGATGGCGTCCGGAAAATTTACGAAGGAATGATTTCAACTTCACCATTTGGAACTCTTGGTTTAATAGCTTCTTTGTGAGCAGTAACCCTCTATCAAGAAAATCATGATAGGAAATGCAAGCACGGGAATATCGTATCAATTGGGAGATATATACCCCGTATGCAGGTGCTGCTGGAATGTTGCTACTTAGAAATGGAAAGTTTACAATTGAAAGCTGAAATCATCTCTTTTGTCGTAAAGTTTTGTCTTCAACCGACCCTCATTGTCAATTTATAGATGTAAGTCAAGATATGAAGCCACCTTAACTGCATCTGTAGTATCCTTTATCTCCAATTCGATGGGATAGATGCAATCCACATAGTCACCAAATTTTTAATTGTTTAGTGAAAGAACGTCATCTATATAGCGGAAAGTAGAGTTAAAGGATATTGCTAACTTCTTATCTTTCTTCCTAAGAAGTTCGTGCATGAAGTCAGCCTCATAATAATAAAGAAACAAGTCAGCAAGTAGAGGGGCACAGTTTGTTCCCATTGGGATGCCGACAGTCTGTTGAAAAACACGTCCTCCGAACGTAACAAATATGTTGTCAATCAAGAAATCAAGCATCTTGATAATATCGGTTTCAGAGAATTTTTTGTTTGAATCAGAATGATTCTTTACAAAGTAGGATTTATCCCTCCCTAAGACAAGATACTTGTATCTACGTTGGCCATTCTTTTTTATGAAGCATAGTAATACCAACTCTTTTAATTTGTCTTTTAGTTTGGAATGTGGAATACTTGTGTAAAGAGTAGAAAAGTCAAATGTTTTAATACTGTTACAAGATGAAAGAGAGTTAGATTGTATGTACTCTAAAAGATCTTTGGAATTTTTAAGTATCCACATCTGATTCACGCCACCTCTAGAATAGGCAGTTTCACAATAACTTTGAAGCCCGTCTTTGATTGCTGATAAAATGGATGTTAATAATTTAGAAAGGGGTTTCGTGGAGCAATTGGAAGACCCAGCAATATACCGTTGTTTGTAAGGACACTTATGTAGTTTAGGTATCAAATACAGTGATGGAAGATCCAGTTCTTCATCTTTGGTTGACATACCAAAGGAACAAAGAACAGACCTATGATTATCAAGGATTTCCTCTTTGGTAAGTGTCGTGAGGGTATATGTTGGGTTTCCAAGTGAATTGTCTATACCTAATTCGTTTATCAAGCAATTAATGTAATGACTTTTACAGACAAAAATGATGTTATCTGGGACTTTGTCTGCAGGGACAACAACATATTTATCATGGAGGTCAGATAGGTGTTTAACAACATTTGGATCTTTGAAGATTGACGTAGCATGGGCATTGATGGACCCATTCAGTTTCTTAATTCTGATTTGTATTAACGACCTCACTGCCTTAATTCATTCGGATAGAGTGTCTACGTCTTCCTTCTCGCGCTTAGCCCATTGCCTGGCATAATCCTCGACTGAATCCATCAAAATTTTAAAAATGTATTTCCAATTGATTGGATTAGCCTCACGATATTTTGGACCTTTCGATAACACGTTTCGTAGAGAAGTGTTATTAACAATGTTAAGGTCACCGGTAATAACGTGGCCAGCAGGATTATATGTGAATTGGGAACTACATGTAGCACAAGTGCAATCAGGAGGTTTAGACTTGAAGTCGTCAATATCGAGATCCTGCAAAACGCGTTTGTTATTGAAAATTTTAGTTGCAAAAGGTTTGGTATAGGTATAAGAAATTATTGGTACAGACTAGACTTTAAAATAAGGAGGTATTTTCGATTGAACTAATTTATGATGAAGGATATTGCCTAGGATGACGCCATCGAGACCTTTGTTGGCAAAGGAAAGATTTAGAAAAGATCTTTTCTCTGTTTCATCTTTTCCAATGCGAACTGGCTTGAAAAGTCTGTGACTAGCAAAATCCGAAATTATAGCCTGTAGTTTGTATTGGTTTGAATGAGGGTTTGTAACAGTGGATTCAAAACATAAATTGAACAGAGAATGAAGTTTGAAAGGGGTAATGAATAAAGTTTCGTGCGAATGTGATGAATACCTAACGGTTTTTGTATGCATGGCAGCAAGTCATTAATAGAGACATCATGCAGAGAGGGTGATGTATAATGACGATGGCCATGACTACGTCTACGTCGAGGAGTCGAGTTGAAAATATGCATCCCATTCACCGAGTTACACGAAGGACTAGATAGAATACCTTTACCATCAATTTTGTCATTGCAGCCATACGGTGTTGCAGTTCCCAATTGTCTAATCCAGTAGTCTTCTTTTTGTCTACGGAGAGTCGTTGAAAGATTAGGATTGTTCAAGCTATGGTATATTTTTTCGATAATTCGAACTGTCATAGAAACGATGGAATGATCGGGCTGATTGAAATGCTGTTATAGAATGTCGTTAGCATTGAGGTTAACGTCTGATCTATGACCGCACATACGTTTGTTTAGCCTTCCTTTCGTTTCACCGACGTATACCAATCCGCAAAGGTTGCACTCTAATCCGTAGACGACATTTATCGATTTACAATTCAGATCATCGTAACTTCTGGTAAAATATGACTTCTTGGTCAAATTGCTAGTGAATTCAGCATCTGTAATTAAAATAGCACAAATTTTGCAGCCTTTGGTCTCACATTTTGAAATGCGACAGTGTTGTACTGTGTCATCAAAAACCAAAATGTCTTTAAGGAGAACTGAACAAGGCTGTATATGTGTAATATTGCTGATGTCACTAGGACGATGATCTGAATGAGTCGTGTTTGGGATATTTGTCATGTCTGGTGATGAGAGGACACCTGCCGTATCAAACGACACCGTGTCCATGGTGACGTCTGTTTCGGACCTTTTTATACTGGGCGACGTCCGAGCCAGTATCCTGTTAGTTCTTCGTGATCATGCAATTGTAGTTTTGCTACTGGGCGGATGATGTCCTCGGGGACAAAATGTCCACCAGCGGAGACATCAACCCAGTGGTAATAAAAGAGGGACGAAAGACACCAAAGGGACAGTCAAACTCGTAAATCTAAAACAAACTGACAACGCCATGGCTAAAAATGGAAAAAGACAAACAGAAAAAACAATAGTACACATGACACAACATAGAAAACTAAAGAATAAACAACACGAACCCCACCAAAAACTAGGGGTGATCTCAGGTGCTCTGGAAGGGTAAGCAGATCCTGCTCCACATGCGGCACCCGCCGTGATGCTTATGTGATTACAAATCCGGTAAATAGTCTAATTCGGTATGTCAAATTCATGAAAGGGAAGGGAATTGTAGTTACGACGTAAGGAATATAACTTAGTACTTGTTTGGTTTTATAAATATATTGATATGAGCGTCACTGATGAATCTTTTGTAGACGAAACGCGCGTCTGGCGTTCTAAATTATAATCCTTTACCTTTGATAACTATTTGTATTGAAAAAAAAAATTTGCTGATTTTTTTTTATACCTGCGAGCCTCCTTAAGTACTATTACAATGTATATGCGACAAAAAGTAAAGGCGCATCAAGTAGACAGTAATGTAAGTTAACAACATGAACGTGCATTTTTCATGGTTATTCAACACAAATTTATTAAGATACTTAGGACGATTTCATTTCATAGAGTATATTTTTTGTTTACCTATTGCACCTCGAACTTATTAACACGCTTAAGGTCTTTAAAAAAGACCTCCTTACAAAATGGGCTGGTCAAATCTCCTCGCCATTCGGGCTCACGAATCTCAACATCCTTTTTTTTTGTTTGATGATATCAAAATTAACTTATTACTAAACATTTAAGCATGGTTTTTTCTGACAAAGTCATTCTCAATCCAAGATTGGATCAATACGCTCACTGTGTACTAAAGGTAATGACTAACAAACATTAAGGGGTTCGAGTTGCTTATTCTTAAAATTGTTACTTGTATTATGTACTATTTCAACATGTACTATGTATATGTGAATAAAAGTTAATGCACATAAATATATAAAGAGAACGTAACTTAAACAAAAGACCTGTAAAGGTAAATATTTTTTGGTGTTTTGTTTCTTTTATTGTCCCATGTAAAATCTATGACAGTAAAATAAATCAATATTTAAAAATATACAAATAAAAACCACGTTTGCATAAGTCAGATCCACAAATAAAGGTGTATGTGTTGTTCAAATTTGAAATATCTCTAATGTCTAATAATTAACGAATCCTAACTATTCAATTGTTAACATACAACTTTAGACCAAACAAAGTTTAATGTGTGTATTGCAATTATTTATTGCGATGCTAAAGAACGATTGAATGACGCTATTTTATTAATTTGTAAATTTCTCTATCCAATTATACGTGATTTAAATTATACCGTATCATCTAACTATGAGGAAATTGAATATGTCCGAAACTAGAATCAGTTTATTTTGGAGGTGCAAACTGAACATTGAGTATGATGAAAAAATACATCTGTAAAACACAATATTCTCTCAGCTTTAATTTTAATATTCACAAAATCGAAAGGCTTTTCGGACTTGACATAGCAGGAACAAAGTGTTATGTATTTTTTCCCGTAAATTAAATTGAAAGTTTATTGTAAAATAGTGTTGATGTCTGTTAAGTGTCTTTTTCGATACTGTAATAAAATTTAATTACTGCATATTATCAATGAATTCTGCAGAATGACACTCACAGGCGGTTGTGGATACATGCTTTCAGTGTAGACACCGGTTACAGTTACCGTGAAAAGTAATAAGAAATAATTATTGTTACATCATTGTTATTGTTACCTGCAAAACTTAACATGTGCAAATTATGTATGTTTGTTATGTGTAGCAACGGGATACCTGTCTTCATTCAGTGTCTAGTATACATTGTTTTACATATTAGTTTATGAATAGAAAATTATTTATTGAATATGGCAAATGATACATTGACATTACAGGTGTAATACCACCAAATCATGGTACGTCACATCCGGTTGCATACAAAAGCAGGCCTAAAAAAATATTCCCTTGAATTTGTCAGTTGTAGAAAATTAACCCTGCATTTCAATGCACTTAAATTTTTCTGAGTCGTAAATATGTATGTTGGATGTCTGAAAGCATCATTCTTTTTTTATTTGATGGTCTTATAAAATATTTTGGAACGTTAAGGTTACATAGCTACCAAAGCAGGTACCCAGTAAAATAACAGTGTAAAAGTTGGGTTGTTTACTTCCGGTGATGATTATTTTCTTATATGCAATGAAATGTTGTGTGAAATTTTCACTGTATCACTGGAAAGGATTAAACTTTACACATGCAAAGTATTTCTTTGGTTGAAATAAAGGTAAATACTGTACAATTTTTTTAATAGTACCAATTTAACAAAGACTAATAGGGAAAAATCAATGGTGGTATTACACCTACATTGTCATTAATACATTATTTATAATTCATTAAGTTATCTATTTTGGAGCACATCCTTCAAATTCAGTATGTAGCATAATGTGGCAATCTGGCTGTGCGTAAATGGTTTCATAAATACAAAATTAACGATCGATAAAGCGTTTCAACGAAATAATTACTATGATTGATTTCGCCCAATACTCTAGGCCAAGACATTTTTAAATTCCGTTATGATTTGATAACTTTTCTTTCAAAAAAGAAGTCCAAAATTATCTTAAGTCCGAATTTGAATCTGTATTATCGGATAACAAAACATGTAAACTGGACCCCTGTTGTGTTCACTTATCGCTACACTGACAACAGGTACGGCTTAAATCCTGTGGTCAGAATTCCGATCACTGGATTTAATAATTCAACGAGACTAGTACATCATGTGCTATGTTTTATTATGTATTATACTGATTAGAAATCAAACGAAAATTAGAACATTCATAACAATATACTGAGTTCCTAAGGGAATGAACGATACCAACTCAGTTTGTCAAGAACATGTTAAAACACTCGTTGGTCATTTATCTGCGCCACCACCATTGGACTATTTAACAGATAATTTATTTTGAGGCCTCGCAGTATTTACAATTGAGGTCAATTTCCTATCACTATAATTGGTCAATTTTATTAGCGTATCGTTGAATGTGTAAGACTCGTCCAATTAATGCCAATGTGACAATAGCTCCATCCCGTTCCCTCGGTGCAAAGCTTTAAATAGAACGGCGGACCAGTTTACAAAACATGCAGCGATATATTTTATTCGACATCGATAGTTTGGTGTCGTCCCTTAGTGTAGCAGATATTTTCTATTTATAAGCTGCAGGTAACATTGATGACAGATATTATTCCGTAATTGGTAACTGCTTGGAATTTGATAGCCAAAGTAGATCTTTCAAGGCAAGAAGTTGCTCAAAAGAATTGTATCCAATATGCTCCGATGGTAAGTTTAAAGACGTATTATACACTGGTCTGTGTGTGGGGAGGATAGCGGTTTGCTTTGCGTTCGTGTGGATGGATGTGTGTGTGTACAACTATATGTAAAACTTACGAATTACATTTCAAGAATCAATGTTCGGCAACCAAAGCGGCATAGAATATTTCTCAAATAATTTTTGAAGAAAAAATAATTTTATAGTGTTTTTTTTTATTATTATTAGTAACGAAAATAAATGACATTTTAGTCCAATAATATGTAAAAGTGGAAGATACAAATTAGTAGCTCCTTTTTACTTTATTTTGTGTTGGCTGATCAAGAATAATAGCCTTTTTTATTTTTCACTTAATAAAGAACGACCTTCGGTTTTGATCTTACGTAGGGGAAAGAGTAATCAAATAACCATGTGGGAATGTACTGTACAAAATATTATTATTTTTGAAATAACTCATTTTCAGAGGTTTACAAAACTTTCAACACAGGAAAAAGTACTAAAACTAATTGGACAGATGCCTTCAATAATTGCGAACTTGGCACCCTTGCTAGCTATAACACAGTCATAGGAAAAATGAAAGAAATTGGTTTTGATGCAAAATTATGGCTTTCCAATACAAGGCGTTGGACACGAATGATAGGTAAGAAAATGAATGTAATATGCATTCTACTTCTGCATTATAGTTTATACCATTAGTGTTGGTGCATAAAGAATAATAACAAAATTTTATATATGACGACTTAACTCCTGCGAATTAATTTATTGTATTCGAATGATCAATATACGTATAGACACATTTTGAAATGGTATTGTCTCAAACATTACAAAATCAATTCTACAGCTAAAGCTTTTTCATCGAATGACATTTTTTACAACGCATACATGCATTTAAGCTCACAGTGAAAAAATAAAACATGAAATAACCAAAATACGTATTCATTTAAGAACTGAATGCTTCTTTTTGTAACTTCATGGGGGTTTAAAAGCGTTGACCGAAGTATATTTTGTATGAAGCGCGGCAGCGCATCATTCTAAATATGTGCGCAGGGTCAACACTTTTACACCCCTATGAAGTTACAAAAATAAGCATTCAATACTTATTATTACATCTTATTAGCTAGGATCATGAAAACAAGATTTCTTCAATTTACCAGTAGTGCTCTTTATTGTGGGGCTACGTGTCATCTTTATTGTGTAATGCATGTTAATTTCAGAAGGTCGCGAAATAGTTGTTAGCCAAAAAATAATGTATCTAATGAATTATTAACAATTGTATCTAATAATAATATAGTCCAAATATGTATTAATAATAAAAATCAGATGAATACACGGCAAATGTGCTTACATTCAAATAAACACTGCTTTATTTTTTGTTTTACAAGATCCAGAAGCAGATAAAATAAGAT
The DNA here is from genome assembly GCA_019925275.1 of Mytilus edulis. NCBI lineage: Eukaryota > Metazoa > Mollusca > Bivalvia > Mytilida > Mytilidae > Mytilus > Mytilus edulis. The sequence continues at coordinate 57,394,751 of CM034351.1, read as the reverse complement.
TTTTTAAAAAGTACAATTCTCTTCGGTTTTATTGGAGCAATTAGATAAATTATAAGTGAGAAGATGTAGTATGATTGCCAATGAAACAGACAGTCAACAATTAATCCAGCTTTACAGGCTATCGATTGACCAGTACAGTACCGTTCCAACTCTGTACACTATGAATTGAAAGCAACTCATATGAACGACGTGTACAGTGTAAATAAAGTACCAGTTTAACCCAACGTTGCAAAATATTATCTTGAATTTCATATTCATCCATTGTTGTCATCATATTAAAATATATAAAAGACCATACGTGGTTCTTAAATGATCTTACATGGATTAGGTATACCTCAGTTATAAGTATCCATATAAAATAAGTACACAATAGTTTTTACCTGTTTTACTAATTTTCAAATTGTTAGTTTTAAACTATTTGACCGGTCAATAGTTTCCAAAGATAATCTCTCGACGAAATTATTTGACCGCAAGCGTCATTATGTTTCGAGGAATTTTAGCATTATCTACGGGATTGGAAGAAGTTTAGGATACCGCTGCAGTTATGACGTCGCGTTTTACCTGTTGTATCTTCATGTAGGGTTGATGTAAGTGAGGGACCTAGTATTTGCATTCAGAATATATATGAAGTAGACGTTTAGCAGTACGGTTTTTTTTTCTGTTGTTTATGTTGCCATAATTAATTAAGCCTCGACATTTATTGTCTCTTTCGGTATAATAAAACACTTACTGACTGGATATTCCTGGAGTAATATGTTAATTGTCTTCTCGGATACAGCTTTTGCCCTCGGCTACGCTTCAGGGCAAAAGTTGCACCTCGGGGGACAATAAATTTAATATTCCACTCATAGCAAATTCATACGTATACATTATCATACCTTAATTGTCATTTTCTATAACAAAAAATGAATACACGATATTTTCCCTATTTTTTTTAATTGCAGGCGTTGAACTGAACTATTTGACCGGTCAATAGTTTCCAACTTTTTGCATTTGATGAAACTATTTGACCGCAGGCGTCATTATATTTTGTGGAGTTTTAACTTTAGTTACGGGATTGGAGGTTGTTAATTCCAGGGGAGTTAAGTCGTCGAGTTTTATTAATTGTGTCTAGGGTTGGCGTCAGTGCGGGACGTAGCCGTAGCGTTCATGATATATATGAAGTAAATGTTAAAAGGTATGGTTGGGTTTCTGCATTTTAAAATACGATTGTTGATTTAACCCCGACTTGTACTCTCTGTTGTCTCTTTCTGTATAATTAAACACTTACTGACCGGAAAGTCGTGAAATTATAAGTGTATTGCCTCCTCAGATACAATGCAAATATTGCCCTCGACTACGCCTATGGATGTTAGTTACACATCAGGGGACAATAAACTTACTCTCCCACTCAATCCCAGCCAGTACTTATCAATTTTTTTTTTATAAACCACTTACACTTTGTATGAAAATAGCTTAATAAGAATGGGTGCGTTGTTATAGGCTCCAAAGTCTGATGGAAAGTTGTCGCATTGGTAATCAAACCACATCTTCTGTATTATCGTATGTCAAAAACTTTCAATCTTTAGGAATTGTTACAAGACTATGTTTTGTCTTTTTTTCCAAAATTTACAATCAAAAATGTTCTGTTACTAGGAAGTTCCATTACGATTTCTTAAGTCAGTGGTTGCAGCTGAATAAACCGATGCAAAACCTCTTTATAAATCATGAACAATTGGAACAAAACTGACGTGATGACATAATAAAGCATTAACATAATATGGGGTCACAGCTTCATAATTTACAATGCAATGTGAAGAATTTATATTATTTTGTTTTCCTAGTTTTATCAAAACAGTTTACGTAAAAATGTTGGCATTCTTTCCTATTAAGAAAATAAAATTCTAGAAAACTACCTATCTAAAGACTTTTTATTTCAAGCTATTTCAAGGTGAAAAATTAAAAAGAACTGAAAATATGCATCGACATAACTGTGAAGCTACTGTGAAGCAAAAAACGATAAATTACCCATCTAGGAATTTCTAAAGTAAACAAGAATGGTTTAATTTTTAATGTATCGCGTCTTCTGATTGGCTGACGTTGTTTTGTTTATCAGCTCATAGACATAAATTTGTCATGTGACCGTAACGTCATCAACGTTTTTTCATGGTTGACTTTTCATATAACATGTACAAGTACTATTGGAAATTCCAGGTGCTAGATGATTCTAAAAAACACAAATCAGAAAGAGTACACATAATTGAATACATCAAAAACAACAAAATAGCATTGTATTCAGGTGTAATGACAGTTATTTCATATTCAGATTATGGTCACCATTATAGAACATAGTTTATAAATTAAAAACAAACGTTCTCTTTGCGTGAAATTTATTGTAGTATGCTCTTTCTTTCATCCCTTTGTTAACGTATTTATAGAAAAAATATACTGAGCAATGGTGCAAAGTATGATTTAATTTTGTAGAGTTGTACAACCATATGCCAGAATATAAAGGAAAAAATAAGGTCAAGGCATCCAACATTGCACAACTCTCATACAGTACAAAAAGATGTCAAAGACCCCTGTATTAGTTCAGTTATGACCTAATTATAGTTTTTTTCCTTTAAATGAACAAAAATAACTAAAGGCAACAGTAGTATACCGCTGTTCGAAACTCATAAATCGATAGAAAAAAACAAATATGGGTAACAAATGAAAACGGAGGGAAACGCATTAAATATAAGGGGAGAACAACGACACAACAAAAACACAACATTAAAATGTAACACATACAGAAGGGACCAACTAGCTAGAAAACTATATTTTGATTTATACAATGTCGGTTTTCTTTTACACCCTCAATGGTGTTATTAATAATTACACAACTTAAAATGCCATTCAACATAGACTTGTTCTACATATTTATTTTAATATGCTTTTAAGATGGAGCAGGATATCCTGAATTTTGTGTTGCTGCCAGAATAAAAAAAAATGGTGTCGTAGAAAGAAGTATTCATAGATGTAGAACTTCTCTTCCCGCACTTTGTGTTCTACTTCGCAAGACGTCAACTAATGCCCCTTCAAAACCATCTTCTTCACAGTCACTCGTTACTACATTTCAACGTAAACTTGAACAACCGTCTATATCTCTAGGAAGTACAGTTCCAGATCTCAAAGAAACTACTGCAATACCTACTCTGGATTTCCAGCAAACAACATTGCTAGTACATGAAAAATTTCCCTCAGGTCTACCGAGTACAGATGGTGTTTTAGGTAATGACAAACGTACTGTATGATAAATATGTTAATATTGTTAAAAATTTTAAATAGACATTTACTTTTTGATTTTTCAATTGTATATTCAAACAAAAAACATTTATATTCAAGAATTACGAAATAAAACAAAATATAAAGTTTTAAGCACAATCGTACTTTATAGTACGATCGTACAAATAGGAAAATGGTAACCTCAGTATATTGATAGATTTAAGTTGTATACCAATTTAAATCTTGAGATATTGTTCAAGCATGTACACGATCCGGTTAGTGTCCGCGAGTGTATTTCAACTTCATGTCGTTATCAATGCTTAGTAACTCGTAATAACTTCTTCGCTAATTCGCTATAAAAATATAATGACTCTTGTAACTCCTTAACATGATTTATGAACTTGTTAAAACGACAGAGTATTAGTTACAACGACATATTCAAATTGTTATGACGACTCAGCTTACTTTTTATCAAAACTGAGATGATTCGTACTGCGTACCTTTACAACGACAGAGTAACTTTAAAACTCGAAATATCGAGTTAATTTAGTCATTATATATACGAAAGCGATACAACGAGTTTTTAATGTATGATGACGACTTAACTGAATATTGAAGACGAGTTAGCATAGACTTTTAAACGAGGTAAAGTCAAGCTACACCCTGGCACTAACCGGGTTCCGTAATTATGTCAATTTTGTTGATATTTTATTACATCAAAATACTTCAACTTCTAAATGAAAATACAGTAACTATTGTTAAATAATGGTGTTCCAAATCTAATTAAATAGATCTATCTACAATGCTCTTTTACAGCAACAGTGATAATTGCGACAATAGCTGCAACAATTCTGATGGTCATCGTTATATTGGTAACGGTTGTTATGTGGAAAAGGTAATGTGATATTCTCTACGTTTATTAGTTTTTAATTATTTATTTAATACATTATGTTTTCTATCTATGTTCATTTGTACCGATTCTTTATCAACTAATATTGAGAATTGAGATTGGGAACGTGTCAAAGAGACTACTATCGAGCCAACGAAGCAGAAAACGGACATAGGCCTCCATTCGGTCTTTAACACAGCGAGAACAGCCTGCGTCCGGATCTCAACGTCACCTCCCTCTATATCTCTAGCAAATGTAGAAACACAAACACATGTCAATACGCACAGTAAGATTCAGTTTAAAACAAGTCTGAGTCCTTTGTCAGAATAGGTAACAAAATAAAACAAAGTAAAATGACATTGATATATATACATTAACAAAGGACAACAATCAGCTACTACAATGCCAGCTCCAGACCTCATTCAACTGATTAAAAGTGTAACGTGTAACCGGGCGGGGACGTTTAGATGTTTTTATCCCCGGGTTCGTACCAGTATCCTGGGATTTGAAAAGCAATTCAAAAGCACTAAAGTCAATAAAAAGTTTACACTATCACTATCAAATATAAAACAAATACTTTACTACATAAAACGATTTTTAACACCTATCAACCTAACCCGAACTTGTTGAATCAAAACGGTTTAAAACCCTTTCTGTCCTGTACTGTTTAAACCAACTGTTTTAAACTATAGTCTGGAACATAAATGTATAGAACTGGTTTGAAACCTAAATGTATAAAACTGGTCTGAAACTTAGATGTATGAAACAGCTGGTCAGCCGGTTTTGAACTATTGTCTGAAACCTAAATATTTGGAACCTGTCTGGAACCTAAATGTTTGAAACGGGTCAGACGGTTTGGAACTATTGTCTGAAACCTAAATGTTTGGAACTTAAATGTTTGGAACCTGCTTGGAACCTAAATGTATGAAACGGGTCAGACGGTTTAGAACTATTGTCTGAAACCTAATTGTTTCAAACGGACTAAAACCTGAATAAAACGAATGTATGGAAACTATTCAAACTGTTGTAAACTTTCGACGTATGAAACTTTATTAAAATATATTTATAAAACTGTTGGAACAGGGCAGCACTAAGGTATGGTTTAACAGAAAACACTCACTGCAATAGTGAGAGATGTGGAACGCAAAACCTTAGCACCAACCCTGTTTATCCAATTTCTACGGAACCTAAACTATCTTTATCTTCTCAGCAGGTTTCAAACACTCCACTTTGTTTGACTTATCCTGCTTCTCTTCTTAAACAATTAACTGCCTGAACTATTTAATCTTCTTCTAACGACGTCTCCGATAGGAATGACAATTTACACTGGATAGCTACCCACTATTTATACTTCTAACGCGGACCTCGAAGAGAGCACCCTAGTAACAACTGTACAGGTAAAGCGTCTGATAGCAACCAAGGATAAAGGGATGATTTTAGATACAGTTTTCAACGATAAAAAGATGATATGGGAAACTAAAAGAGATATCGGAAAACATATAACCGTAGAATTATTTTAACCTTCTCAAACTGCAAATTCGTAACAAAAGCTTATTAATCCATCATATGAACATGTTAACACTTCTGGAAGCTTAACGTAGAATATATTTACTAAGACATTTACTAAGTGTTTGCTACTGTCCACTGACGGTGAAACGGGTGCATGATAAACATTACACGTCATTCCATCTGGAACATTTTCTCTTGCAAAGACAGAAACACATATACATACAGGAGATATCAAAGCTACAACTTCAACGAAAAAATCAAGCATTTAGATTGTGATCGATTTAAAGTTTGAGTTCGAATTACAATAAAATTGAGAGTAAAGGTTTTGTATCATAAGAAGTGAAGTGCGACTATCTCTGTTGAATTAATAAACGAATTAATTATCAAGCTCTATTTGAATATTTGATACATTGGTGCCCAATTCATAAACGTTAACAATATGTTGGGCAGGTTAGAAAACCATGAATACATCATGTTCATCACACAAAGTTAATCCCATGTTTATAAATGTGTGCTACATGTAGCAACTTTACCTGACCATATCGGGAAATAGGTATTTAGTCGGATCTTAACACGTACTTGTGATTTGGTTAAAACCGTTTTTTTTTTTTAATATACGAAGAAATGTCGAAATGTTCAGGACTTAATTAAATCCGTATTGGACAGGATAGAAAACCATGAATTTCATCCTGTTCAACATACACAGCTAATCCCATGTTTATAAATGTGTGCTACATGAATGTTTATGATTATCTCAATGGAAATATTAAGAGAAGGTAATCTCATTTATAACCATTTTAAGAGCATGATTTGTCAACGTGTTAATTTAAAATACATGTCAGTCAAGCGAATTGTACCATTCTAGATTTCTTTTCTGTGACTCTAGTAGCTGCCGTTTTCACAAACGGTAAACTTATCCTCGCATTTCTATAAATAAAAAATCGTGATACCGAGTTGGTCTAGCCCTGTATTATACAAAATAATCATTATCTTCAGATATCGATCAAATTTACACAAAGTGACATTAAGCAAGATAAAAGAGAGAAACATATTTAAAATAAGTCATAGAAGAACAGTTTTGACAAAACGAGAAACCAGACAAACGCATCAAAATCCACACAATTCGGACTTTATAAACTTATCGTCTTTTTTGTTCTAATCACAATGTAAAAATTATGGTACATGATATATTTTGATTGGACTTCTTTTAAACTCTAGGTACATTAAGTGCTTTTGGTGGCTTTTTCATTCAGTTGACTTTTTTACTTTTCACGTCTCTACACTACATTTTGACCTTATCTTATCACAAATAATGTGACCTATTCAATTTCATTGTCATTTGGAAAAAAATGTTAAGTGCAGCTCATATGAACCCTATTTTTGTAAAGCAAAAGGTTACTCAGCGGGATATGTTATATTTATATGGAAATATGAAGAGAAGCTAAAATCAGTTAAGATTGTCCTTGGCCACGAAGGCAACATCTAGGAACGTTTCGGTCATAAAGTCTACTGACAGATTGAAGATATGTTTTTTGTTTAATTGTAGTGAATCACATTTATCTTTTTACTACGAACAAAATGATGAGTATTTTGTAGATGGAACACATGTATGATGTACAAATTGTAATCCTTGTATCTATGATGATATAATAAGAGAACATGTGGTATGATTGCCAATGAGACAACTCTCCACAAGAGTTCAAATGACACATTAATTAACAATTATAGGTCACCGTATGGCCTTCAACAATGATGGGCAAATCCCAAACAGCAAGGTCAGCGATAAAAGGCGCAGAAATGACAATGTAAAACAACTCAGACTAGAAAACTAACAGAATAATTAAGGTACAAAAAATGAACGAAAAACAATGAGTTGTCTTTCATGTGTACAAGTCTTGGGTACTATCATATGTTATTGTACATGTTATAGTATACATGGTTTTTTTTACATAAATAAGGACGTTAGATTTCTCGCTTGAATTATTTTACATTGTCTTATCGGAGCCTTTTATAGCTGACTGTATGCGGTATGGGCTTTGCTTGTTGAAGGCCGCACGATGACCTATACTTGTTAATGTTTGTGTCATTTTGGTCTTTTGTGGATAGTTGTCTCATTAGCAATCATACCACATCTTCTTTTTTATATGGTTTATGCGATTGAAAATGATATTGTGACTTATTTTCTTCCTAGACGAAATACATTGCGATCTGGACACCAACCAATAAGTGTTTCACGCACTGAAGTAGTATACGAGAATACACCTAACGCCGGCACCATAAATCAAATAGCCGATGTCGCATTAGATTATATGCACTATCAAAGTCTAGGTCAGAATCGAACTATAGTTGAAAACAACTATGATACCATGCAGTCTACTGGAACTGCTGTCACAAGTGAAACAGTTAGAGCTTTACAACGTGGTATTATGGAAGCGCCAGAATATGGTCAAGTAGATGTAGATTATGAAGAAATAGCAAATATGTCAAATAAAAAAAAGCATTCATGTAGATAAAATACTATAAGAACGATGCAAAAACTCTGTTCGAACTATTTAATGTCATCTCTGAAATTTAAGTTCAGTGCGTTCATTTTACAATATACGAAAGTTAAGTTCTATACAAATTGATGCTAGATTTCAAACTATTATGGTTTTTTTTTCAGAAATTCTTATTCCTCTTTATATACCATGTATGCCACAATAACACCCTTAAAATTCCAGAAAAATGTGTTCAAGAATTCTCTCGGTACACTTTTAGCGTTTTCCGTTATTATTTAGTTTGCTATTACTAGATTTATTTCACTTGACTGGGCGGAGTTTAAGAAGTTCGCTCATTTAAGACCAGTCCATCTATAGACAGGAGTTTTGGGATAAGCTCATCAATGAAGTGTCCAGTTATTCGTCCCATATCATACATTCAGTTCATTTGTATATGCGTTTGGTGACACTGATAAGTGATTACAATTCAATAACTATTATAACGGCAATCATACTTATCACACACATCTTCAAATAGACTGTCCTTATGCAAATTAAAACATAAGCTCCGCCCGATCAGTTGAAATAACATTGGTAATACATCTTTCAAACTTCATGTGCGTTGTATTTCTGTCATTAATTTTAGTAATATATGTTATCTAATCATGATAAAGGGATAACAAACTTTTCATTTTGTGTCAATATTCTGGTTACATACACTATAAGAATTCAACTAGATCATTTAAACATTGGAATTTTAATGTCGAAATACGAATAATTATTTATGACATATATTGAAGCGAAGCCATAAACCATACTACATAAAATACGTACATGTATCACGAAATTTTGCTAATTGAAGTTAGAATTCCAACCAAGAAGAATTCAGTCAACATGTAGGAAATTTGCTTCATACCTGTTCCGAACTTTTTTAACAAGGGAATGAGTCTTACATATCAACTGCGTTAATAGAATAAAGAGGGAAAACGTCTAAAAACGACTGTATACAGGTTTTATGGTCACCATACCAACATGACCAATTTGGTTAACCGAACTCTGTCGGTGTCGGCGACATGTTTATGCTATCTTTGCCCTTTAAATACTAGTAATACCGTCTTGTCTATGATTTTCTCCAGTGTGTACTATTATCGATTGTGACTTTCTGGTATGGATGAATCAGATGACGGATAATGCATGCATTGTCAATATATACTATATAGTAAAAAAAGAAGATGTGGTATGATTGCCAATGAGACAACTGTCAAGAAAAGACCAAAATGACACAAACATTAACAACTATAGGTCACCGTACGGCCTTCAACAATGAGCAAAGCCCATATCGCATAGTCAGATATAAAAGGCCCCGATAAGACAATGTAAAACATTTCAAATGAGAAAACTAACGGCAGCTTTTTTGAGAGTCAATGCGATTGCCTCAGGTTGTTAACTACCATGATATGATTTTTGTCATTCATTGTTGTGTTTAACAACGGTAATCTACTTCAGTTTTATTTCACCATGAGCACAAACTGTTCTTGAAAATAAAGCACGTCAATTTTGTCAATTTCTGATAATTTACAACGAAAAACTTTGAATTGCTTCTGCTCATGCTGTCAAAAAAGTAAAACAACTAAAGGTCTACAAGTCAACAAACACATTAAGAAACACTATGCATGTTTATTTTTATTTTTTTTATCTATTTTACTTTTTTATATATCAAAATTAGCAGAGTCGAACAAATGTACATGACATATCTTTGTATTTGAGTAGTTCATTCCTCAAAAATAAATAAAATACCACAGCTGACATTTTTACCTAATGATACGATATAGTATGTGATACTTTGAATGTGAAAATTTGCTAAAGACCCTTTTTTGATATATATAATTTTTTGGAAAAGGTCCTACCCTACGTTTGTTAAAGTTTAAACGAGTCGAAATAATTTATAGATTTGAATGGACATATTTCATCTCGATTTAACTTTTTCACGAGAACGTGAGAAATATCCATTCCGTCACGAGGCTGAAAAATACATAAATAAAATTAAAAAACAAGAGGACAAACCGTCGTCAACTTTCACAAAAATCTTCTCCTCTGAAACTACTGGGCAAAATTTAACCAAACTTGGCCACAATCATCACATGGGTATCTTCTTTAAAATATGTCCAATGACCAAGTCAACTAACCAAGATAGCCGCAATTGGTAAAAATAGAACATAGGGGTAAAATATAGATTTTGGCTTATATATCTGAAAGCAAAGCACTAATAGCAAAAATGTTTATCAGGTCAAGATATATCTGTCCTGAAGTTTTCATACCATTTTTCTTATGTGCTATGTCTATATGCCTTATGGTATTACTTCGATACATATAGCGTGGCTTTGTACTTACACATCCCGTAACTGTTGTAAAACATGTTGTATGCTTGTCGTTCATTTTATTCAATGTGCTTTGTTTATATGCATTTTTATGTTTCTTTGATACATATATGACTTAGTTCTGTACTTATACATCCCGTTATTGTGTCAATGTGCTATAGTGGATTTGTGTATTCTTGTCTTTAATATTTGCCAATATGCTCGGTCTGTATTCCATTTTGTGATTCTTTGTTACACATTTATTTGTTTTTCAGTAATTAAGATTATAACACAATGTTGACTGCTGTTTCAGTATTTTTGACATTTTCACCTACAACTGTATTATGTCTGTTTGCTCTGTTTACACATCGTTGTCAATATTATGGAATTCGATGCGCCTGTCATACAAGAGAAATATTTTATTTTAGCTAGCAATTGAACCAAGTTCAATCAGACACAAGAAAATGACTGTACCAAGTCAGATATATGACAGATGTTACCCATCATGTGATGTGTTTTCTCTTTTAATTTTGCTATTTGATTTTTGAATATTCCTCGGAGATCAGTATTTTTGTGATTTTTTTTTTTAGGTAAGTTAACTTTTACTTGGTGCCCCTGCCAATGGCAACTCTTTAAGCGATAGCAGTTATGTCATGACCGGACTTATTATAAAATATTTTACATAAAAGCCAACCTTTTTCTCCCTCCCAATAACCAATGATTTTTTACATTTTTTCAAAAAAAAAGACGGAATCAACTGTTAAAGATTTCTTTTTAGAAGTATTTCAATATATTTTGTTTGATTTTTTAATATATTTGCCCTAACGATTGTGCCTAAACTTCATAACTAACCATAAGGCATTATTATTTTCAAAATGATAGCTCTGTCGTGTCTCAATATACAAATTTACCAAACGTGTCATCCATCTCTATAACTGTGTGAATTATCAAACCTTGATTAACGGTGGAGTGAAAAAGTTTTAAGTACAAACTCCTTTTGATCACAAAGAAACTGGATAGATAATGTAATTATAACAAGACATAGTGCATGCATTTATTTTTTGACAAGGAACAATATAACACAAAACTAAGCATGAATTCGCTTTTAATTAACCATGATGAAAAAGGAAGGACTCGTTTGTTAATTTTGTATAGATGAAGTTTCAACTTACTCTTTGATATGTCAACATATATATAAGAAGATGTGGTATGATTGCAAATGAGACAATTCTTTATTCAAGTTTTTTTCAAAAAATTATCATTGTTGTAATCCACAATAAAAATATATCATTTATGTTTATTTTAGCAATAAGTATGTGTTACAATTTAATATTTTAAATGTACAAATCAAATATCCGAATACATGCCATACCAATGAGAAAATCTAATATATATAGTACATGATTTGTATATCTTTAGACATACTATATGTTTGACATTTTTCAAATGGTTTCGAAAAGTGTACAGTCATGTAATCTCCAATAGTGTTGCAATATTCAATCTAAATAAAATGCTTAGAAAAACTCAATTTTTGTTTTACTTTTCAATTATTTCACTGACTGATATGTGTTCAAAAGTAAATTTGTGGTGAATATACTATTGCTCTTGAAATATAAAGATCATTTACATATGATCTAATTATCTTTGAATAGTTATCGGTTTGGATTGAGATTTCGAAGGTATATTTTCTACAATAGTCATGTAGATAAATTTCGTTTTGCAGTTTATTGTAGAAATGCTTCTTGGATACAAACACCATTTCAACAATATTGGCTTGTAGTATATCCTGGTTGAGGAAGACGGGTGGATTGCCAAGAACCACCGACATTGAGCTTGAAAAGTAGCAATCTTAGTCAATAAAGATTGGAATATTACTGCCGAAAGCTTGGGTCATCCATTCACGATTTTTTATGTCGTCCTTGACAGGACTATTTCCTATTTAAATTGTCAAAAGTCTGATCAAGATCCTGTGAACCGTGGCTAGATATTTAAATTTTAATTAAAATTTGTAAAAACATTTATTGAATCACGACAACAATCAGATATTGTTCAGGAAGCTTCCATGCAAACTACCAAATCTGTGCCGATAGCGTCCCGATTTTACCGATTGTGATTCGACAGAGATCAGACAGTGGTCAGACAGTGAACCAACGCTGACGGAAGATGTCCATTAGAAAACTGTCGCCATATTCAAGATGATCATGTACTCTCGGAACGCAATTAATATACAGTCTGCTGTACCGCATTGTACACAGCCATATATGGACTCAGTCCTATTGTGTTCTGTGATTATCGGAACTATCATGTTGGTTTGATTCCAGATTATCATATTAATAACGGTATGATTCGGCAACGACATTTCGCAATCAGCAAGATCATGTTGACTCAGTCGCATTGTGTTATTGGAACTCTGATTTGGGTATCATTACCGAATATCATATTGATAATGGGAATATTTCGGAACGGTTTCGCTTTCGGCAAAAATGCTTCGCATTCGGAAAGGTCTGGATGCAAATTCTACTCAATCAGCCAAAACCAGCAATGACTAATTTCTCCATATCATGCACGTTTCAGAGGACAACGTCCAAGAACCACAGAGCATTGTTACGATTTTAATCCCCATACATTCGAATCTGTCACGACATAGTCGTTATCTGACTACACAAAGCTTGCTGAGTTTCCCAGATTGTTATGCACCTAACTGTCAGGGTACTTAGTCAACCTCCCCAGATCATTCTCGATTCATAACAATGAGGATAGTAATCCGACATTTTCTTGTCTTAGTAGTTATCAAAGTTACCAGGATTATAATTTAGTACGCAGGACGCGCGTTTCGTCTTCATACGAATCATCAGTGACGCTCATGTCAAAATATTTATCAAGCCAAACAAGTACGAGGTTGAAGAGCATTGAGGATCCAAAATCCCTAAAAGTTGTGCTAAATACGGCTATAGTAATCTGACTGTTCCTGGGATAAGAAAATCCTTGGTTTTTCGAAAAATTCAAAATTTTGTAAACAGAAAATTGATAAAAATGAACACGTAATTGATATTCATGTCAACACCAAAGTGCTGACTACTGGGCTTGTGAAACTTAGCACTGTTTTATCTGAAACGGGAGCCAAACTTGGAACTGTGTGAACGCCACATAACGCATCTTTTACATGCGGGTTTGAACTCTCAATTTTAGCTTTGGCAAGATTGTGATGCAGTCGGTGAAATACTTCTAGACCACAAAAGATCATCAATTGATATATGACGTACAGTTATGCTGTTTTTCGATTAATATTTTCGTTGCAGAACTTTGTTGTTTTAGAAATGCATTTTAGAAATGACAGAATTAAAGAGAAATATCAATGTGCTTTTTTCATAAGGATTTTGATTTGAAATAATATTTTTTATTGCTGAAAAGGAATGGTAATGAATTGTTCAAATGAGGAAAAGAACCGCTCTACAACTATAGTCCCAAAGACACTTTTCTTGATTTTACTGTAATAAGAAACGATATAGACACATGTCTAAAATCCAAATATTAATTAAGACCTATATACGTTACATGTAGGAGATGAATGCAAAGCGTAAACATAAGATGTCATTCAAGGTCAATGTTTCCTGATGAATATGCAAATATCCTTACCTTTTTTTCAATTAACAATTGAATAACGTAATTGTTGTAAATCATCATTTAACCACAGAAAGCCTTAAAACAAATTCGATGATGGCATTTGGAATAAACAGTCCACTAGCAATGGTACCTTCAACTACGTACTACATTTGGCTCTAAACACTTTTTTTGATTCGAGCTACATTGATGATCATTTGTAAACGAAACGCGCGTTTGGCACACCAAATTTTAATCTTGGTTTGTAAGATGATTTTATCGACCAAGTGGTTGTAACTTAAAATAACACTTTATAAATACCATCTTCTTGTCTTTTCCTTATAGTTTGCGTGAACGGTGATTCAAATTTACTATTCACGTCACAGGATAAAGATAACATTGTGCTCACATGATGGATGAGAATTTCCCTGAATTGTTTCCTTTTTTGTCCAGTGTTATTTATTCTGTATACTTTACAAGATAGAAAATATTTTCTGTGTCGATATGTCCAAGCTCGAAAGTTTGTTGCTGCAGGTCCGGTGACAACTTCTCAAAAGACAGCTAAAAGATGGAAGATTTATTTTTGCATGTATTTGTAATAATACACACATAACTATTTTAAAATGTGTAAACAATATGTTTACAGTGTTCTGGATAAATGGAGGTATATATTTGTTTTACATGATTGAAAGAAAGAGACATGTCAAAATGTGATGACCTGGATTTGTGATCGTTGGTTACACCATCAGTACCGTGTTTTGTCTTGATATGATCTTGGTATGTTAATGGTTATGAGAGCCATCACGGATGGTTAGATGTTAAATTAGCATAGATGAGTATATATTATACATGTGACATGAACCACTTTTTCGCCATGAAATGTGAAAAACAATAAATAATTAAAGTCTGATCAAAATAAATATAGAAAAACAAATCGAAGAATTCAAATAGAGAGATATATTAAAATCATAAATGTTGATCGTTCACGAGTTGAATGTTTTTCGATATTTGAATTCTTTGATTCGTTTTCCTGTTATTACATTTACAATGGAATCTTGAGTCGAATTAAAGTAGAAAATGTAAGGAACTTATCGAATTCTACGCATGTACAGCGACTTGACTACATACATTGGTGTATGACGGCAGAGGATTGATCTAACCAAGTTTATTTCACATGGGGAGATTACTGGTTTTTATTTCACTTCGAAATAATTGGTTTCTATTTCACTTCAAAATCACGGTAATTTAATGCAAGGAATGAAATAACTTTAATTAAAATGATGAATTAATTGATTAACGAGATATGTACGATATACATCAAATAATAAAGAAAGGCAAATTATGATGTCACTGTGATGTCATATTGAAATTGACATACTTTACCAACAATGACCATTGTAGAAATGAAATATTAAACGACAAATACGTGACCAAAGGATATTTCACACAGTCAAAGTATCGTCGATACATTTTGAGACAAATCATCTTGTCTTGGCTAGGATATAAATACTTATGATAAGTTTTGGAAATGAGGTTATCTTTCGGATTCTGCAAGTGTGCACAGATTTCTATATGTTTGAAGCTTTGATGAAAATATGATATACAAAATGAATAAAATATAAAACTGTTTGGAACATTTAAACACGTCATCTAGCAGTTCAACTCTATATTGTTTTTTTTCTGGCTTAACTAGTCATATAATAATTTGGTTAAAGAATACAAGAAAAAAATCCGAAAGGTTATATTCAAAATTAAGTATATCTGCCATATGATTTAAGCAAATCTTCGTTTGACATGTTTTTATTCTTCCAGTAATGATATTTAGGTTTGCTGAACAAATTGAATAAGAAAAACATAATTAAATCAGCGTACTTTTTTGATAAGATGATTACATTATTTAACAAATTACTCAAATACTTCACAGTACTTGAATTAAATGAAAGTTAAAATTAGAGTGTGGATAACAATCAATCCACAGTATTTACTCAGAATTGTAAGTTTATATACGTAACAGGAAATATATTTTTTTTCAGTTTATATTTAAAATAAAACTTCCTTGTTGATGTAGATAAGGTATTAAAACGCCACCGTTTTGTATTACTGTAATAACTATGTTGCAGTCGCTGTTTGCCGTTGGAATTGTATTTCTTTGCATACTTACAAATATTAGAGGTAATATGTTTCTATCTTGTAAGATGATTGACTTGTAGTTTTCGTAAACTTACAATGTTTGAGTTTTTATCATAGTTGGACTAATTTCAGGAAACTAGTCAACTATTATGGTATACCATATCAACAAATTTCAATTTCAAACACGTTTTTTTACATAAATGACCAATTACAAAATTATAACAATTCTATAGAGATTGAAGTCCACTATATTAAAAATATATGATATGTAATATGTTGTTTCCATTGTCCAATGTAAATAACAAAATTATAGTTTCTTTCATTTTAGGAGAGCAATCGCGTGTTTATTCAACAAACGAAGCGTCTTCATGGTTTAACGCAAGGGGCAAGTGTAAACAGATAACAAATGAAAGAAACTTTTCTTCTTTCACGACAAGACTGGGATGGACGAGCTTTTCCGCGAAATATTTGCCATGGGTAGAGTATAAAGGTAATGACATTCTATTTGTGTATATCTTTTTATGTTATTTGATGACTTTTTATATAAGACAATTACATGTATGTCATATATGTCTCAGAATGCAATTTAGAGTGAACTTGTTCTGTGGCTCTTTCTTAACATTTTTCCTTCCTATTTCTTGTCATGTGTATTCAGCTTAACGTTTTGAAGTTTTGCTTGACGAACGTTAATTGATTAAACATTTATTTCAAGGAACCATACTCAAAGTGATTCGTGTTTACCATGACAGCTCTTAAGTTTTGTCAGTGTCGTAACTCCAGACAATTTTTCGTCGCTAGTTTATCTTTGCTTTTTGAAGAATAACTTGTATAATGACCATTCTATGATTACTGAAATTTACAGTGTTAATTGTTTTTTGGGTTTTAAAATGATCAACACCGATCTCTGATCTTAATATACAAAGAACAAAAGTAAAAAGACGTACGCAACTAAAGGTGGTTTTGTTTTCTAAACGTATACTATACATAATAAGCTTCATATACAGAACCATCAAAATGTAAAACAAAGTACGTGGATAGAACATGAACTGATTGGAATAGGAATTGTATCAAATCATCCTTCAATCAATGTAATAACTTCAAGATGTTGTCAATCAGAGTCATGTAAGAGTTTTATTCAAATTTGTAGTGCATATCTTACAAATTAAATTAGCTCTAAAGATTTTTTTCATAAAAATCGAATTCATATTACAACCATAACTAATGTCCTTTAATATTATAAGATACAAAAGGCACGATATGCCAAAACATAAAGAAGTCAGAAGAAAAAAGAAAAGCAGTCTATATTTTAAACTACATTTTGTACGTACACTTTTATTTCTAGGTGTAATACCACCATTGATTTTTCTATATTAGTCTTTAATAAATTGACACTTTTAAAAAAAAAATGTACAGTTTTTATCTCTATTTCAACCAAAGAAATACTTTGCATGTTTAAAGTTAAATCCTTTCCAGTGCTACAGTGAAAATTTCACACTACATTTCATTGCATATAAGAAAGTAACCATCACAGGAGGTAAACAAACCTAATGTTTACACTGTTATTTACTGGTTACCTGCTTTGGTAACTATGTAACCTTAACGTTCCAAAATATTTTATAAGACCATCAAATTAGAAAAAGAATGATGCTTTCAGACACTCAATATACATGTTTATGTCTCAGAAAAAATTAAGTGCATTGAAAAGCAGGGTTCATTTTCAACAACCGTCAAACTCAAGGGAATATTTTTAGGCCTACTTTCGTATACAACTGGATGCGACGAACCATGATTTGGTGGTATTACACCTAAAAAACAACTTCATGTCAAATAAACTTAATGTTATTTGTTCCCCTCCAATTGCATGTTATTTCAAGCATAACTGTCAAGTTTTGTCTCAGGCTGAGCTATAGTTTCAGAGAAAATTGCTATAATGTAAGGATATATCCTACGGCAATTTCAGTCTAATTTCCTCGAAAAATCCTAATTTCAGTGTACATGTATCTCTATAAATATTAACAGTCTACACGGAAGTTTCTATAAGTCCCTATGTGTAACTTGAGTTTTTGGTCTGTTCCCCTAGTGTGAGAAATAATGGTTCCCTTTCAGTCAATCATTTGTTGTTACTGTATCAAAAAAGTCTTTTTATTTACGGTACTCAAAATAGTATATTTCTAATTGATTTACACAAAAAGTCCACCCTCTTGTATTTTACATTAGAAAATGTGGAGAAAGAGTATTAAAAAAATACCTCAAAAGGTTTTTAAAAAGGGTTATGTCCCTTGGAATGCTGGTAAAATAAAATGGTTAGAATTATAAAGTTTAAGTATGTGAGACTGGATTCTGATGTGTATAAATCCAGGGCAAATAAGTGTTTAGATGATTTATTGTCAGTACAAAATGCAGACACCGACGCACAATGGCCAATTCGAAATTTTTGCGCCAAATACTTGACCTTCGGGCCAGGTGAGCTAAAAAAGAATAATGCTTTCAGACACACGATATACATGTTTAAGTGCATTGAAATGCAGGGTTAATTTTCTACAACTGTCAAACTCAAGGGAATATTTTTTCCGACGTAGTCGGTATAGTTTCGGTTTGTGCCCTTTGAACTTAAGGACGCTTAACACTGGCTTAAACAGCTGTCATGGATGCAAAGAGATATTGGAGAAACAATTATTTAAAAAAAAATATAAATCTTTGTAAGATCTAGTTCAAATATTTATAGCTTTTCACTTGCTTTCCATCACGATATAATCAACGAGACGTTTATTCAAACACAACCAAATCACCCATAATGACAGCATTTTGTCCAATCACAGAAAAGATTTAGAGCATGCGTATTCTGTCGCCATAGCTAAGCGTCCTTAAGTTCAAGGGGCACAAACCGAAACTATACCGACTACGTCGGAAAAAATCCGATTTGTCATCATTTGGTCGTACCTTAATTTCTATATAACGCTCCAAATGCCCTCTTGCTACATTTAGGATTGAAAGTGTATTCAATTTCAGTTAACTATAGTCACATTTCTAGTTATCATATTGCTATTAAAGTTAATATTTTATTCCCTTCATTTTATTGTTTTATTAACTTGTAGGGTGTTTCGAGTACTGGAATTTATCCCATTTTAAAGGCCAAGAAAAGCAAGTAACAGAAGGAGAACAGCTACAAGAATGTATTATACATTGCAACAAATCTGATTTTTTTGGTTTACAGGTATTAAATGGAAATATAAAGCAGTATAATTTAATGCTTATTTTATTTGTTCATTGTTATCACTAATTTCACAGTATTACTCTAGCACTGATGGTCGGCGTTGACGTTTAATGAAGTAAACACATTATTTTTGCGTCATATTATACATAGATAAAACATGAAAGATTCTAGTAAGTGCACGTAGTTCTAAGTCATATAACTCGTGAATGTGTACGTATTATAACATGTAAAGCTATCTTTACTTTTACTTTAAACAATGGATATCGAACTTTGAAAATGAATGTATAAACTAGTATACTATATTCAAAGACATGTATTATTGGCGCCCATTATAGCTTGTTGTTCGGTGTGAGCTACATGTAAGGCTCCGTGTTGAAGGCCATACATTGACCTATAATGGTTTACTCTTTTTTCCGACGTAGTCGGTTTAGTTTCGGTTTGTGCACTTTGAACTTAAGGGCGCTTTACTATGGCAACAGACTACGCATGCTCGAAAATCCTTTCTGTGATTGGACAAAATGCTGTCATGATGGGTGATTTGGTTGTGTTTGAAAAAACGTCTCGATAGAAAGCAAGTGAAAAACTATAAATATTTGAACTAGATCTTACAAAGATTTATATTTTTATTAAAATGATTGTTTCTCCAATAGCACTTTGCATCCATGACAGCTGTTTATTCGGGACAATTGTATAATTATATAATTTTTAATGCAAACTTTGTTGTACGAACGTACATGACAAGTCATGTTCCGCGGGGTTTTAGTAAATGTAAACAGAAAGATACTACTTATAGTAATACCAATAGTTTATAGCTTTGTTAACCATGAATTAAGTTTAATTTAAACAGTAGAAAATGTATATTTGTTTCTTTTTATTTGTACTACATTTTTTAACAAATTAAAATTTTAGGTGTCATCACAATATTCTTATATATTATTGCCTTTCTAATATAACCAGACTTAGTAAAGAAATTCTTGTAGTTACATTCAGATGGAGATTTTATTAAAGAGGTCCTGCATCATTAAGTCATTGTGCTTCTGAGGGTTATCGAAACGATAGTTTTAAACATATACTCAAATTTAAATACGTCGGATATCTTTTTTAAAGATAGTTCTTGTTTAAATTGTTATTTGGATGGAGAGTTGTCTCATTGGCACTCACAACACTTCTTCCTATATCTAATTAGTGTTGATATATCTTTTGGTTGAGTATAGCCGTTTCAATTGATATTAGTGTCTTTCTATGTTGTGATGTCACACGATTGTTTTAGGTCAGGGTGAATGATAGTTCTTATTAAAACTTTTTAAAGCCGTTGGGTTTTTTTTTATTATTATTTTTTTTTTTTTACCTTTTTCCTAAGTCAGGAACCTAATGTTCAGTGTTTTTTTTCGAAATAGATTAGACCATTAGTTTAACCGTTTGGGTGGTTTTACACTAAAAAACATTTGGGGTCCTTTATACATGTAGCTTGCTGTTCGGTGTAAGCCAAGGCTTCTATTAACTATAGACACGGCTGAAAGATTGACTCCTATCAACAGCATGTATTTACTTAATTATCGGTTAATGTATCTCAAATAAAATGTATGAATTGTAAAATGTTAAAATTTATCCAGTACCTTATAAAATATCTGATATATCTATAAAGAGTATTTTCTTTCAGGAATCAACCTGTTTATGTCTTCCTAATTTGACCTTAACAGATGGGTCAGTAAAGAAATTATGTAATAAAAATGTGACAACTTGCTCTGGAGATTCATTTGCATTTTGCGGCAACAAAGGAAGTGAGTGTTCCTTTTCTGTGTATCGAAAAGGTATGTATAAATTTAAGAAGAAAACGTAACGCGGAAGGAAATTTAAGCAACAATGTTTAATAATCGTTATATACTTACAAGTGAATTTCTCTTATTTTTTTTACAAGTGTACACGTTGAAGAAGGAAAACCAGTCAATAAATAAAGGCAACAGTAGTATACCGCAGTTCAAAACTCATAAATCCACGGACAAAAAACATAATCGGGGTAACAAACTAAAACCGAGGGAAACGTATTAAATATAAGAGAAGAACAACGAAACGCAACGCACACACAGAAACGGACCAAGCATCAGACAAAATACCACGAGAATAACAAATATAACATCAAAACCAAATACATGAATTTGGGATAGACAAGTACCGTGCCACGTCTTATCTTAATATCTCAAAAAGAAGTGAAAACAAACAACACAACATTGAAATGCAACACACACAGAAACGAACAATAATATAACAATGGCCATCTTCCTGACTTGGTACAGGACATTGTTAAAGGGGAATACAAATGGTGGGTTGAACCTGGTTTTGTGGCATGCCGAACCTCGCACTTTAATGACAAAATTAAATATAACATTGAAACGACAACATATTATTACAGGACTACAATACAAATAAATAGGAGAACAAATTAGACAAAGAATAAATACCCTTTTCCAAAGACCTTCAAATTTCAACCCCCTCCCCCCCCCCCCCCAAAAAAAAGCAACCACCGAACAATTACACACAAACGCACATACACACATTTTCAATTATTTTGTTCGTATTAACAAAACTTCCTATTAAGTTTCAAAATGCATTATAAGTTTAAATTTGGATTTGTTATTATGGTCTCATTGATATTTACCACACCTTCATTCGATATTAGCTTAAGATGAAAAATGTTCTGCTATTGAAATTGTTGAAACTAAGGATTTAGGTTTTAACAATTGAGGCGAGCGGAACGAAGCGTAACAATTGATGTCTACGGATTTTGAAGACATAGACATAACATTATACCGCATAACTATAACTATATAAAATTGAATGCACCTTTCCATTAAAAAAAAATGATGAAATTAAAGGCTCCTTTAATTTCTTACTATCCCCCCCCTTTTTGGTAACAAATGACTGACCCCTTATATGAGCAATTACCCTATCAAAGTCCGATTATTTTTTCCCATTCTTTGTGTCTATCTTGAGAATATATAAAGAGAAACTCGAACAGCTAAAATAATTAGCAGGGCAAAATTTACATAAATGTACATACTAGACATTCGTGTATTAACTTCTTTTAGATTTTTATTATGATGTACAGAAATTGACAAATATAATGCCCTCTCTAGTCAAAATGAGCATAGAGCATGAAATAAAAGAATTATTTCTGAAATTTAATAATTTTAACCGCATGTTCATTGTTACAAACGGTGTTCCGCATATACTGACATATAGGATAAGCGCCAAGTAAAGCTATGGGTTGTTTTTGTTTTAAATTGAACAAACGTTTACAAAACTTCAAATGCGCTCTTTCTTTTGCACCAATTTTACTAAATTAACATATTTCACAGCTATATAGCAAAATTGACCTGATAATTTTATCAAGAAGATTTTACTGACATTCAACTGTCAGGTTTTATATTTGGTGACGTTACTAATGCGTTGATTTTTAGCACTTGTAAAACTACCCGTTTTGGAACAAAATAATGCCTAAATATGAAATATCCTTGACAATTTCAAAATAATAACCACCAAGTGTAAAATCGGCAATCTACCATAACCAAAAATAACTTGTTTTGTGTTGATTGGATTGACCTCCAATTTCGATCGATGAGAATAGACCATAATTTCAATATAATCAATATTAAACTCCCGTTTTGATATGTTAACCGGATGTGTTAACATGATTACTGTAAATTTTCGATTATAACGAAACAGTTAACGGCACGATAGCATGTGCCTTCCATAAAGATGGCTTTGTGAATACGAACGGACAATTACAGAAACTTAACAAGATATATACTGGTGCGATAGTTAATGGATGTTTTGTAAATAGCCTATCTCAAATGGGCTATTATTATGATATAATTACATTAGATGTGTGTTTCATTATAATACGTTATTCTGATTGGCTAACTGCACATCACATGTTATTCTGTAAACAATTGCATCAGACAATAACATTTATCATTCTGTACTTCGGTCAACGCTTTTACACCCCAATAAATTTACAAAAAGAAGCATTCAATTCTTAAGTAAAATGACTTAAGGGTGTATTCTTCTGACATTTCAGTCTCATTGAAAACTCGTTCTGGAATTATTTCCAAAAAAAATGATACAAGTGGAAAATAGCAATGAATTGGATAATTATCATAATCAAACTTAACTCTGTGAAAGAATTATGTATTTCCAATGAGTAGTTTTTGAGAAATGACTTTTTAAAATTTTTCGACAAATCAAGTCAGTCTTTTTTAGCTGAAATTTTGAGAAAAATGGGCAAGGGGCACAACAAGTGATTTTACCAGAAACATAAACATCCCATATAACTTTTTTTTCACATTTTTTTAGATATATATTTTTTCCAATCACTTATAACAAGGAAATTGAAATAATGTGCATTTTCTTCTTGAAACAGAGAAAAATCACAAATTGACAAAATTGACAACATGGTAAATTTGACACGAAAATGCATCAAAATATGATAAAACTTTCTTATATAAGCACCTACCTATAGTTTTTTTTTAAGTTGAATTCATTCAGAGTGGTCCGCTTCACCTTTATTGAGAGAATGTCAAAAAGTTTAATTGTGGAACTGTGATTTTTTTTCACGAGAATAGCCCAAAATTGGTAATTCGATGAAAAATGTGAAAATCATCAAAATTTGTTACTTTCAAAGGGCAGTAGCCAAAAAAGAAGTGCACCATGAAATGATTTTTCTTCAAAAGTTATTTTTTTACAGTCATATAAACCCAAAAATCAGGTTTAGAAAAAAGTTTAAATCTAGAAATGTTTGGCTCCTCAGAGGTGTACATCCTTAAAGGTAGTTATTGTTCTATCAAAACTGAATAGTTTTGAAAATATAAAGTCTTCTCATTTCTCATTTTATTTTCATTTTGCTCTCTGATCTTCGCAACAAATGAATGTACATTTTTTTTGCCGTTTAATTGCTGCATATATTCCATGAAGTCAACAGAAATAAACTTTGCTTAGCTAAATCATGTTTAAAATAAATCTAATATTTTCTGTTTATAAGCTTTAGAAAACATTAATGCCAGTTATGATTCCTTTATTGGTAACTGTTTGGAGTTTGATAATCGAAATCGTGGGACATTGAAACCAAATGACTGTGCAACAGAATCTTACCCTATATGTTACAATGGTAAGTGGAAAAAAATGTAATATGTTAGTCATTTTAAAAAAGTGTCGAATTGTGAAATAGCAAAGATTGAAAATGTCTAATTCAAAAAGCCTTCGTTTTATGCAAATCAAATCAAAGAGTACTTAAAGAACAACATATGAAAAGATGAAATCTTGATTACGGTATTCAAGAACATATTAAAACATTTGTTTAATATGTGGAGCAATATTTGTACACCCTGTCACCTTGTTTAAAAGAAATTTTGGGTTATTTAGAAAAGGTTTCGATATAAATTCACCCTTTTCTTTTATAGAAAATTAAATGGTTTTCAAGAGAAAAAAGCAAAGTATCTATCATGTTACTACATGTGTACTACATGTGAACTTTAACCATAACAACCATTATAACATGATCGACAACTTTTTTCACTTACGAATGCTTTTGGGTATTATTTACTACCTTTTGATGAAGTGATAATACGTTTCCGTTGAGATTAGTTTCGAACAAATTATTGCACTCTTTACAATGATTATATTGGTGTAATTAACACACATGTTGGTAACAGCAAAGACATGCTTAAATGGTACCACACACATTTTGTGTGTGGGGGATGTAGTGGTTGTGTGTAGTGGGTGGTGGTATGAATGTGGGTGTGTGGATGTTTGTGAAGAGTAAAATCTCAGAAATACCGAACGAGGAAAATACAAAAATGGTTGAATAAACCTAGTTTTACCTCTCACTTGTACAACATCATATTGACAACAATGTGTGAAAAAACACGCACTATCGGTAATTTTAATGTAAAAAAAAATGGGTACAGCATTAAATATATTCAACATTGTGTTGTAATCTTAATCACTATAAGTGTGTGTATGTGTATGTGGGTGGTGAGGGGGGCGTATGTGCACTTCTTTGTAAAACGTACTTATTTCCGTTGAAAAATTCATGAATCGATGTTTAGTCAACTAAGCGGCATATAATATTAATCAAAGGACTTTAGTGAATTAATAATGTTTTAACGTCATTTACACTCTGATTCTTTTCACGAATTTGGCTATACTTTTTGGACCTTTTGGATTATAGCTCTTCATCTTTTATATAAGCTTTGGACTTCAAATATTTTGGCCACGAGCATCACTGAAGAGACATGTTTTGTCGAAATGCGCATCTGGTGCAACAAAATTGGTACCGTTGATTTTTTTTTTACAGTGTTAACAAGGAACAAAAACATTAAGCATTTAGTCAAATGACGTAAAAAAATGGAACATAAACATGCATCGTTATGCAACTTTATTTTGTGTTTACTAATAAGTTGAAGATTACTTATTGCGTATTCGTGCTTACATTCAACGTAAAACAACTTTCGTTTTTTATACTATGTAAACATAGAAAGAAAGAGGTTCAAACAGGAAATTAAATGATTGTGAGTAAAATGATCTGTAAAAACTTTTATTGTTAATTATATTTTCATTTTCAGAGGTTTTCAAAACTTTCAGCACCGGTAAATCAACTAAATCTAAATGGACAGATGCCTTTGAAAATTGCGAACTAGAAATCCTTGCAAACTATAGTACAGTGAATGACAAAATTAATGACATGAATCAGTTTACTGAAAAATTTTGGCTTTCTAATACAAGGCGTTGGACACGAATAAAAGGTAATTTAATAAATAAATATGCATTTTATATCTGCATCTTGTTAGAAACCATTATAATGTGTGTACCCATTGACAAGCCAATATCAACAACTTAAATTAATTGACTAAAATGATCTGTTTAAAGTGCATATTAAAAATTTAATGAAACCCGCATTTTTCAAGTATTAGACCGATGATCGTATAGCAAGCATTCAAAATATCAAAACAAAATACAAATTTCTGACCTTTGAAATATATATTTTTTAATTTATGATCAACTTATGGTAACATTTGAGGATGGACTGTCTTAATATCCGGAAAAGGGAAATCATATTAATTGTTTATTATTCAGGGGAAATATGTTCCAATAAAAATATGCATTTTTTAATGACAGATACTTACATTAATTTCAACCATGATGTTTGTTCGTCACAGGAGCCCGGTATTATTGTTATTCTAAATTTTTTTTACCAAACCTTGAAGCAGAATCATAAAACAATAAGTTTTATTTTAATCAAAATTCTCAAATTGTTACTAGAGCCAGTTAACTAGTACATTGTAATCTTTACATCCTCCGCTTTAAATCGTACAGTAATGTTACCATTGTTACCATGGTAATTTAAAAGGTATCTCTATCGACAGACGTATACAATCTAGAGTATCAGTGTACGCGATGCCAACATATAATCTGGAAATTCAACTCTAATATATAAATTATTGTAAAAAAATGTATTGTTTTTCATTTTCATTTTTATTCTGAATTTCATTTTTTTAATTTTGGGACCATTTCGTGCATCATTGATCTATCTAGTGTCTGAACATGTACTCTTAGCGATTCGTGGTCGTTTTAATATTCTCTTAAGGCGAAGTGTACGTAATTAAACTTCACAATGGATTTGTTTTAAATTTCACATATGGATTCTGCTTATAAAATTACACCAGAAAATAAAATAAAAAAGAGGGTAACCGTTTTCGTTTTTGAGATACGAGCCGTTGAAATTAACAGCACTAGAACACACCCGCGAAATCGCGGGCATTCAGAGCGTAGTTTAAAGTATGTAAATTCTTGTTGGAAGAATTATGTTAAATATTTGAATGACTGGAGAATTTCAGCAAAAGTATCACAAGTCATAGGTTATTAGGGACAGGAAAATGCTAAATATTGAATGACTGGAGAATTTCAGCAAAAGTATCATAAGTCATAGGTTATTGGGGACAGGAAAATGTTTTTTTTTTTATCCCTCCTATCAATTTCAATACGAACATACATTTAGTATGTTATGAACATTCAAAGTAAGGAGCCTGTAATTCAGTGGTTGTTGTTTGTTTATGTGTTACATATTTGTTTTTCGTGCATTTTTTTGTATCAGTTCGGGGCCTTTTAAAGCTGAGTTTGCGGTATGGGCTTTGCTCGTTGTTGAAGGTCGTACGGTAACCTATAATTGTTAACATCTGTGTCATATTGGTCTCTTGTGGAGAGTTGTCTCAACATGGCAATCATACCACATCTTCTTTTTTTGTAATCAATGAATTTTGTAAAAGATTTAATGACTGAAGAATTTCCGAAAAGGTATCAAAAGTTCACATGAATATTTTTAGCGCTTATCTGTATATTATGAACATTCATTACTGTATAAAAATAGTATATTTAATTTCAATTCCTAGTTTACTAATCAATCCATAGTGGTCATTGATATAGTATACATACCCTCTCTATTTAATAAACTCTGTGACTGTCGTGGATAGTAAACTTGAAAATGATGGCAGATAGAATTCTGAAAATACACTTTATTCTTTGTATATGTATTTTCAAAGTATACAGAAAAAAGCAAACCGGAAGTCTAAGGCAGCAACCATTTGATTTTCTTGGGGGGGCTATGTTTTTTTTCTGTGCAAACTTTCTCTTTTTTTTAACGACAAACCGAAAACAATTTTTTTCTTTCAATTTTAGCATTACATATAGTGGCAGCAGAGGGTGATACAAACATTTTTTTTCTCAGGGTCCATAACAAATTATTTTTTTCTCACCAAAACTTGGAAACAAACTTTTTTTCCAAAAAAAAAACCATAGCCACACCTCCCCCCAAAGAAAATCAAATGGTTGCTGCCTAATCTGACTTAAAATTTCGTCCAATGACGGGACAATATCCGGATGCCTTTTTTCTCGTTTTTCTCCCAAAATAACTCAATCTGAATAATCAAATGAATGGATGACAAATTGCACTATGCACTATACCTATAGGACACAGATACGTGTTGGTCAATTAATTGTGGAAAGAAGAGAAGCGACACCCAAAATGAGGTCTTCTCCTTTAATAGTACTAGAACACACCCGTGATCTCACGGGTCCGTGACTGAATTAAAGTATATAACTTTGCGCAAGTCTTATTTTAAAATTAGTATTGTCATCTGATAAAGTCATGCCGATTATAAGATACACAGTTTTCTCTGCTTTCAAATCTTTCTGTTTGAACCCGTCGAACTGGAACTTATCAATTATTGGTAATATTTATTATTTGGAAAACAATAGGTCCTGGAATGGAGCCACCAGCATTGTCCTATATTAGTTATAAATAAAGATTCGCTGTTTTACGTCATGCCCACTAACAAATTGAAAACTGTACCTATACGCCTTATTTTTAGTCCAGATTTTTAGTATTCGTATTGTTATCTCAGAAAGTCTTACTGATTAAAATACTACAATAGGTAACAATTTTACAATTTAGTAGTGTCAACCCTGTGATTATGACCCGTGTATATAGCATATTAATCCTGGATACACCGTTTGGTGGTGCGCCTGTCAGATGCGGAACGTAGATAAGGTAATAGGTAACAGGTGAATATACTATTGGTATCGGTATCGGACTCGACCCGGAACTTCTTAATTATTGGCAATATTAATTACGTGGAAAACAAAAGGGCCTGGAGTGGTGTAATTTTTAATCTACACCTTTGTACTATATTAGTTATATATAAAGTTGAAATCTGTGATTCGTCGTTTTTACGTGATGACGGCTGACAAATTGGACCTCGTAATTTTAGTATTATAGATAGAAGATAGATGACACTCCATCAATACAAAGGATATATAGGGAAAATCATCAAAATTAGCAGATATTTTGACATTATCAAGATTTTCTATTTCGTTGGTCATAGAATTATTTTTAAAATTGATATACGATTAAAAAATGAAAGACGAATCCATCGGTGCAAAGAAAGTCCATAGCAACCGTGCTAGTTTTTACGCTACTCCTTGTTGAAGTTTTTTTTTTTGGCCGGAACATTAAAATAACACGGCAACGTCATTGTCTACAGTAACGTCGCCACAACTTCTACGTCGTAAGTCCTCGTAGCTCCATTATACCATACTGGCGTCACGCAAGTGTATGTCCAGCATTTAAAAAAGGCGACAAACACGATCCTAGAAACTATCGCCCAATATCATTGACTTGCATCTGCTGCAATCTATTAGAACATGTTGTAGCTAGTAGCACGTAGTTCAACATGGCTTTCGATCCTCCCGTTCCTGTGAAACTCAGCTAATATCATTTATTCAAGATCTTGCAAATTCAAATAATAAAAACATTCAAATAGACATCATAATAATGGATTTAGCAAAAGCATTTGATAAAGTTTCACACCACCACCTCATGTATAAAATTGGTTTCTATAGTATAAATTGTAATGCATATTAATGGATTCAAGATTTCTTAACAAACCGAACACAAACAGTAGTCCTTGAAGGTGAACATCAAATAAAATTCCTGTAACATCTGGGGTACCTCAAGGCACAGTGCAATTTTATTTTTAATCTTCATTAATGATTTGGCAGAATATATTGAACACAGTACATTAAGATTGTTTGCAGATGACAGCATTATTTATAGGAAAATTAAAAAACCAGATGACACACTTAAATTACAGTCTGACTTAGAAGCGGCCGGCACCAGGGAGCAGGACTGACTCATGCATTTTCACCCTGATAAGTGCAACATTCTCAGTGTAACTCAAAAACGCAAACGTTTAGACTTTACTTATAAACTACACAATCACTCTTTAGAAAAAGTTGACTCTACAAAATATTTAGGCCTAACTCTTCAATCAAATTTAAAATGGGACAAACATATAGATAACATGACATCAAAAGCAAACCAGTCGCTTGGATTTATTCGTAGAAACCTAAAAATAGCATCAACGACAGTTAAAGCTCATGCATATAAAGCTTTTGTCCGACCAAAATTAGAGTACTGCTCAACAATATGGAACCCACATCAAAAACAACAAACTCTACAAATTGAAAAGTTCAGAGAAGAGCAGCACGTTTTTCATGCAACCGTTTCCATAACACCAGCTCAGTTACTGAAATGATGACAGACCTAAATTGGTACCCACTCGAAATTAGGCTTTTACGATACAGACTTGTTTTCTTTTACAAAATTATTCACGAAATTGTTGCAGTCCCTACACATAATCTTTTGATCCCACTTGACAATAGAACCAGACATAGCAATCCACACTCATTTAGGCAAATACAAACATCTAAAGACAGTTATAAATATTCATTTTATCCACGAACAGTTATAAATTGGAATCATCTGCCACAACAAATAGTATCATCCAGTACAGCGAGCTTAACGCATTCTGCACAGCCAAACGGACGCTCCTCTTCGGCAAGTGTTTTACTGCCGGTCGGGAGAAGACCAAGCGACCATATTTCGTTTCCCCAGTCACCCTTGGGGTAACACGGATTTAAACAATAAGCATAATGCATACTATGGCTCTTCAACTATTTTAGTTCGTATACATCTGTGGCTTTAAAATGATCTGCCTTTAGTGTCCCTTATCCAGAAAAGCGCTTCGTGCGCTTGAAATTTAAAATGTGTTGATTTAATTTTATCTTCAGAATTTTTTAGACCACAATGAGGTTAAAAAGAAGGATTCGCTTATGTATACACTTTAACAAAATAGAAAAGAGTATATGGTATAACTACCCGTCGCAGATATTTCATACATGTATATTCAAAATGAAAACCTAACACCTTATATGATCCTTTTGATATCGACGTACCTAGTGCAATAACGACCGGAACATACCCAGTGTTTTTGGAATAAAATTTGTAAAGGGAAATGCTTTAAATAGCGATAAATACAGTGTAATGCTTTAAATTAACTGGTGTAAAATTAATGATATAAGAATGCGACTTATGAGAATGTATCATGTTCGATGCTTTAAAAAACTACCTAATAAAATGTTATCAGAATGTTTTCAGTGTAATGCACGGAGATTATTCATACTGTATTGCTACACGGGTTTACCTAGCGTAGTGCCGTACGAATATAGCCTATGCATAATGCAAATGCATAGCTTTTCTATTTATATTATATAAAACAATAAGGAGATGTGGTATGACATCCAATGAGTCAAATACCCGCCACTGGTTTAATGAAGTCGATGTAAGCAATAACTATTAACAACCAAAATGTTTTCAACAAATAAAGGGACAAAAACATAATTTGAAGGCCACAAAATACTCCGAAATGAAAAATGCAAAAATAAATCAAACAAGAAAATCAACGGCCTTATTCATAAAAAAATAGTTACGAAAAACAAATACCATGTTGTGAAGTGACAGACTTGAACCAAAGTGAATAACAACCAGTAAACCATAAGTCATATAATACAAGACTTTGAAGTTTAAAATGATTTACATTCAACGATTTTTATCGGGTACCTTTTTTTTGTCAACGTTGATAATAAAAAAAACATTAAATGTAAATGATATGAAACTCCAAATTCTTATATTATTTGACTAGTCATTAACGGATCCAGGGGGGTCCGGGGGTCGGACTCCCCCCCCCCCCCCCGGTTTTTTTAACCGATCTATGCATTTGAATGGGGACATATAGTTGAAAGCCTCCACCCCTTTGTCCTGGGTTGGGACCCCTACCCCTTTTTTAAAATGGTTGGATCAGCTCCTGCTAGTACACCACAGGCTTTTCAATTCTTGCATTATCATGAACTAGATGAAAGCATAGAGCTGATCGAGTGCGATATCTTCCTGGATAATCATTGAGGTTGTTTAAGCATCCCTTGCAGTAGACTCCGGTTAAATTAAAAAATAAAATCTTTAAAATGCTATCGAAATGTATCAACAGTCTGAACTCATTTCACCTCTAATTCCACTAAACATTAAATTGCAGTTACAAGTGTCACAAAACTTTCCTGACCTCTTTTCTTTAAATGAAAGGATATATTCTACTCATTCATAATCATGAATTGAGACTTGAAAATAAAATAATACTTCAAAATTACATTCTCTAATTTGAAATGATGCACTCAGGGACAATAAAAGAAAACAGATTTTGCTATCTCTTCGAAATTTGAATTTGATAAAGAAGAAATGACGTGTTATATTTTTTATCTTACATGTACCATGTGTATGTGTACTTTCAATTTCAATTTGGTTCCAAATTTAGATTTAGTTTTCCCATAAATTGCGGACGGAATAGAAGACACCTGTTTATTTTCTGCACACAGTTTTTAAAACGATATTGTTGGGTTAATTCAGGTTTCATTTTAATTAATTTGATATCAGTAGAAGTAGAATTGTCACATGTTTATTTATTTATAATTCTGTTGTGAGGCGTTGTTACAATTGTGTTGATATCATTAGTTTTACAAGTAATGCTTTCCATGTCCTACGTGTCTAAAACAGTCAACTGGTATTAAAGTCAGGCTGCACGAAACAATAGAATGCTTTGATTTCTAACTGGAGTAATTCAGATAATTTCTCATGATAAGTTTTAAGACAGCACAGGCGTGCTTGTTGGATTCATGATAGACCGCACCACCGCACGAAGTAGTTTTTCTGTCGTGTGTCCTTTCTTGGAGTAACCCAGATAGCAAACATGTGTTGGGCCAACGTTGGCATTCTGTTGGCAACATTGTTGGGCCAACGTTGGAAAACTATGTTGGGCCACCGTCATTTTGCTCATCGGCCCTTCGTTGGCCCAACATGTTGGGTCTTTGTTGGGCCAATATCAGTATGCCAACAAAGTTAACTATTTGCCAAAAATCTGCCAACAATGTTAACTGTTTGCCAACAGTCTACCAACGTAGTCTAGTTTTGAAATTATGTTGGGCCATTGTTGGTCGTACTATACAGTTTGCCAAAGTCTTTAACAACGTTTTGTTATGCTTTCCATATTATGTTTGACTAGTAATCTGTATATTATTGACTATACTGTATTGTATATATATGTAATATACAATCAACTGTCAATTGGAGAGTGAGAAAATCCACTCGTGTTAAATGATCAGAAGAAATTAATGAGTATTTGTCCAATGAAACAATATTCAAATTTTATTTATTTTTTTGGGCTGGTTTTAAATATTTTTTGTTTGGGCCAAAATAAGATAAATACATTTAGATGACTACACAGATTTGAAAATATTAGATAAAGAGAATGAAGAGCACATCTTTTTGTTGCACTTTGGAATAATATTTAAAAAATAAATAAAAAATTGTGGTATAAAACGGGGAGATAAGTACTTAATACGTTGGCATATTGTTTGCACAATGTTGGCTTATATTTCAATATTGTCATGAAATATATCCTAAGAATGAGCATTCAAATAAAGTTTGTTTAAAATTGGTTCAGTGGGTTCAGTCAGAAGATCTTACACTGAACCAATGGACGACATAAGTTGAATATCATTGGACCAACTACTTAAATAACAGTTGGTAAGAAAATGTTGGGCCAACATTTGGCCATCCATACAAAAATGAAAGTTGGTGCCAAGTTGTTTGGCCAACATTGTCAAAATAACTGTTGGCTGAGTGTTGTTGGGACAACGAGGGGCCAATAGTGTCAAAATAACTGTTGGCTGAGTGTTGTTGGGCCAATGTTGGTCTCGTGTTGTCCTGCCAACGCCAACTGTTTACCAACTGTGCCAAATAATCACCAATGTTGGCCCAACAAAGTATTGCTAACTGGGAAGGGAGATAACTTGCGTAACTAACGTCGAACGTTAATAATCCCGTATCCCGCTAGGCGTGCAATTACGTACACTTCGCCTTAAATATTTGACATCGATTTCTGAATTTGACGGTTTTGTTTCCACTAATTGCGGATTTTTGCTTTATACTGGAGTCCTTGAAATATTCTCAGGTCAAAAATTGCATAGTTTTAACCATATAAATGTTGCATTTGAAAACGATGTCTCTCTACAGCAATGGTGGCATACACCAGTACCATGGAACCGTTTAACTTATAGCAAACAATTCCTTATCCTATGAATTATGTTTTAGTTTGAAATTCAATGATGGAAAAGCACGTGTATACCATCACCGCCATGAACGGTTGGCGATGCGTTTGTTCAGAAAACTTATTGGTTTGAAGGTTGAAGTGCAATGATTTGAGGATATGAGGTGAATTATGTCTTACCAGATGACCAGAACTGATAGTCGTTTTTGTTACTAGTAATCTCCACGTTCGTCGTTACAGATACGCTATATTGCAGTCAGAAGTCCGGCAGTTCCGTATTATGAATCAGTTCAAGTCTGTGTTTTAACAAAACAAAGCTCGTTGTAATGTAGCTTAGTTTACAGTTCTTCGTGTTTCTTGTCAAGGCTTACAACCGTGTCGCCAGACCAAATGAAATAGTATGTGTGAAAAAATTGGTCGTCGTATTCACATCCTCATAAAATCAACGGAAACACTTGACGAGCTCTGCAAGGCATATGTTGCTGAAAGACCAAACACCCGAAACCTAAATTATAAGTCTCTTTGGTTCTATGTGCCGTAGGTGTCAAGCTTTCATAAATGTAATAGGTGGACATAAATGATTTGGCATATATTCTAACGAAGTAATGAAGAACGTCTTCATAGAACGAAATATTTATCTAAACTACATATGCATACAATATCGTCGCTAAGTAACGACGTCGAATACACAGTTACATAATTACCGCGGTAAACGACGTTAAGACGTTTAGCAATTATACGACAATGTCTATAATAAAAGAAAGTAAAGTAATTTACAACATTCTGGGGACCTCAATGAATTTACATATTTCAAGAGAGACTAGTTTAACAATTGGCCGTGTAGTAATAAGTCCACTTGATGTACGAATCTTTGCAACACGAACAGGTCCATCTAGTCTTGTAATCACATCTTCTATAACACCTAATTTCTGCATTGTTCTTTGTGAATTGTCCATAATAAGTACATCAGAACCGATTTTCACATGTGTTTCAAATTTCCTGTCACATGGTGAAACTCTCTCAGTCCGGTGAGGTATTCAGTTCTCCATCGATAAGTAAAATGTTCTATTATTCCGTTGTACTAGTTAATAAGCTTTTTCTTGTGTTATCTTATTGTCCTCTGTATTTATATAAATATCTGTAGATTTTCTTCTCCCTTGAAGTAAGTGTGACGTCGTCAACGGCTGTGGATCTCGGATATCCTGCGAAATTTACGTTATTGGGCGATCATTCATAATGCTTTCAGTATCCGTAAGAACTGTTCGTAACATATCCGCATTAACTTGTGATCTTCCTAGAACTTGTTTCAGTGTTGTCTTCGTTATTCCGACCAGTCATTCCCATCATCCACTATACCACAGTGCTGCTCTTGGGATGAATTTCCAGTTGATTTGCATGTTTAGCTCTCGAGGAAAAGGGTTTGCTGATGAATCAAAAGTTGGGGCGTTACCTGAAAACACTGTACTAGGGTGTCCTTTCTTACTGACGAAGCGTCACTCTATCTTTAGAAAGTGGGGGGGGGGGGAGGGGGGGGGGGGTGGAATATTGCTGCATACACGATTTTCCCATGACTTTACGACATTGTTTGCATTTCTGTATTATATTGTTCACGCATTGACAAATAGACGATATTCAATACGACTGTCGGATTTGAGTGACTGTTTATCCAGATCCTTAATGTAACTTTTTCAAGTGTACATCCAGTATAATACGATCAGTAAACTTATGATTTTTTGGCAAAATTATTGGAATAGTTGTACAGCTTTACAACAAGGAATTATGTATGCGCCCACCGCATCTTATTATACTTTCATCGTCCATACATAGGCGTAGTTGTTTCAATAAAGGCAATTTATTACTCCCTAAATTACTCGAAATTTTCTCCTTTTCGCCCATAAGTCGTTCGTTTTGTACGTCCTTAATCCATAGGTGTACTGCATATTGAATTTCTTCGTTAGTAATTTCTTTCCTGTGTTTGTATATGTTTTCGTCTAAGCTGGTATCGTTTGCTGTCTCTGCAATTTCCAACAAATTTTAAAAAAATTACTCGTAACTCGCATTAATTCTAATACCATTTAAAGAAAACCTAGATAATTCGATATTCTTGAAATTCCGTACATCGACGTAGAACCTAATGTCTCTGTGTTATCGATGTCACATGCTTTCGTCAGCAGAGTGGTCTCCTGGTACAGGTGCTGTGTCCATGTAGGCCAACGATCTTCATTTGAGATCCAAGATGGACAATGCATCCATAATTTTGATTCTAACTGTGTAGCTGATACACCACAAGTCTGCATATCAGCTGGTTTCAAATAAGTACCTTGTTTGATTTGTATAAAGACTTAAATGAAAGGCAACTACGGTTGTTCAGGTTTCCATGATAATTTTGCAATATACTTCATGATAGATACTAGATTCTCGGTAACTGATCATTTCGTCTCATGCATATTTTTTTATTATTTTACAGTTGTGTTCTGTTCCACAGGACTCAATTTCCCAAAATTTGTGTATTTTACTTTCTTCATGCACGAGTGGAGTTACAATGTTCAAAATGGATGAAAATGACGGAGTGTTATTTTCTGGTGAATTTCGATATATAGGTCCAGATAACAGGTACTTTTGATTTCACTGCGGTTGGTCCAGGGCCTCAAATGACTATAATATGCCAAACGTAATTAGCCCCAATAGAAATTTCAAAGTCCTCGTCACGTGATACAGGGTGTGCTAATTTGAATCCATTTAAGTAAGGAAAATTTGACTGGTTTCTTGCGTATGTTTGTATAGGGTGAGCAATTTTTGGAAGTACATTTAATTGGTATTAATTCTGTAGTCTGAGCTCGTAAATACAACACTTAAAGATGTCTTACCTTCGTTTTATTCACCAACTCCGGGGACTGTTATAACATCATTTCTCACGGGTTTCAAGTTAATGTATTTGCCCTATCCTTGGTAATAAAACTGCGCAGTGCACCTTCGTCAAAATTGATGTTTGCTTGACTTAAATGTCTTTTGTCGGACGAGACTGTTACTATTGCGGTTTTTAAAAAGTACTTGAGCTCTTATTGATGTCGTTAATGCTACTGTGTGATAACTGTCTGGTTTTACTATTTTACAATTATCAGTGTCTGTTTTTGATTTGTCCTGCGTATGCTGCTCATTTAAGTTGCAAATACTCGACGTGTGGTGTCGTTTGCCGCAATTTTTACAGGTTTTTCTTGGAATTGCAGTGTGCAATTCTGTGACTTCCTAAACTATTCAAGCATAGTGTTTCTCCTTAAAAGTGCGCTTTCTGTCATCAAGATTTTTAACTTTCATTCATGCAGTTGGAGTGTGAATGTCGTTTCAATATATACAGGATTTGCTGGTAAAATTTCTTTTTTTTTTTGCATCGTAGTTTCGATTTGTACTCAAAATAAATGCAGACATAGATGTATATTCTGATTCTGATTTGTAACAATTTACTGACTGATCTGCATCTTGGATTGTAATTTCATGCTTAATTACGTCACGAAGCAACTGTAAATTCCATCTATCATTTTCGTGAACGCGTACCATATTTTGTCGGAGGTTTCCGGGAATTTATTTAATTATGAAAATTCGGATTTTTTGTGTTATTAAAATTTGCTGTTACATGAACAAAATGTTAGAAATTATTATAAATTAAGGAATGTATCTCCCTCATGCAAAGCTCTGGTTCCTTTCACGGATTAGGGTTTACTTTTTGGACCTTTTGGATTGTAGCTCTTCGTCTTTGATATAAGCTTTGGATTGCAAATATTTTGGCCATGAGCATCACTGAAAAGACAAGTATTTTCGAAATGCGCATCTGGTGCCGGAGAAAATTGATACCGTTGATGTTATTACTACCACTGGGGCGATGCCTCTGCTGGTGGACTGTCTCCGAGGGTATCACCAGCCCAGTAGCCAGTACTTCGGTACTGGCATGAAAATACTGATTTTTTGTGTTATTAAAATTTGCTGTTACAAAATGTTATAAATTATTATAAATCAAGGAATGTTTTCCCTCATGCAAAGCTCTGGTTCCTTTCACGGATTTGGTTCTACTTTTGGAACTTTTGGATTACAGCTCTTCATCTTTTATATAAGCTTTGTATTGCAAATTGTTTGGCCATGATCATCCCTTAAGAGACATGTATTGTCGAAATGCACATCTGGTGCAGGAAAATTGGTATCGTTAATGTTATAAATTAAGATAGTAGGTACTAGAAAGCTACCGTATAATTAATGTGTCTGTTCCATTCCCTCAAGACCTCGAATGTAATTCTCCATACTGTCGTAAAAGTTATTTAACTCTCTCATTTTCGCGGATTGACTGGGTAGACTAATAAGGCTTTGCATGTAGTCATTCACAATTTTGTGGGGTCGACCAAATCTCTATTTCAATACATGTAGGGCTTCAGTGTAATTTGTGTTTGTAATTTGTAATCCCGAGATGCACTGGCTTGCTTCTCCGTAAAATTGAGACCTTAAATAGTTTATCTTCTGCACGTCGTTTAAGGACACATTTTCATGAACTGCTGCATAAAAGGAATTTCAAAATGGCTGCCATTCCAGTAAAGTCCCTCCGAACGTATTTCGGGTAAGCTTTGGTAATTAATGGTACAAACTGGAGTTTGAATATGTAGATGCTGCATTATTTACTGGCGTGAAACTTACTGGAGTAGGTTTTTTTTTGGTTGTTAGAAAGTGTAAATTCTGTGACGTGCAGGTTTAATTGTTGTTATTTCGTAGATGTTGTGTTATCTGCTTCTCGAAATACTTTTGCTAATTTTGTTAAAGTAATTTGAATATCAAATTCATATCTGTCGGCTTCTTTTATCTCTTCTTGAATATACTCTTACGGAATTTCTTCCACCATTTTGTCGTTGAGTTCCGTGATAACTGTTTCCTTCTTCCGTATCATTTCTCTGATTGACATAAGTTCATTCACATCGTTTTCCTGAAATAACTCCTCGAAATTTCTGCTCACTCGCTTGAGTAATTTTGTGACTGCACCACGATGTCAAGCTCGAATAGCTTTGAGTTTAGAACTCATCGCTTTTTCTTGTCACGGCACCAATTTGACATATTTTCCAACGAATTAATGAAGAACGTCTTCATGAAACGAAATCCTTATCTAAACTACATATGAATACAATATCGTCGCTAAGTAGCGACGTCGAACACACATTTACGTTATTACCGCGGTAAACGACGTTAAGACGTTTAGCAATTATACGAAAATGTCTATAATAAAAAAAAGTAAAGTAATTTACAACACCTGTTATTGATAACAAAACTGACACTTTTTACTCTCTTAAATTCAGATGCTCTGAAACACAATAGCCGTTTGATAAACTTTGTTTACATTTAATTTGTTATCAAATTTTGTTGTTATCTTATGAATTAAAGTGTTCATGTTCTTTCATTTATTTGTATTGTAGTCCTGTCATGTTATCTTGTCATTTTAATGTTTTATTTAACAATGCCATAAAAGCGGGAGGTTTGCTTAGCCAAAAAATCGGGTTCAACCAATTTATTTTTCTAAGATTGTCCTGTACAAAGTCAGGAAAATGGTCATTGTCATACCATGGTTTGTTTCTGTGTTTGTGTTGCATTTTAGGGTTATGTTGTATCGTGGTTCTCCTCTTATATTTTATGTGTTTTCCTCAGTTGTGGTTGTAACCCGAATTTGTTTTCTTCTCAATCGATTCATGAATTTCGAACAGCAGTATACTACTATTGCCTTTATTTATGAACAACTACAAAACAAAACTTTATTCCTAAATAGATACATTTTAAAAGCCAAGTACAAAAAGGAATGTTGAGCACGAAACTCGCTCCATAAGAATGCACAATTTACTATTTTTGCTATATGCTCCAAAGTTTTGTTGAAAGCTCAGTGGCAATTTAACCGCATTTTCTTTATTGTGTTATGTCCAGAGTCATCAAACGTATAAGATGTTGTCAAACAAAATTAGATTTTGTATATGTTCCGCAATCTACGATCTACGATCCAGAAAGTGCCTCACCTTTAATCTTAGTCAGTGGTTGCAGCTTAAGATATTAATTGTTATACTTTGTATACGAAGCACATGAACACAATTTGTTTTATAATACTATAAATGACATTATAAAAAATAATAAAAAAAATTTAAAAGCCTTATTTCATCGGTTTCATGAACAAAGCCAAATAGTGTTATACAATCTGTTGGACAAACAGGACGTAACCTTCTTTACGAACAGAGGAACATCTATACAGTTTCTGAAAACCTAATATTAAATAAAAAAACATAATTTATCATCTTTCAGGTACATAACTATAAAATCTACGTAATAAGATTCCAATCGCTCGAAACGATTCTGAACAAACCAGGGCAAATGCATAAACAATTGAATATAACTGTGCAATGGATTACATATATGAATTCAGACATATTATCCGTCGGGTCAATATGACAACATACTTGGACAAGGAAACATATCTTCAACTTCTTTCATTGAAATCATGAACATCTTTTTAGCTCAACTGCGTCCGTCGTCGTCGTCCGTCGTTAGCTTTTACAAAAATATTCCCCTTTGAAACTACTGAGCCAAATTAAACCAAACTTGGCCACAATTATCATTGTAGAATCTAGTTTTGAAAATACGAGGCGTGACCCGGCCAACCGACCAAGATAGCCGACATGGCTAAAAAAAGAACATAGGGGTACAATGTAGATTTTGGCTGTTAACTCTGCAACCAAAGCATTTAGAGCAAATCTGACGTGTAGTTAAATTGTTAATCAGGTTAAGATATATCTGCCCTGAAATTTTCAGATGAATTGGACAACTGGTTGTTAGGTTGCTGCCTCCGAATTGGTAATTTTTAAAGAAATTTTGCCGTTTTTGGTAATTATCTTGAATACTATAATAGATAGAGATAACCTGTTAACAGCAATAATATTCAGTCAAATAAGATCTACAAATAAGTCAACATGACCAAAATGGTCAGTTGATCCCGAAAGGGTTATTGCCTTTTATAGTAAATGTTTAACAATTTTCATTAGTTTGGTAAATTTTTGTAAACTTTTACAAAATAATTTCCTCTGTTACTAATGGGCAAAGTTCATTATAGATAGATATAATTGTAAGTAGAAAGAATATTGAGTAAAGTAAGAACTTAAAACACATCACCATCACCAAAACATAATTTTGTCATGAATTTATCTGTGTCCATTGTTTAATATGCATATAAGTTATAGATCAAAGTGAGCAACACAGGCTCTTGAGAGCCTCTAGTTTATAAAAGACAACGTAATTAAAGGTCTTATTGCAAACGTATTAATCTGAATAATTTAAAAATCTTGTGAAAATTTTTACAATTGATAATTTCCTACCAATATCTGAATAAATGGTAGGCCTAAATTATTCATTAAAGTTGGTCAAATACCAATAAGTAAATTACATAATATTTTCGAGAAGTGTGACACAATCTCTTTCTTAATCTCACTCTATGAATATTTGCGTATAATTACAGCGTTTTGTCAACATAGCCTATTCTCACGTATCGATAACCTGGAAATCAAAAACTGGACTTTCTGAAAAATCCGCTCCATCTAAAATAGATTCGAAACAGTGTCGACAGGTCACAAATAAAACTCTTTCCTCGTTTTGTAAAAGTTGTTGTTATCGGAGAAAATCTGATAAAAAATATCTAGTTTGAATAAATGTATGAATGTTGTGGATATTCGAATATTACATTTTCGAAAAAGAAATCAGAAATAAATAAAAGAGTACTACATATAAAAAAGAAGATGTGGTATGATTGCCAAAGAGACAACTCTCCACAAGAGACCAAAACTACACAAATCCTAACAACTATAGGTAACCATACGGCCTTCAACAGTGATTAATATATAAAAACAATGAACGAAAAACAAATATGTAACACATAAACGAAAGACATGTTATATTTGTTATTCTCGTGGTGTTTTGTCTGATGCTTGGTCCGTTTCTGTGTGTGTTACGTTTCGGTGTTATGTCGTTGTTCTCCTCTTATATTTAATGCGTTTCCCTCGGTTTTAGTTGGTTACCCCGATTTTGTTTTTTGTCCATGGATTTATGAGTTTTGAACAGCGGTATACTCCTGTGCCTTTATCTAATGTAAAAGGCACATAAAAACATCCTCAAACTACGATATGTTCGTGCTTTTTAATGTAATAAATGGGTTATTTGTTTTGTGGACAACAAGTACTGAATGTAAATATTTGACACATCATCAATCTGGACCGACAATATATCTTTTCCTGCCAAATTTTACAGGACACTATTATCGATCAATATTACATTAAGGGGGATCGCGGGTCAAAATTATATGTTTTATCTAACATGTCTTATATAGGATTTCGCTATATTTTTCTATAAATGAACTTTATCTTTTACGTTAAAGAAAAATAAAATAGAAAAATGGGATCACCGTTCATTTACACTCACAATCTGCCTTCGAAAGAAGCATTTCTGTTGAACTAATAGAAGAAAAAGCGGTAATATCGAAATAAAAAAAGAACTAAATTACAGAAATCACTTAAATTTCACAATTATTTAGTTTATGTATAGCTTATTCGAAAACAACAATAAAAGATATAGATCACCTATGAGTTAAAAAAGATATTTCAATTTTAATGCCAAAAAATAGCATTTTTATTACCAACGGGAGATAATTTGGAGCTTTTTCAATGATATCTACATTTTGAAAGTCACCTGCGGCTAACACGAATTGATTTTTTGGAATGACTTTTGTACCATATGATAAAGTACCAACTACTAAAGGTAATCAATAAAATTTGTAATGAACAATAAATGTTTAATATTTTTCTGAAAATTTAATACCCACGAGCCTCCTTAAAAGCATTATTTTCATAATAAATAGGA
This sequence comes from Mytilus edulis, assembly GCA_019925275.1. NCBI lineage: Eukaryota > Metazoa > Mollusca > Bivalvia > Mytilida > Mytilidae > Mytilus > Mytilus edulis. Next base: position 57,351,369 of record CM034351.1, on the reverse strand, counting down.
CTGATAAGATACATAAGAAATGGTTTCATGACCTCGGCAAGCTGTCGTAAATTTTCGAATATAAACCCGTTTCTATCTTGCATATTTGCCTTTATGTAATACAGATTGTTTTCAATAACACAACTTCAAAGATGTATTTTTCATGTTTTTATACATGCTATTTCTTAAAACAAAAAGAAAACCCGATACCTCTATAAAAAAACTTTAAGAACTATAAATAGAAATATTTATGGAAAAAGAAAAAGAAATATATAGTGAAAACCTACCTGAGACCGCTTAAATGAGGGTGAGACCACATGGTATGTCAATGTCCATATCTCTCATTTTGTTCTAATATTATGCGGACATATAGTCAATAGGTAGATACCAACGTGACTAAAAGGAATTTTGGTACATTTGGTGTCTTCTATGTTGACGGAGGGCCCAAAGTGTCAGTTGGATATTCAAAATATATAGCAAAAACCTACCTGAGACCGCTTAAATGACGATAAGACCCCCTGGTCTTGATAATATTAGAAAGATTAAGAGATAAGGCGGCTTTCACCATTGCCTTGTGATTTTACTTTTTAGATGTAATAGGAAATCCTTACTTTTGTGTTGCTGCCAAAATTGAAAAAAATGGTGACGTTAAAAGACTTTTACACAGATGTAATGAAAGTCTACCAGCACTTTGTGTTACAGTTCAAAAGAGGTCAACTGGTGCACCTTCAAAAACTTCTTCTACTGGTAGACCTAAAAGTGTACAAGAAACTTCTTTATCTTCTCTGAATATTAAGAAAACGACATCTCAAGATTTTGTAGAATCTACCTCTTCAGATTTACCGGGTAAAGATGGAGTTTCAGGTAATGGTTAACAAACTATTTAATGTTCATATTGTAATGCCATAACATTGTTTTTGTTAATATAAAACCAAGCAATAAAGATGAATTACAAATTGTTTTTGAACAGAAATATAAAAGTTATTAAATTTTAATAGTTTGCTCGAGTGGTGGGTGAAAATCATTTTCCCTGGATTGGTGGATTTTGGTTTTATAACAAAAAACGAAGGCATCTAATTGACCTATATTGTAAGTCAAAAACATGTTTAACCCTGTCGGATTTTTGCACCTGTCCTTAGTCGGGAGCCTCTGGCCTTTGTAAGACTTGTATAATCTTTAATTTTAGTTTCTTATATATTTCGACGTTTAGTTTGACGACAATCATCACTGAACTGGAACACATTTTTATCTAAAAGCCAGCTGATATTATGCGGGATATTATGTTTTGAAGACCATTAAAACGCATACACACTTTACTAACTCGTCATAACGACTATGATAATTCATTACATGACTTAGTCACTAATTATCACGACTCGTTTTCACGAATGAGATAATTCGTTATTATGACTAAGTTAATCGTTGTATCAAATTCGTAAAGTCAGTATAGGAATTGATACATGTTATACTAGTAACTATAATGCTTGGTAGTTTTTTTTAAACTAGTTAAAGGCATACGATACTGCATTGATCCCATGTTGAATTAAAGATTTCCTAATATGGCAAAATTTGACGTCGAGAACAATAAAATTATTACAATAGTTCAACAACGTAAGTATCTTTCCTGTAACTGTTTCGTATGTCATTAAAATCAAACTGCACCTTGACATAAACCTGTTTTATTTGCTTTTCTGAATATTTCTGTTCTTCAAAAACTCCTAACAACGCTTTTTACAGCAATAGTAATCATCGCCATCGTAGCTGCGACAATCCTGATCGTCATCGTTGTATTAGTAACGATTATTTTGTGCAGAAGGTAAAGTAGTTTTACTTTTTATATGATAGTCATTTAATGTATTACCATTTTATGGTGAGCCAATTCAAAGAATTTATTTATCAACCGTCCTCTTTGCATCATATATGTATGACAAGGTACGATGTCATAATGTAAATAAAGGCAACAGTAGTGTACCGCTGTTCAAAACTCATAAATCCATGGACAAAAAACAAAATCGGGGTAACAAACTAAAACCGAGGAAACGCATTAAATATAAGAGGAGAACATCGACATAACACCGAAACGGACCAAGCATCAGACAAAACACCACGAGAATAACAAATATAACATGAAAACCAAATACACGAATTTGGGATAGACAAGTACCCTGCCACGTCTTATCTCAATATCTCACAAATTAGAGTTAAAATGCAACACACACATAAACGAACAATAATATAACAATGGCCATCTTCCTGACTTGGTACAGGACACTTTTAAAGGGGAATAAAAGTGGTGGGTTGAACCTGGTTTTGTGGCATGCCAAACTTCGCACTTTAATGGCAAAGTTAAATAAAACATTGAGATGACAACATAATATTACAGGACTACAATACAAATAAATAGGAGAACATATTAGACAAAGAAAAACATGATTAATAGATAACAAAGAGCATCAGGTTTGAAATTCAATACGCCAAAAAAGCGCCTAGTCTACACAAAAATCAACAGTGACGCCCAGATATAAAAGATCGAAAGTGAAAAACGTACAAAGTTGTACAGCACTGAAGATCAAATGTTGAAAAGGTTTTGCCAAATACGGCATTGTTTTTTATGCCCGGGATAAGAACATCCTTATTATATAGAACAATTCATGCTATTGCAAACAGTAAATTTTAACAAATGAATATGAAAGAGATATACATAATGAAACTGAAGTATTAACTAATTACAGAAAACTGAACCCGAATACATAATGCTATTAAAGTTTAACACAGAATAGACACAACCGAATCAGTCCAGGCGTCAACGTAATTAAAATAAAATTGACGTCACATACGATGGCAAAACGGCACAAACGTTATGCCACATTTGAATCCAGCTTATATTGTGTTTGCAACTCGGCAGTTGCTTTGAACCGAGTATATGTAATGAGAGTGGCTTACAATTGATTTTTAGTATGTGACCGCATTAGACAGACAGTTCGAATAAGGGTTATATTTCAGTTTTTATCCATAAATGGTATGAACAAATTCAATAATTGTTTTAATACAGACTAATACTCAACCTAAATTACGATTTCAAAGCAAGTCCCTTTTATAATTTTGTACTTTATAATATTATTAATTCATATATTTTAACAAATTTGATTCGTTTAGGGAAAGTCACATGTTAAACTATATTTTTGAAGGTAGAGAGAAAACGGCGGATAGCAAAAAAAGCATATTGACCGGCAAAAAGCATATCGCACGGTTATTTTTAGAATATCTAAAAACCGATATATTTTGTGACGTCATGTAATGAATTTCAGGATACTGTTTAACGTTTTGAAACACAAGATATCTGTGATCGATTATTTGACGAAAAAAATCTTCAAATACATAAGATGTAAAAAAGAAAAAAAAGTAAATGAAACATCAACTAATATGTTGTTATTGTCAAGGAGACAATGTAATATCTATTAAATTAAAACAAACCTAAATGACGATTTTGATACAAATATGGGCGGAAATTAATAATATAACAAATATAGCCTTTGTATGAGGTCAATACAGGATATATCGACCCAAAGAAGTATATCGACCTCGGACTTCGTCCTCAGTCAGGTCTATATATCCTTGTATCGACCTCATACAAAGGCTATATTTGTATAATATTATTAATTCATATATTTTAACAAATTTGATTCGTTTAGGGAAAGTCACATGTTAAACTATATTTTTGAAGGTAGAGAGAAAACGGCGGATAGCAAAAAGCATATTGACCGGCAAAAAGCATATCGCACGGTTATTTTTAGAATATCTAAAAAACGATATATTTTGTGACGTCATGTAATGAATTTCAGGATACTGTTTAACGTTTTGAAACACAAGATATCTGTGATCGATTATTTGACGAAAAAAATCTTCAAATACATAAGATGTAAAAAAGAAAAAAAAGTAAATGAAACATCAACTAATATGTTGTTATTGTCAAGGAGACAATGTAATATCTATTAAATTAAAACAAACCTAAATGACGATTTTGATACAAATATGGGCGGAAATTAATAATATAACAAATATAGCCTTTGTATGAGGTCAATACAGGATATATCGACCCAAAGAAGTATATCGACCTCGGACTTCGTCCTCAGTCAGGTCTATATATCCTTGTATCGACCTCATACAAAGGCTATATTTGTATAATATTATTAATTCATATATTTTAACAAATTTGATTCGTTTAGGGAAAGTCACATGTTAAACTATATTTTTGAAGGTAGAGAGAAAACGGCGGATAGCAAAAAGCATATTGACCGGCAAAAAGCATATCGCACGGTTATTTTTAGAATATCTAAAAACCGATATATTTTGTGACGTCATGTAATGAATTTCAGGATACTGTTTAACGTTTTGAAACACAAGATATCTGTGATCGATTATTTGACGAAAAAAATCTTCAAATACATAAGATGTAAAAAAGAAAAAAAAGTAAATGAAACATCAACTAATATGTTGTTATTGTCAAGGAGACAATGTAATATCTATTAAATTAAAACAAACCTAAATGACGATTTTGATACAAATATGGGCGGAAATTAATAATATAACAAATATAGCCTTTGTATGAGGTCAATACAGGATATATCGACCCAAAGAAGTATATCGACCTCGGACTTCGTCCTCAGTCAGGTCTATATATCCTTGTATCGACCTCATACAAAGGCTATATTTGTATAATATTATTAATTCATATATTTTAACAAATTTGATTCGTTTAGGGAAAGTCACATGTTAAACTATATTTTTGAAGGTAGAGAGAAAACGGCGGATAGCAAAAAGCATATTGACCGGCAAAAAGCATATCGCACGGTTATTTTTAGAATATCTAAAAAACGATATATTTTGTGACGTCATGTAATGAATTTCAGGATACTGTTTAACGTTTTGAAACACAAGATATCTGTGATCGATTATTTGACGAAAAAAATCTTCAAATACATAAGATGTAAAAAAGAAAAAAAAGTAAATGAAACATCAACTAATATGTTGTTATTGTCAAGGAGACAATGTAATATCTATTAAATTAAAACAAACCTAAATGACGATTTTGATACAAATATGGCGGAAATTAATAATATAACAAATATAGCCTTTGTATGAGGTCAATACAGGATATATCGACCCAAAGAAGTATATCGACCTCGGACTTCGTCCTCAGTCAATATACTTCTTTCAGGTCTATATATCCTTGTATCGACCTCATACAAAGGCTATATTTGTATAATATACTTTCTCCTTAACTGTAATGCTGATTGAGGGGAAGAGGGTAAATAACTATATATATTTATAACCACAGCGCGATTCATTGCGGGGTACATAAATATCGCACGTCCATTTCTCTGTCTGTCTTTTTGGTTATTTATATTTTTCGAGTGTACATACTTGCCGAATTTCTATAAAACTGATACCGTATGCACACATTCGAAAATCAGTGCATATTTATTATTCTTTAAAACAGTTATGCCATTTTGAAAAATGAATTATATTGGAAATTGCATTGTATTTGCTTTCATTCAGTAATTTCTATAAGATATTTAAAAAAAGAAGAACAAAATAAACAGCTGCGCAACGAGCGCATGATACGCCGGTCGTCTTTTAAAAAAAACAATAATTACAAATAGTTTCTGATATACGGCGCGACATGTTGAACCCCCCCCCCCCCTTTTTTTCATCAACTCAATAACTCTAAAATGAAATGTTGCATCATCCTCAAAAGTATACAGATCTTCAGATTAATATAACTAAGAAAACTAAGATTTAAGCAATATTCATTAATCGTTTTGGAGATACAGCGTAAACTGTGGCTGAAAAAAAACACCCCCCTGTTAAGTTACAAAGTCCTACAACTCAAAAAGTAATCAACTATGTGAAGTTTAATAAAATTTGGATGATATGCTTTACCATGTTTACGACGGACAGACAGACATCGGACGTTTTTAAGCCATAATACGTCCCGTCAACATTTTTACGAGCGCATAAAAATATTGTTGGCTATTGCATTTCGTTAGATAACGTGCAGGAAATAGGAACTTTGTTCTTTAATTAAAGTTGTAGCATTGTTAATATTAGCGGCATACCATTATTTATTTAGTAGATAGATAAATTGTATAAATTGTTCAGTTAGACAATTTACTTCTTCGTGTACCTAAATTTTCGGTATAAGTTTTGAAATATCATGGTGATAAAATGTCATTAAATCGTATGCGGACCAAATCATGGATGATAAATATTAATAAAAATGATAATTGACATGCAATATATTAGTTACATCATAAGGCTCAGTAGTCTTGAGAATGTTGAGATTGTTCACTATTCGATATTCTGTTGAAGATCTCAAAAAAACAGTAATATTTTGTTTATTTCTGATGATTTTATTAGACTGTTATCCTGTTAAAATCAAATGCACTAATATAAATGGTGTAGAAGTTAGTATGCGAGAGAAACAGAGATTGGAGCATCGAAAATCCACATTACGTTTCTTATTACGGAAAATTACAAGCAATGCAATGCGTCCAACAAAAAGTTAATTCAAGTGAGAATTCAAACGGTTAACGTCGCGCCAAGAGTTAACTCCCTTGAAACTGTATCGAATGTCCTTAAACATCTGTCTAAATTTCATACAATTGATGCACTGAACATATGTACCTTACCTTTATCTTAATAACAGTTTACGTTAATTTCTAAAGATTTCTTTAAGTACACAAAGAAACTATAGATAAATCAGATATTAGAAGTAATAAATGTCCGTTTCAACATTTTTTTACTTCTGTTTCAATTGGGAAACTTTATACAAAAATGAACGATAAAAAGAGACGATTTTTTAATTATAATTTTTCATTTTCCCATTTTGGACGTTCATGTTCCTTAATTTGGTCCTATCTTGCGGTGTTTTATATATCATAGTTTGTTATGTCCGTTTCTTTAGTGACGTTGTACATATTAATAATCGCAATGTAGGTATCGTTGGAGAATAACTATGTCAGGTAATTGATTAATACAAATACTTAAGGTATGATTGATAATGAGACGGAAGGGTCACGTGCTGTCAAAATCGTGTTCACCGATTGACGCTAATTCTCATATGTTGTATAACCATGTACACCACTTATCCAAATTATGAAAAAGTCTAAAATAAACAATTTACATGTGTCGATAAAATGTAGCACTGAAAACCTCCGCTGGTCAAATTAACATAATCATAGATACAAATAGAAATTGAACTCGTGTAAATGGATTTTTATAGTATATATATATATATACATTTCGGTATCCGCACAAATCGGCACCAAGACAATCTGGCACCTTGTTTTTAAGAAAAAAAATATTATCATAAATTAAAGAATTGTTGCATAGATATTATAATTTGTATATAAAATATGCATTACAAAAAGAATAATCATCATTTAATTAAACTCTAAATGATTATGTACGAATATAAAATCAGAATGTTCATTGTTTCAAGAAAAAGAATTCACACAAATAATACACCTATCAAAATGACTAAGTTGCAGTAGAGTCTTGTTCACAAACAAAAACTAAAAGGAAAAAAAAACACTTAATAAAATACCTATTCGAAGAATTAATGTACAATATTGACAATACTGTTATAAATAGTGCAGGAGACAAATAAATAACACTCAAACATAATTGCTTTATATTAACACTGAACATGCAAAATGAGTTCATGCCCTTATACTTAAACAGTGCCAGGAAATTTTATTTTTTGGTTCAATATACATAGATCAAAGATAAATTATTTATCAGGTGCCGATTTGTCTTTGGTGGGTGCCGATTTGTCTTTGGTGGGTGCCGATTTGTCTTTCACGCGGCCGATTTGTCTATGGTAGGTGCCGATTTGTCCGGGTACCGATTTGTCTGAGTGTCGAACTGTCTAGAATTGTATTAAAACTGTATGTTTATCATCGTTATTGCCTGTATAAGAATGATTTGTATTCATCGAACCAGTCACTCAAATAACTTTCAATGTTGACATTGTTTCCCTTTAAATAACCGAACATGCACACTGCATGCGATATATATATCTAGTTGCAGACTTAAATTAAGGTTAACCTGAATACGGATTAAATGAGCTCGAATCATTCACTTGCAGGCGAATAGTTCATTACCAATGTTTATTTGCCTAATTTGACACAATTCATTATTGTATCAGACTGTCAGCTAAAAGCGATTATATTTCACTATTTCACGATTATTAATGATTGAATAAAACAATATTATGCTTTAGATTATTTATATATCTCGTAGCTGGTGCACCTTTAAAACAATTGAAAATATTGAAAATATTAAATTTGGAGAAAATGGTTTAGTTAGCGCTCACACTGTAACACTTCTTCACAGATTTTATAAAAAAAATTGTTATAGATTAAAATCAGCAATATTACGAACAATTTATTTACATGTAATGGTAGATAGTCGACATTTAAAAAGAAGTATACCTTTTGGAAATACAGAATGTACAAAACGGGGGACAATGTAAATCTGTTTTTCTTTTTATTATTTTCGGAATCAGCTTTAGAAAAACATTTCTTCTATTAAAATTCAATTTGAATTGGCAGTGGAGATGTTTTAATATTATATTACATCATTTTATTACCTTTTACAGAACATGAGCCTATAAATTGAGTGACATAGATATAAACGAAATAAGAATATATCAACCGCGAGAAAAGTGATCCGTCAAAAATGTATCCTAAAACATGCATACAACTGTCATCTTAGTTTAACTTTAATTTTACATGTTATGTTTCAGAAAGAGAAATACCCAAGTTCCAACTTCAAATGAATCCTTGGCGATGGTCGGAAAAGAAGTAATGTATGCACAAGTAAACAAGCCGATCGTTAAACGTGAAAAAACATTTCAAGCCAAAAATCTCAGCCAGCTGCATCCGATGATACATACGACCACATGGATCATCGTCGACTAAGTCAGACCCACAATCCAATAGAAAGCAACTATGACACCATGCGCAGTATTGCAAATGCAGAAGAAGAGGAAAACAACTATGACCACGTGACAGGAACTAGGATGGAACCCAAACGATTTGTAGTTGACGGTGCTTCAAATTACAGTCATGTTGAAGTGGACATCCAAGAGGTTAAAGACATATAATTTGGGAAAATAACATGTTATCATTATTCTTTTTTGAACTCATATACTGTGCATTCAAACAATTTAATACATAACCGTCAATCAAATAATTAAAATTTGAGTTCATTATGTATTTTGCTCAATATCCAGTGGAAAATCTAGCATTCACTTTTAAGCACAATAATAAATTCGATTTGAACACTATGAATATCGATATAAAGGGCGACCAATGTGTAGTTATTCTTCAAATCTTCTAAATCATTCTTATAACATGTGAAAAGATCTAAAATGTAATGATATCAGGCAGCCACAAAATATTCCTGTGTAGCATATATTATACAAGTTGAGTGTACAGTAGCACTAATTATTTTGAAATTAATGAAACAAGGATCTTTCAAAAGGTCTGTTAAAAGATGGTTGTATTTTTAGCTCCCCTGGCCCGAAGAGCCAAGTAAGCTTTTCCCATCACTTTGCGTCCGGCGTCCGTCGTCGTTAACTTTTACAAAAATCTTCTCCTCTGAAACTACTGAAACAGCAATAATGTTCAGCAAAGTAAGATTTACAAATAAGTCAAATTGACCGAAATGGTCAGTTGACCCCTTTAGGAGTTACTGCCCTTTAAAGTAAATTTTTAACCATTTTTCGTATAATCTTAGTAATCTTTTACAAAATCTTCTTCTCTAAAACAACTGGGCCAAATTGAAACAAACTTGGCCACAATCATCATTTGGGTATCTAGTTTAAAAATGTGTGGCGTGACCCAGTCAACCAGCCAAGATGGTAGCCACGGCTAAAAATAGAACATAGGGGTAAAAATCAGTTTTTGGCTTATAACTCAAAAACCAAAGCAATTAAAGCAAATCTGAGATGTAGTAAAATTGTTTATCAGGTCAATTTCTATCTGCCTTGAACTTTTCAGATGAATCGGACAACCCGTTGTTTGGTTGCTGCCCCTGAATTAGTAGTTTTAAGGAAATTTTGCTGTTTTTGGTTTTTATCCTGAATATTATTATAGATAGAGATAAACTGTAAAAAACAATTAATGTCGTCAAAGTAAGATCTACAAATAAGTCATCATGACCGAAATTGTCAGTTGATCCCTTTAGGAGTTATTGCCCTTCATAGTAAATTTTTAACCATTTTTTCGTAAATCTTAGTAATTTTTTTACAAAAACTTTCTCCTCTGAAACTACTGGGCCAAGTTAATTATAGATAGAGATAATTGTAAGCAGCAAGAATGTTCAGTAAATTAAGATGTACAAACTCGTCACCATCACCAAAACACAATTTTGTTATAAATCCATATACGTCCTTTGTTTAATATCCACATAGACCAAGGTGAGCGACACAGGCTCTTTAGAGCCTCTAGTTTTTTCTCAAAAGAGTTATAAAGTGCTCAAATTTAATATAGTCACAGTGACCAGTGGTCCACTATTAACTTAAATTTTAGTTTACATCATCAATGCTCTTCAACTTTGTACATGTTCGGCGTTATCAATTTTTCGATTTGAGCGTCACTGATGAGTCTTATGTAGACGAAACGCGCGTCTGGCGTACAAAATTATGATCCTGGTACTTTTGATAACTATTTACACACAATTAGACAATATACGTATATAGTGTCTTGAAATATGAAATTTATTTGTATGAGGCTTAGAAATGGGAAAATGCGAGGTTCTACCGAGCATTTTCCCGTTTCGTGCCGAATACAAATAAATTTCATATTTCAAGACACTATACGTATATTGTCTTTATACTGAAATCGAAAAAAAATATTTAAAAATTAAAAAACTATGTAACAAAAATTGTTAAAAATAATGTTTGGAATTTCCCTCTTGGGGTACCATTTTGGGGTATTTCCCCATGAGCGTAGACCAGGCGGTAAAACATTGACATATTAAGGAATTAGAAAGGGAAACTGAACTTAAATGATAATATTTGATAAACATAGTATATAAATAACCAATTTGAAGACATAAAAGTTTAAATTCATAAAAGTTTGACCATTGTTACTTTACGTTGTCATGGTCGTGACGTGACGTTGTTGATGAAATACAATAAGGAGGCGGGGCTTATAGGTTAGTTGGGGTCATTGATGTATAAAGCTTACGTTTATACGTATAGCTTTATCTGAAAGTGTATAGTAAAATACCTGATTGCAGTATAAGTCAATATTGTTGAGTTTGAACATTTTATTTGTACAAAGACATTAACGGAATAAAGTAATTTAAGTCTATTCATCAACAGATCAATGTGAAATATTGAATAATATCAATGGATTTGTTTTAGTTATTTAACATAGAGCATGGTCAATTTTAAATTATATTAATTAACTCAGTATCTAGAGAAAGAAATTCATCTTCTGTTTAAACCAATACGAGTAATACATTTGTTGTTGACATTGGTGGAATTTTCTGATAAGGACCAACCTTTCATCTCACACATATAAATGGTTGACTTGTTAAACTCTACATTTTAAGCAAACAGAGTTCTATAAAGAGAATGATTATTAAATTTTCATTTTTGCTTCTTCATATATGTTATTTATTTATGTTTTGTTTTGTTTTTCTCATGTTCAGATATATAGTCTCTGATGCATGACTTTTTTTTATTTATTGATTTTTGCTTTAAACTATATACCAGCTTTGATAAGTGTTTAGTAAGACTAGAATTTCACTTCTGTTTATCGTATTATTAACAACAAAATTATTTATGTTGTAAACAATATTTCCATTCTCCATTTATACTGTATACGTATACCTTACAACAATTTTATTTTACCTGTGCATAATATACAAATTGTCAGCAAGGTTATTTGTTCAAGGTAATGGTTTTCGTTCTGTAACCATTAAAAAGTTCACGGCTTTATATGACTGTTTCCTTTATGTATTCGCCCCTTATTCTATCAATTGTGTTTTTATATTGTGTAATATATCAAATGTATTTGTTCAGTGTGTGCTCAATAGAGTTTATATATCTTATGATTAATATAAACTATTAAAATTTATATTTAATAGTGTATGTTGTAATGTTACACTATTGATCGAGTAAGGGTGAAGGTTAGTACCTATAAAAAACTATGTCAGCAGTATAATAGGAGCTTCCGAAATACTGTGAAACTGTGTACTCGCGTAGTGGTAATAACCATAGGTGGATTCTAAAACACTTTACAGAACTTTTAGATAATTTTAAACATCGATCTTTTCCTGAACTTAGTCCTATCAAAACTTTGATTTTCAACCCTGAATACCACCATTGCCCATGTTAGATTAATTATCCACAGCGCTTTTCAACATATGAATGATAGCATTCGCTTAAAATTTATTACTTTGGGATACGGCGTATTTTGTTTATAGTAGACAAAAGATACAACATGCTACACAGAGGAACAAATGATCATTATGCTTGAAATTTTAATTGACAATATGTTTGGTGAATTTAAGGGTAGGCATTTTCAACAAATGGTCTGCATTCATGTGGGAACGATCAGTGCGCCTCTCCTTGCCGACATCTTTTTATTTTCATATAAATTGGAGTTCCTTCAGACATTTGTCAAATAAAAGAAGATCATAAAAGGAAGGTAATTTAATTTCAATTTCAGATGTATTGATGATGTTCTTTCCATTTACAATCCAAACTTTTCCGATTGGATCCCATTGATATTTCCCAAGAAGTTGAAGTTAAAGAAACAGTGGACACTGCTCCCTAAGAATCATGTTCAGATCTCTACGTCGAATTTGACATACACAGTCATCTCAGTACAAAATCTTTGACAAACGAGACGATTTCAAATTTGAAATTATTAATTTTTCCCACCTTAGGAGCAATAAACCAACTACACCTGCATATGGGTATACATTTCCCTACTTATGATGTATTAAAGAGGTTGCTGCTCCTACACATACTTTGTTAAACGTTACTTGCGTCTGAGCATAAAGTTGATGAACCATGGACATGTCAAAGTACGTCTCGTCATTTTTCTTTAATAAAGTTCATCTGAAGGTACTTATGCCTTGTTGATAAATATTCCGTATTAACTTCAAAAATAATACACGATGGTCTTAGAGTATCGATTTAGGGTTCTGACGTTGTTTATTATCTCAATAACGGTTATACTTTTCTTTCTTGTCTTTATCAATATTACTTTTACTGTTTCATCTGTTTTTATTGATATACATTTGATGTGGCTCGGTACTAATACATCTCGTTATTGTGCTATTGTGAAATATTTGTGTATTCTAGTCTTTCATTTTTGTTAATGTGCTTTGTCTATATGCCTTTCTATGTTTCTTTGATATACTTATGACGTGGATCTGTACCTTAACATCCCGTCATTGTGGTATTGTACTATGGTAAATTTGTGTATTCTTGTCTATAATTTTGCTAATATACTTTGACTATATGACATTTTGTAATTCTTTGTTACATATTTGTTTGTTGTTATTGCTGAGGATTATAACACAATGTTGACTGATGTACCCCTTTTTTGAAATTTTAACCTATTATATATGTTTGTTTTGTTCACACATTGTTGTCAGTATAATGGAATTCGATGCGACTGTCATACAAGTTAGTGTTTAGCTACATGTGAGGACAGGTTTGGTTCACCATTTATAATACATAAGAAAGTATTTATACTTTTAAAAACGTTTAACCCTGCTGTATTTGTTTGCACCTGTCGTGAGTCAGGAATCTGATATTCAGTAGTTGTCGGTTTTTTAGGTTGTTTCTCGTTTGTTAAATAGATTATACCTTGGTTTTGATTGGTTTTATTGAAATTAATTAAATTACTCATCACATTGCAAAACTGATCAATAACATGTACCACCAATACTCAGTTTGGTGAATGTAATTAATTAAATCACAATAAATATATTAAAAAAGATATTTAAATCAAACATAACATTTCATTAAGACTGAATCAAACTAAATATAACATGTATAATGTGCATTATATATATACTATGTGTAAAATATGCAACCTGTATTTCAGTGGTAGTGAGTCTCAAAGACTGGTGATAGTTTCAAACTTCTATAAATTTTCGAAGTACGATTTTGTCAATTTGCTCTAATCTTTTCATGAGGGTCTGTTGGTTTCTAAAAATAAAAAAAAAACTGTGAAATACTGGCTTTAAAATGGCATGGAAATTAGGAATTGGTCAAAGAGACCACAACCCGACCAATGAACGCAATACAAAGATTTTTCACCCCCTTTCAGAAAACTCAACACTGATGTAATTCCTCTTATCCTTTTTAAAATTTCTTAAATTAGGTAGCAAAATAAAGAAGACAGATTAATTTTTCAAACTGTGATAATTGCATTATGACATATTTATTACATAATAAATTGTTATGTACTTAGTTGCTAAATTGTGATGTCTATTCATAGCATTCAAACATGTTTTATAGATTCTTGTACAACATAGTTTGACCTTCAATACCGTGTCTCAGATTTTTTCTATTTCATTCTTTCATAAACCTCCAATGAAGTTTGCAACATCAATTCTTTAGAGATCATCAAATTTAATTGGATATATAATTTGTTCTATTGATGTTTTTGGAAATCTGAGACACGGATTTGGAGGTCAAACTGTGTAGTACAAGAATCTATCTTGTATTTTGGAATGTAAATGCTTGCATGAGAAATGAAGTTATTCCTCTCCTTGAAATCAAATATATTGTACTTAAGATATGTTTCTTTCATGAAAATAAATTTTGAAATCTGCCTAAAACTTGGGCTTCGTATTTAATAAAAATATTTAAATATTTAATTATGGCATCAGCTAATATGAAATGTTGCTAATGAACAACTTGTAATTATGATAAGATGTTTATTGAAGACAAACAATCTTGATTGATTGACATTTTTTTAGGTAAACGAGATACATCTATCAATAGGACAAACATACAACTATGTCAAGGAAGTACACCACTAATTCATGGTCCCATTGCTTTCTATGTTAAATTCCACCGTTTCAAACAGGCACACCTCTTTTATTTTAAGTTCAAATACAGTGGCAATCATTGCATTTCAAAGCAACACTTTATGGTGTCTTGTACTGAAAACATCAACATACCTTATATAAGAAATAACTGGTTCCCGGAACTTCAGATGTATCAAAACAAGTTCTTCAGATCTGACAAACAGACAAAATGTACTCTCTTTTTAAAATTTGGTGCAGTTTTTTTAATATTCAAAATTAAAAGCCCAAAAGTGTTCTACAATGATCACCAGTCCTTCAGCTTTCAGTTTATACCAAAAATACCTAAATATTCTACATATTTTGAAAGTTACACTCATGCGTATGAACTATTTTGTGTTAAATATGTAATACTTTCTGGTATGTGCTTTCTGGCCGGGCCTGAATTAGTAGTGTTACACCTCAAGGACGTCATCACGTGTTGGTTAATCAATATGGAATATCTTTTTCACATATGACGACGAATATGTTCCAAATAACGTTACCACAAACCACAATCCCATCTTTTTTGCCACGAATGTGACCTACTGAATTAAACGGGTTTGTACTTACATAAGCAACATAACGTTTGATCTGCCTATTTTTCCGGAGCACATAAAATCAACTCTTGTTTTAATGTGGCACGATTTAGTCTTTAGTTTTCTATGCTGTGTTTCGAGTACTGTTGTTCGTCTCTATGTGTTGGTGTGTTTTCGTTATCAGTGTTACTTTTGTCTCCTTTTCAAACAATTATGTTTGAGTCGATTCATCAACAAGACGAGAAGCAATCAAATTCGGCCTGTCAATTATAGAGCTAAACACATTAGGCTGTTTTCTCTTTGTTAAGTGACAACAATGATATGTTTTACAAAGTGATTTGTTCATTTCATAAGCCAAAAAAAATCATTTGGTTCTTGCTCCATGCAATGATGTAACAGGAAAATATATGTAAAAGTTATTTTATAAATTCAGTTAAAAATATTATTTTCTGCAACTTGTTTTAGGAATACACATGTAGTATCCTGTTTTACCAATTTTCTTGTTCTCTCTGTATAAGCTGCCTTTGTTATAAACACCAGGGATAAAATATAAGTATTGGTTATTTTCACATACATGTATGTGCATATGTACTTTTAAAAGTTAAAAGGGTACTAGCTACAAGATAATTAAAACATATAAAATATGATTTTTTTTTGTTCAATCATTTATGAAAGTGAAATATTGAAATGTGAACTTCAATTTAACAACTTAGCTATAGATGAAAACCGCATGTATTGTGTGTGTTAAATTAGTTTATAAAGGAAAAGAATATCAACATTGAAAGTGAAACAAAGGTAAATCATTTGATCGACTATTTCTATGCATTCTTATACAGGTAGAACAATGATTAACATGTTTTTGTAATCTATTATATAAAATTGAACAGATCTAGACAAATCTGAATGCACGAGTCTGATATGTATTGATATTTATATTTATATCAATATCCGTTATATTGGAATCCGAGGTCATTTTTATAAATATTCTGTTTACAAAACTTTGAATATTTGGAAAAACTAAGAATTTTCTTACCCCAGGGATAGATTAGTTGTATTTGGCACAACTTTTTGAAAGTTTTGGATTTTCAATGCTTTTCAATTTTTTACTTGTTTGGCTTTATAAATATTTTGAAATCAGCGTCACTGACGAGTCTTATGTAGACGAAACACGCGTCTGGCGTACTAATTTGGTACTGGTACCTTTGATAACCATCAACTCCACAGTTAATTAGATGGCGGTTAGACTAGAATACACACGAAACGAAACAACATTTTATCAAGTTCATGACCGGTATATTTTTTATTTAAGACTTTTTATAATTTGGATAAATGTTTTACATTGTTATAAATCAAAAATGAGAATTTGAGTCAAATCGGTGAACATGAACTTGAGATCAATTGTTATAATATACACGGATTAAAATCACACCTAATCGCTTCTATTATACAGGGTTGCCACTACTTCATTTTACCATTCTAACATTGTTTCCTATTGTGGTATATTAATCAGCATGACTTTATAAGATAACAAAATAAGGCATGACTGCAAACGACAAATTAAATATTTCAACTTTAAATTCAACTAATAACAACATGTAAGTTCCAGGTTTACCGGTCAAAAAAGAAAGATGTTGAAAACATAGAACCTTATAATCAGCATGACTCAATCAGATGGCAATGCAAAAACTAAAAATCCCGGTTAAAATAATTAAGGAATAATTCCTTGATGTCATGCTCTATGCTCATTTTAACATGGGTAGGCATTATATTTATCGATATTTTACACTGAGCGTTAGCGAGGTGTAATATGTGGTCAAATATAATGCCTACCCATGTTAAAATTAGCATAGAGCATGACATGAAGGAATTATTTCGATTATAATATGACAAATACAATATATGTATAGGTGGAAGCGTACGAAAATACCGTAAGAATGTTTGGCTGTTTCCGTATCCTTCCGGAGGGGTCTGAGGGCAAATATATGTTGTTTTTAAGATAAAACTATATAATAATAGTTTATGTTAGCTGCTAAAATTTAAATATTTAAAAGGATAAAGATGGAAATAACGTTAATACAAACAGTAAGTCCGTGCGCATGTGTCAAACATATTTTTTGTGCTCATTAGAACACTGCTTTGTTAACAAAGCGTAATAAGGACGTCATATTAGAATGCTCATTAGTAACATAATCATCAACCCACGATATCACGTGTTAATTCTATTTTTATCATATGAAACGTGATTCCAAATGGAGAATGTGCCAAAGAGACAACAATTTTATCTTGTGTCACGGCCTTTTTTTATCACGCAATAACTTATTTAATTTTGTAAGGATTTTTTTCAGAAAAGTTGTTTCCTTTCCTTTGTCAGGCTATGCATCTTGTGCTTCAGTATCAAATATTGAACACCCTTCTTTGTTGTTTTTTGCAGTATATTCTTATTGTATCTTTAATTTATGTGACGTATAAATATTTTCTGACGTCAGACACTCAAATTAATCAATGTGAATGTAGATAGTTAATGTTTTAGTGTTCTGTTAAATTGTTCCTTTTAATTTTTTTATACGATGATGACTGATGTACCCATATTTTGACTATTTTATTTATTGTGTTTATTTTACGCATTATTGTAAATATAACGAAATTTGATGAGACTGTCATTAAAGTGAGAGGGTTAGCGCTATAGAACCAGGTTTAATTCACCATTTTCTACATTTGTAAAATGCCTGTACCAAGTCAGGAATATGACAGTTCTTGTCCATTCTTTTTTGATGCGTTTTGTTATTTGATTTTGCCATGTGATTATGGACTTTTCGAATTGATTTTCATTTAAGTTCAGTATTTTTGTGATTTTAATTTTTTCTTAAAGATTATTTTTATATTACTATAAGTTGTTTTGGCTGTGAACTAGTTGTCAGTATCTTTGAATACTCTTAGATCTTGACTTAGCGTCTTTGTTGTTGTAAGATGTATCTATGTACTCTGTCAAGTCCGGTTATTGTTTTTGCTGTTTTTTTTCTACTTTGTATCAATCTGAAAACTAATATTTATAGTGCACTGTCACAGTTTGATAAGAGGGTTTGGCGCCAGTACACTATATATAATATGTACATAAGCAAATATCACTTGAAAAAAATTTAAAATGTAGTTTTGTTTCGTTTGTATTCTAGTCTAACCGCCATCGAATTAACTGTCGAGTTGATAGTTATCAATGGTACCTACAGACATATAAAACACGTTAAACGTATGATTCATTTGGAATTAGCTGAACATAACAGTAAAGTAGGTTATAACTACAAGTAAATGAAGGGCGTCGTGTGAGAGGTGTTGCAGAACTAAAGTATTTAGATACGAATACGTATCAAAGTATTATATACGTGCGATACAGTTAAATGACCAAGCGAATGTATGTTGTGTATGTTGGATTGGGGTTGTGTGGCTACCCCCCCCCCTTTTATTAGGGAAAATGATGGTTGAGTATATAGAGATTAACTGAAGAATGACCGGAGCGATCCCCCTCTAAAGTAGTTGGGCCCCCTCTGATGAAAATGTCTGTATCCGCCACTAAACAGAGTAGACGTGGCTAGGTACTTATACATTAAAAAAAAAGACAAAGTACAGACAGTATAGTCTCTATGGTTGTTTCATATAGTAGTTTTTTTTAAAATGTAGATGAAGTACGTAATCCACTATTCCAATGTAATATACATTTTCATGACATTTTTGCGTGTAACTTACAAAGCAAAACCGAATATTGCCGATGGTTTTATTTCACGGCGTCAACAGATTTTATTTTGGCTCTACAATTCAAAAGTAAAATATTTTTTTTATTCAAACCCCTACCATGCAAGATCTACCTATTGCATTTGTGTTTTTTTTCGTTTTAAAATATTTAAATGTGCGATAGCGATACGTACAGAAGCATTACACAAACGTTCCTTTTTATTTGTCATGTTAATCAAGTTTGATCGGTTTCAGTCTACTCTTTATCTGATTCATATGTAAAGAGGCTGTTCAGTGGTATCCCAGGGTACCCAGACCCCTTTTTGAGAAACATCTTGTTAATTATATAGGGAATAACTGAAACATACCTGGAGCGGGTCAATCTTGGCAGTCAGTGTCCCCATCCCCTTACGAAAATTTCTGGATCCACCAATAAATGTATACTGGTGTTCAGTATTGTCTCTGGAATACTCTATTATTAGTATCCTTTGAATGATATTCAAAGAGGGACGAAAGATACCAAAGGGACAGTCAAACTCATAAATCTAAAACAAACTGACAACACCATGGCTAAAAATGAACAAGACAAACAGAAAAACTATAGTACACATGACACAACATAGAAGACTAAAGAATAAACAGCACGAACCCCACCAAAAACTAGGGGTCTTCTTTTTATGTTTCACGTGATAAATTTGTGATTTTTTTTTCATGAAACAAAAATTAACTCAATTTAGCTTCAAAAGGTGATATTCTCATCTAAGCGGAAATGATTGATTTATTAAACAGCTACACACATTTTAAAGATTTAATTATGCGTTAAATACGTTCTTGGAATATTCCAATTTTACTACACATGGTATGCACACAATTCTATTGGTTGTGGTAAACAATTAATTGTATTGATACATCGGATATGTTGCATTTTTAGCCATGGCGTTGTCAGTTTGTTTTAGATTGATGAGTTTGACTGTCCCTTTGGTATCTTTCGTCCCTCTTTTCTTTTGCAAGAGCATTTCATTTCGGAAGCTGTTATTTCATTGGCTGTTTGATGCGTTAGAAGCTTCTCAGGAATGTTCAATTTTATTTGTCGTGCTAATCGAGCGAACCTGGTTCGTATAGAGTGTATTCTTTATATATTTTGCAGCAATGTGTATAGTGTCTGATGTGGTTAATTGAAACATTTCTTGAATACTCTATTTATAGTTTACAGCGTCAAATGAGAAATTAACATTATGTTATACACGATTACATATTGAGTCTAAATAGACAATATTCAACTCAGACATACATTCATTTAAAGATCGCGAAAGTTTAGCACTTCTTTGACATAAGGCGTGTTCGATTTTTACCTGCAAAAAAATGACACAAGAAACAAAATATTGTTAAGCTTTTTTAGCATTTAAATTTAAGGTTGAGTTTACTCAGTGAGAATGGATTATATAAATATGTAAAATATCACGAGTGAATATTACAACTTAGAACATGTAGAAGGTCTGATTTTATTCAAGATATAATATAAATAATATGACACATGCTTGTCCCACATGATTGGACAATACGTCGGAAGAACATTCTATGTGCTATGCTTTTTTTCATAGGCTGCTCGATACATACAAAAGTTTGTCAGGGAGGTTTCATTATATTTGTTGTGCTCATCGATCGGGCTATTTTCGTATTTATAAACGTGACAATTACATGAAGTTCTTGTTTTCTTTATGAGCAAATCATTTTCAAATAAAAACGTTATATCTTTTACACATTTAAGAATTTTATCTGTGATATATGTTTATTTATTGATAACTATTTATATAATACATGATTGTCACACATAAGTGGACGATACGTCTGAGGAGAATTCTATGTTGGATGCTATTATTTATTTGGCTGCTCAATACATACAGATGCTTTTCAAGACAGTTTAGGGAACATATATTTATTCTAGTGAGCTCCCTCCAGGCATGCTTGGAGGATGCTCCGAGCATTTTAGAGAGGCCAATATCGTTAATACACCATTACACTCCCATTAATGTCAATCAAATAGAAGAGTTTATAGTTAAGAGCTTGTATGAACTTTTTGTGAGCCTTTTGT
The DNA here is from genome assembly GCA_019925275.1 of Mytilus edulis. NCBI lineage: Eukaryota > Metazoa > Mollusca > Bivalvia > Mytilida > Mytilidae > Mytilus > Mytilus edulis. Next base: position 57,329,925 of record CM034351.1, on the reverse strand, counting down.
ACGCCTGTAATAATAAAGTTTTACTATAATAATAATGTTGCCCTAGAAAAATAGTTAATTGACACAAAAATAGATACATTATAACTTGAGGTTAAACAGTTTAGGGATATTTCATGAACATGAGATGTAAAAGCTCTAATACAACTTAAACATATTCATATAAAGCCGATCAAATTAACACAACAGTAGTTTTGAATAAAATTGATTACATCCAAACAGTTACAAGTCACCTTAACAGTTATAATTACATGAAAATGATAGTAAACTTTGTTGTAACTAAATCTATAAATGATATTGTTGAAAACTATATAGGAAAAAAGAAATAGATTCATAAACTTATACTTTTCTTAAAGAATGATAACGAATCAAAACATGAACACATAAACCTTCTTCCGATAATTCATAAAATCAATCTAGAAATAATTAATGAAGCATTTCGAACTGGTCAAATAGGTAGCAACATAAACATTTCTTACTGACCAATCATATATAAGTGTAACTATCCCACGAGAAGAATTGAAATATTACTGGATCAAATCTAAAACCATCATTGAAGAGTCATCACTTTTACAATCCAGATACGAAAGACTTCATTTATAAAATAGAGTCGCACAAGGTCAAGAAAAAATGCATTGTTTTTGCCTATGATGTAATGTCAATGGACACAAACATTAAGATTGATAACTAAGAAGAAACAGTTATCAATGCATTTGCATCAGTTGACAAACAAGAATATGCTTTAGAAATTTCAAACAAACAGAATGTCAATAGGTTTTGATTTTGTAAATATCGCCGGTATATTTAACGACTATTCTGTTAAAGAACAAATTCCTGGATATTTTGACAATACTGAGCTACCTCTTATTTGTTATATTTACAAGAAATCTACCCGGAAATTTGTGTTTAATTATAGTAAATTGTGTAAAGATGTTAATATCAGTGAAAATACACCTACTTCATGCTATTGTAGTAATTCCGAATATATATTTATGGACCCATTTCCCATGTTATAACAGGAGATCTTAACATCGTCTAAGACCGAGAGTTAAAATCATTCCTCAGTAAAGGACCGAAATATCGTCCCCCGTCAATTATTAATTGGAATGAGTGTCGTAATATCATCCACGACGCACTCCATACTTACTGTATAAAATGAATAAAACGGGAAAAAGCTGACAACACATCTTTGGACTTTTTTTAATTCAGTAATGAAGATAGTTGATATACGTATTCAACATTTTAAAGAACATTTTACTATTAACAATAACCACAATAAACCTATTTCGCGTATCAAACATAAACTAAAAGAACTAGCCAAGGAATTTGTTTTTGTCCCGGCCGATAAAGCTGCTAATAATATTATTATTGTTTGACGTAAATTTTACATTGAGGTTCTGAAAAAAGAAATCATCAATTCAACAACATTCCAACTGACTCCATTTTCAGAAAACGAAATCGTATTTGATAAATGGTATGCGTATATTGGTGATTTTGAATCTGTTCAAAGTTTTGATTTGTCTATCCTGTATACCACATTGCCTCAAATTCTCATTAAGAAAAAATTCACACGCCTAATTAAATGGGCATTTAAAAAGTCAGAAGGTGAATATATATGTTCAAACTCTTTCAAGTCATTTTTTAGTAGCAATAAACAAAAAAACTAATATATAATATACGCTCTTGAATTTTTACTAGATACCATTTTTGTTCGCTTTGGGGATTCCGTATATCGTCAGATTATCGGAATTCCAAATGGGGACTAACTGTGCACCACTTATTGCGGACCTGTTTTTGTATTTTTATGAGTTACAATTTTTTACAAAAATAAGCAAAGACCCATCGAAACAACATATGATAAACAAATTTAATAATACTTTCAGATATTTGGATGATATGTTGGCTCTCAATAATGACGACTTCAGTATGTATTTTAAAGAAATTTATCCTGTTGAACTTACTTTAAATAAAGCTAATACTAACAATGACCACTGCCATTTCCTCGATCTTGATATCTATATCACTAACAGAAAGCTGATTACTAAAATCTATGATAAAAGAGATGATTTTTCATTTCCTATCGTTAATTATCCATTTTTAGATGGTCACGTTCCCTTGTCACAATCTTACGGTGTTTATATATCTTAACTTGTACGATTCGCTCGTGTATTTAACAATGTTTTAGATTTTATCGAGAGAAATTTATGTATTACGGAAAATTATTACACCAGGGTTTTAGATATCACGAACTAGTCAAAACATTTACTAAATTTTATCATCGGTATAAGAACATCATTCGTAAATATAGCACAACATGCAGACTTCTTATACGTTCAGGTATTTCACATCCAATATTTTATGGAAATATTCTTTATAAAGCACAAAGGTGTCAGTATTCACCTCTAAAACTAACAAAACCTTTGAATAGACTTATTAAGAAGGGATATAGTTACGATACTGTTGTCAGGTCATTAAAGATTGCATATTTTGGCGTTAATATTGATTCACTTATAGGGTCTTTGCATCGGAACTAAACACATTTATTCAAAAAAAAAGTTGTTGGCATGACACGGGTTATGTTCTTCTCATATATGTTATGATGGTATGATATTAAACCCCTAACGGGAAGGATTGTGCCTGATGTTCATATGATGAAATCATAATCTTTCAGTCAGTTTTATTGAAGTCTGGAGCTGGCATGTCAGTTAACTGCTAAAAGTCTGTTGTTTTTTATGTATTATTGTAACTTTGTTTATTTTCTTTGGTTACATCTTCTGACATCAGACTCAGACTTCTCTTGAACTGAATTTTAATGTGCGTATTGTTATGCCTTTACTTTTCTACATTGGCTAGAGGTATAGGGGAGGGTTGAGATCTCACAAACATGTTTTACCCAGCCGCATTTTTCAGGAGCCTCTGGCCTTTGTTAGTCTTGTATTATTTTAATTTTGGTTTCTTGTGTACAATTTGGAAATTAGTATGGCGTTCATTCAGAAAAAGATAGAATTATCGCCCTTTAACCAAGGTCTAATGGTGAATAGCTCTGATGAAAAAATCATAAAAAGTGTATATTTATAGAAGAGTAAGTCTTTAAAACAATGTCTAACAATCAAACAATGACACCAGAACAGCAAATTGAGAACAACAAGCAAGATTTAGATAGTAAACAACCAGAAATTGACAAATCTTCGTCCGGTGGTAGTGAAAACATTTCGGCGCCATCTTTCTCCAATGTTGTCAAATATCATAGTGCAAATTATCAGGCCTACAGTGATCCTAAACCAAAGCTTACAGGAGTCAAACCCATCTTCATTAAAGAATCAGACTTCTTTAGTAACAAATCTCCACCAAAAGAACTTTGGATAACACATGTTGAAATCTACAAAGCACTTGAACACAAGATCAAACCGCAATTTGTAAGAGGCATACAAAGAATAAAACAAATGTGGAGAATATATTTAGACAATGAAGAAGACAGAATGTTGCTGCTAACAGAAGGTATCACCCTAAGACACAAGACGATACCCCTGCATTCTCAAAACCCTTACTATCAAAAGGATGAGTTATTAACAACAACAATAAGAGTAAAAAACATCCCACTATCAGCAGATGACGGTCAAATTGACAGAATTAAGACAAAAAAACATAGAAGTCATGAGTATAAACAGAGAAAGACTCAGAGTTGACAACTTGGTTACCCAATGCTGGACAGGTGACAGATTAGTAGTATGCAAAAAGTTTGACACACCACTGTCAAGGTTCCTTACAATAGGAAAATACACAGCAAGAGTATATCACTTTGGTCAACTGAAAGATACAGACATGTTCTTATGCAACAAATGCCAACTGAAAGGACATACTATACATAACTGTCCAAATGAATGGAAATGCAGGTTATGCAATCAAAATGGCCATAAAATGCTTGAGTGCCCTATCTTTATAAAAAAGAAAAGTGGAAACCAACCTGAAACCCAAGGAGAAGAGCAACAGGAAACAACAATAGATATTGATGAAGTAAATTCAAAGTATGAAGAAAGTCAACAAAATGAAACTCCCATAGAAACTCCCATAGAAACTCCCATACAAATGACTAAGTATCAACTTTGATTTATGTTTTCTAATGTTTTTCTTTGTTATGAAGAAATTGTGTGAATTGCATTGTGAGTGGAGTGTGAGGGCCTCAAGGGAGAATAGTGTTTGTACTAATTGAGCATACCCTCTTAAAATAAAGATTATTATTATTATTATTATTATAGAAAATGACAAAATAGAAGAAACTGATGAACAATCTGAATTAACAGAAGGAGATGATGATGATATTCTGGCTCATTCTATGTCACTGAACAAAGAAATAACACCAGGAAATAACAAAAAAAGAAGAAAAACAAGAAAAGCTGCTAACAAGTCTGCAAAAAAGGAAGAAAAAAAGTGTGACTCTTCTAAACATCAGGCATCAAAATCAGCAGATAATACTGAAGTGAATAAAAATTCTTCATCAACTCAACCTGACATTTCGAAATTTTTAACCCCAAACAATAAAACAAAAACAGCGAAGGAGAGAACCCCACCTACTCCAAATCAACCAGATGGGAAAAGACAATCCGTACATCTGTAAATTATAGAACATTTTATATATAACAAGAAAAAAAAACCCAAAAAAAAACCCATGTATGTCTATTTGTCTTGTCTATTGTATTTATGTTTGTGTGTATTAAGTAATTATATGAAGATATTTGAATGAAAGAAAGATTCAAAAACAAATGTTACAAGAGTAAATATAAAAAAAGAAAAGTGAAACTTTTCAAACATTGTATTATACCATACATGATATTCATGTCAATGTTACTACTGACAGAAGTATCTTTGATAATACCAAAAACAAAAAATGATACATATAAGAACAATCTTATTAGAAAAGTTAAACTGTATGATTTCTATATAAAACCTTTTAGGAATAGAACTTCTATCTATAGTAGAAGTACTCAAAAATATCAAATCAAAAGAAAAGATTTACCTACCATATTAACATCTCTTCTTAGAACATCTGAACACCGTAAATCATATAAGGTAACTGAAAAAAGAAAAAAGGAAAATATTAAGAAAAAAATAAATAAACACTCTCAAAATGTTACGGAAAACAAAACATAAAAAAAATGCAGTACTTTACTAGAGTATCATAGATTTGACATTATTTACACATTACGAAATTGGAAAACTAGAAAGAGATTATCATTTTTTCACTGTCAAAACCATACATTTGTTCTAGTTTGTAATCAGCAAAACATGTATTATTTTGTAATTTCAGTTATTATAGTTTTGTATACATTGTGTTTTATATATTTCATATATATAGTAATAGTGTATGAGTATGTTTTATATGCTGTTTCAAAATTAACATCTAAATATCGGTCAAAACACAATCGTGAAACAGACTATAACAATATTGTTATAATCCAATTACAAAAAAGAAAATTGGTTAACATAATTATTTTCACAGGTAACTCCCACGTTAAAAAAATAAGATCAAAACTAGGAGAAATAAAGTTTACCTTAAAAATGCCACTAAAACGTGATGTACGCTCACTAAGTAAAGGTATTAAACAAATCGAACAACTTTTAATCAAAATATGCTAAATAACCTACACATTTGTACAGCAAATGTTAAAGGACTTCGAGATAAACAAAAGAGATCGAGATTTTATCAATGGATAAAAAATCAGAAATGTAAAATAACTTTTATTCAAGAAACTCATTTCAATACATCCCTAGAAAATGGTCTAACAATAGAATCAGATCATTCTTGTTACTATAGTCACGGAACGACTTCCAGCAGAGGAGTTGCAATATTAATTAATAACAAACTAGACTATAAATTAATAGACAGCATAAAGATTTAGAAGGTCGAATAATTATGATAAATATTGAATTTGAAAATATAATATATTCTCTTATAAACATATATGCCCCAAATATAGAATCTGAACGAAATAGCTTCTATAAAAAATTAAATGACTTTTTAAACAAAAACGCAATAGGTACAATAATTTTAGGAGGAGACATGAACGATGCCCTTAAAAATGAAGATAGGAAAAGCTCAAATATTCGTAAAAAAGTAAGTAAACCAGTTAATAGCCTAAAAAATTTAATTAAATCAAATGATCTCATAGATATATGGAGATACGTTAACCCTCAAAAGATCCAATATACATGGAGACGTAAAAATCCAGTCCAGTCTAGTAGAATTGACATGTTCCTTGTTAAAAAAGACTTTGTGTTAAACGTTAAGTCATGTGATATTAGGCCTATTCTTATTAAAAGTACTGATCACCAAGCAGTATCAATACAATTACAATCTGTATCATCTGAAACAAGAGGCCCATGATACTGGAAAATTAACAACGGTATTCTCGACGAGCAAGAATACGAAGACAAAATAAATCAAATTATACAAAAACAAAGTAATGAGATAGGAAAAAATGAAATAGATCCTAGACTTCTGTGGGACTCCCTCAAGTTGGAAATAAAGGAATACAGTATTCAGTATAGTAAAAGTAAAGCTAAACTAAGAAAAAATGTAACGCGTAATTTAGAACTACAATTAAAAATATTATATGAAAAATCTAACAATGAAGATAATGATTTTATTAAAGAAAAAATATCCACTTTAGAGAAAGAGCTAGAAAATCAATATGAATACAAAGCAAAAGGAGCTCAAATAAGATCAAGACAAGAGTGGATAGAAAAGGGAGAAAAAAATAATGCATATTTCCTAGGTCTTGAAAAATCTAAACAAACGAAAAAGACAATACTTAAACTAAAAAACGATAAGGGTGTAATAGTAACAGATCAAGATGAAATATTAAAGCTTGAAAGAGATTTTTATGCTAATCTATACGACACTAAACAAAAACCGGATATAGATGTTAAAAAATACATTTCTGAAACAAAACGTAATTATAAACTGTCAGAAGAAGAAAGTAAGTCTTGTGATGGAAATGTAACTCTAGAAGAATTAACCATTGCAGTCAATAATCTAAAGATAAACAAAAGTCCTGGTATGGACGGAATAAGTATAAACTTTTATAAAAAGTTTTGGGAACTTCTCGGACCGATGCTTGTAAAAAATTTTAATTTTAGCTTTGAAAATAAACATCTGCCATTTACGCAAAGACAAAGTTTACTGAATCTAATTTATAAAAAAAATGATCCTTTAGAACTTGCAAATTATAGACCAATATCATTATTAAATAGTGATTACAAAATACTTTCATACACTCTAGCTTTAAAAAAATCTTAAATTTAATCATTAATGCCGATCAAACCGGTTACATAAAAAACCGATTTATAGGTTTTAATTTACGCCAAATACAAGATGTTATAGATTACGCAGATAAGTTTAATATAGAAGGAGCAATTTTATTCATAGATTTTTCGAAAGCTTTCGACACATTAGAATGGAATTTTATGTATCATACTTTAGAATATTTTGGTTTTAATAAACCCTTCATAAACTGGATAAAAACCTTGTATACAAATATAGATAGTTCTATATTTAATAACGGTTGGATATCTGCCCCCTTTAGGCCCCTAAGAGGTATCCGACAGGGATGCCCGTGCTCTTCTATACTTTTCGTAATGTCAGTAGAAATAATGGCTAACCAACTAAGGCAAAACAAAAATATAAGAGGCATAGAATTAAAAATTGATAGTAAAACACATTGCTTAAAAATCACGCAAGTGGCTGATGATACAACTCTATTCCTAAAATCTAAAGAAGAAATCCGAACAGCATTAAATATAATCGAAATTTTTGGAACTTTTTCTGGATTACAACTAAACAAAAATAAAACGGAAGGAATTTGGATTGGTACACTAAAGCATTGTAGAGATAAAGTAGATGAAATTAAATTCACGGACAAACCTGTAAAAGTGCTAGGTATATATTTCGGCATTAATAAAAAAGATTGTGAAAAATTAAATTGGGATACTAAATTTGAAAAGAGTCGAAACCTGATAACATCGTGGAAAAAAAGAAACTTAACCATTTTAGGCAAAATTCTAATAGTTAAAACTCTCATTATACCACAATTTACTTTTTAGCAAATGTTACAGCTTTAAGTAACTCAAAAATAGTTGATATAGAAAGAGAAATTTTTGGTTTCATATGGAACAATAAGAAAGACAAAGTTAAAAGACATACTTTGGTAGCAGATTATAACCAGGGAGGGCTTAAAATGACCGACATAAAAAGCTATTTCTCCTTTCTTCAAATAAGATGGGTCTCTAGATTGCTACAGGCAAAACAAGAAAATTGGACATTGATACCAAAATTATTTTTAAGTAAATTAGGTTCTAATTTCCTCATTTTTAGAATGAATTTAAACAACCAAACTTTAAAAAAACTTGATTACATAACTAATGACATTCCAGAATTTTACTTAGAAATAATAAAAAGTTGGATTTTATTTCATGAAACGAACATCACAGAATTGAAAAACTTTGTCGAAATAAGAAAGCAAGTTATCTGGGGTAATAAATTTATAAAATTTCAAAACAAGCCGCTTATTATGCATAACTGGATACACAGTGATTTTATTTACATTAACGATATTATTGACGATAATGGAAAAATTGCCCAAGATAAAATATTTAGAAAACTGCGAAACACTAAAAATTGGATAGCAGAAATTTCAAAAGTAAAAAACTCAATTCCAACCTCATGGCTAAAAATTTTAGCTACAGAAGAATCCATCAAATAAAAAGTAAATTTTAACAGATTATTTATCAATATAAACAAAGAAAACATTAAAATTGAAAATTTAAGCAACAAAAACGTGTATCAATTGCTCGTTCAAAAAAAAATTTCTCCAAACATTGGCATAAATAAATGGAAAAATGAATTAGAAATAGATTATGACTTTACCAAATATATGTTTAAGTTTATACACCAACATTTAAAACTTAATAAACTTAAAATGTTTAGGTGGAAACTAATAACTTGCATTTTACCGAATAGAGAAAATCTCTATAAATGGAAAATCGTAACTAGTCCGTTTTGTCAACTTTGTCAACTCAAAGACACGTATCAACACTTTTTTATCGAATGTAAATTTCTAAAAGAATTTTGGGAAATCATTAATAAAATCTTATCTCAAATGAATTTTAACAAAAACATTAACTTAAAAGACATTGTAATAGGCTACAAAATAACAGATAATGAGTATATCGGATTCAATATAATGTTGACACTTATAGGATTTGCTATCTACAAATCGTACTATGTATCCGATCAAAGAAATAAATCTACTAATGTATTCAATCTGTTTAAATTTGAACTGGACGAATACTTAAGATCCTACAATCTACAAGAATATACTACAGTCCAAGTGCTTCAAACTCTAATTTCTCAAAAATAAAACACTTTTAAAGAAGATATTTCTAGAACACTTTAACTAAATAAATAAAAATAAAGAAAAGACTCACCTAAAATGTTTAAAATCAAAATAAAAAAGAAGTAAAGTAGCCTAATTCAACATACATCCATTAAAAAGCATGCTCTCTCTCACCTTTAAACAAGGTAAACCATCCGATCAAGAAAATCGGTGTCACACACTCTTAAATCATGTAATTTTTAAACGAGATAATTGACACCAAACATTCAATTTCGGATAAGAGTATTAAATGGGCGTTATTTAATTTGATTACATGTATAGAAGGAAAATATATCATTTATTTCAGATCAGGGTACTGAATTGTGTTACATTATTATTGAACATTGTATTTAATTGTAATATACTAATATAAAATTTAAGAAAAAAATACTTATCTATATGAAACCCTGTTCTTATAGATACTAACTATTTCAGGGTACCTTACAGTTAAAACTGTAGCGGTAAGGTCATTGTTAACAGCTTTAGTGCAATAAATTTATATTCAAGTGTTAAAAAAAAAAAAAAAAGTATGGCGTTCATTACTACTGAACTAGTATATATTTGTTAAGGGGCCAGCTGAAGGACGCCTCCGGGTGCGGGAATTTCTCGCTACATTGAAGACCTGTTGGTGACCTGCTGCTGTTGTTGTTTTCTTTGGTCGGGTTGTTGTCTCTGTGACACATTCCCCATTTCCATTCTCAATTTTAGAATAAACGGCATTTGTAAAGTTAAAAAACAATGAACTTGAATAAAATTGAAAGTTATACAAACAAATTATTGGAGCGCCTTTTGGTGGTATATTTTCTCCGACATGTAGATTTACATCTGTCTGTCCTATTAAAATATCTCAGATAAGTTCCAATGGATAGAAAACAGCAAATTGTACTGTCAATACCAAGACGACAATTGTATGTTCTTCACAGGCACATTTAAACAGATTGAAGATTACTTTAACACATTGACCTCTGCTTAAAATCCCATTTGAGGTGGTAAGATTTAGTATGACCTATTTTGAATTTTCTGAAGTGTACAAAGGTGAAAGATTCCATATTAATAACTTACTTTTTGTTAAATCAAATATACAAAAAACACGAATCGTATCAATGTTTACCAATTACTAGTGCCCATCCTAAACACACATTGAAAAGTATTACAGTGTGTTAATATATATGTTATATTAGAAATAATAGTCACATCGCTGAATTAAATAAACATTCAACATCCAAATATTGATACGTTTCGTGTTTTATATGTTTGATTTAACATCAAGTATGTTATTATTATTATTGAATCTTTCACCTTTGTACACTTTGGTTAATAAATATGTCATACTAAATCTAGCCACCTCAAATGTGATTTTGAGCAGAGGGTCTATGTTGTTCGCTGTGTTAAAGAACTCTTAAACCTGTTTTAATGTGCCTGTGAAGAACATAAAACTGTCGTCTTTGTGTTGGCAGTGCAATTTGATGTTTTCTCTCCATCGGAACTTAATATCTAAGATATTTTTAATAGATCCGACAGATGGTAATTATATACCACACATACATGTAGGTGCTCGTATTATTTGTTTGTATAAATGTCCATTTAATTCAAGTTAAATGTTTCTTAACTTTACAAATGCCGTTTATTCTGTTTGTTTGAAATTTTTAAAGTATATTCTTGTTTGTCAACTGATGAAAATGTATAAAAACATGTTACCTTATAGACAATGAGAATGCATTATTAATGTACCTTGTGGGACTATATTTTATAAGTGAAGGCTTTGGTATCTTGAATGTAAAAGTGATGACTCTTCAATAATGGTTTTAAATAGATGCAGTAATCTTTCAATGCGTCTCGTTGTAGAGTTACACTTATGGATGATTGATCGGTAAGAAATGTTTATGTTGCTAACTATTTGACCAGTTCGAAATGCCTCATTAATTCTTTCTAGATTGATTTTATGAATTTTCGGAAAAAGGTACATGTGTCTTTGTTTTGATTCGTTATCATTCTTCAAAAAATTATAAGTTTGTGAATCTATTTTTTTTTTCCTCTATAGTTTTTCAACAATATGTTTTATAGATTTGACACCAACGTTAATATTTATTTTCAAGTAATGATAACTTGTTAAAGTGACTTGTTTCTGGTTTGATGTTATCAATTTTTAGCTCACCTGGCCCAAAGGGCAAAGTGAACTTTTCCCATCACTTGGCGTCCGGCGTCGTCCGGCGTCGTCGTCGTCCGTCGTCGTACACTTTTACAAAATTCTTCTCCTCTGAAACTACTGAGCCAAATTTAACTTAACTTGGCCCAATTCTCATTGGAGTATCTAGGTTAAAAACTGTGTGGTGTAACCCGCCAAAATAACCAAGATGACCGCCATGGCTAAAAATAGAATATAGGGGTAAAATGTATATTTTGGCTTATAACTTTGAAACCAAAGCATTTAAAGCAAATCTGACATCGGATAAAATTGTTATTCAGGTCAAGATCTATCTGCCCGAAAATTTTCAGATCAATCAGACAATGAGTTGTTGGGTTGCTGCCCCTGAATTGGTAATTTTATGGAAATTTTGTCCGTTTTCGGTTATTATCTTGAAAATTATTATTGATAGAGATAAACTGTAAACAGCAATTATGTTCAGCAAAGTAAGATCTACAAATAAGTTAACTGATCAAAATGGTCAGTTGACCTCTTAAGGAGTTATTGCCCTTAATAGTCATTTTTTACCAATTTTTCATAAATTTTCGCTATCTTTTACAAAAATCTTCTCTGAAACTACTGGACCAGATTTTACGAAACTTAGCCAAAATCATTATTAGGGTATCTAGTTCAAAAATTATGTGCGGTGACCCTGCCAACCAACCAAGATGGCCACCATGGCTAAATATAAAACATAGAGATAAAATGAAGATTTTGGCTTATAACTCTGCAACCAAAGCATTTAAAGCAAATCTTACAAGGGGTTAACTTGTTTATCTACTAAATATCTATCTGCCCTGAAATTTGCAGATGAATTAGACAACTGGTTGTTGGGTTGCTGCCCCCCTTCAAATTTGTATTTTTTAAAGAAATTAAGCCGTTTTTGGTTATTATCTTGAATACTATTATAGAAAGAGATAAATTGTAAACAACAATATTGGTCAGCAAATTAAGATCTACAAATAAGTCAACACTACCAAAATGGTCAGTCGACCCCTTAAGGAGTTATTGCCCTATATAGTCATTTTTTAACAATTTCATTAATTTGGTAAATTTTGGTAAGTTTTTACAAAGTGTTTTTCTCTGTAAATAAAGGGCCAAGTTCATTACAGATAGAGAAAATTGTATGTAACAAGAATGATCAGTAAAGTATGATCTACAAACACATAAACACCACCAAAACACAATTTTTATGAATCCATCGGTTTCCTTTGTTTAATATGCACACAAACCAAGGTGAGCGACACAGGCACTTGAGAGCCTCTAGTTTACAACCACTGTTGTGTTATTTTGATCGGCTTTATATAAATATATTATAGTTATATGAGAGCTTTTTATTTTCATGCCTGGAGGAAGCTCACTAGAATAAATGTATGTTCCCTTATTATATTGTCGTCCTCATCGAACGGACATCATCGGCTTCAGTATACTCGGCTTCTAATTGGTTGGTTAAGCTATAGTATATGGTGGTGTACAGAAATTTGTTATCTGTACCCTTTTTTTTAAATTATCACACCAACTCTTATCTCAGACCTGGATCAGCCCCTGGTGTGTGTCTACTGAAATTGCAGACACTTTTGTACATTTTATATACTGAAAAAGCTATTATATAAATGTATGACAACTAAACCATATGCATATACAAGGGGTTGCTGTCACGAGAATATCCGCCCATAGTTATACCATTGAAGACTTTGTTTACTGTTAGTTACTCATGATTATATACCTATATGGAGTTATTTTCTTTCAGAACGACAGGTCATTCTATTTTAGAATCAACCCTGACGATACCATGTTTCAATGATATATGCTTCAAGGCTGAAAATAATTACCTGCGCGAGGTCATTAGTTTCCTTGATAAACATGCAATCTATGATTTACATCAAAACTTTATTCGTCTAATAGTTTGGTTTTGTTTGCCGATTTTGAATTTTTGTTTTTTCAAAGTTCAATCGATGAAAAGTTTAAAAGAAACCGTCATTGTAGTCCCGCATTTTAATTTTTAAAAACAAGTAACGTGAAGTTTTGTTTATTTATCGCTACAATAAAGAAACATTATCATATATATTAGATGAATTTTAATGTAGACTTTCATAAAATAAATATAGATTAAACATATTCGTGTGTAAGATTTGAATAGGTTGATTGCTTTTTGGTTGCTTGCTTTACGTCCAGTGGCAAATATTACATGCATGTTCAGAACGATACACACCAAATCATACTGTGACCTACATGTATTTATATTCGTCTTCGTGTCAGTTCTTAACTTTATAAAATGTATGTATACCTCATAAGATATTCTTATATTCTATTGAATAACATTAACGAAACTCACGAAAGGGTCGGGTGCGGAGGGTATATAATTATATCCTGATTATCTTTTAATAAAACGTATTGCTATTCAAAGGACAATCTTTCTGAATTTTTCGTTCAAGTAAAATTGTTAAAACAATAACCACTTTTCCGCGAAAGAAATAACATAACAAATAGAAAAAAAACTATCCCCTCCCCCCATTTCCATACAATAAGCTAGGTGGTACAATAAATTACTTACAATGTGTCTTGTATTTGTCATCGGATCGGTTATCGGATGGTAACAATACATTTGTGTCTTACTTCATGCAGTTTACTTAACAAATCTTTATAGAATTAATATTTTTTGACGGTATATAAGTCAAATAATGCATATTTTAAGGTTTTTCCTGTCGTAGAACACACCTCGGAGTGTCAGGATTGTTCAAAGAAAGACCTCACTCCGGTCGGTCTTTCATTTAATCAATCCTGATACCCCTCGGTGTGTTCTACGACAAGAAAAAACTTAAAATATGCATTATCTATAACTTAATTTTCTTTGATTGAAAACGTTGAAAGCTCAATTATAAACTACTCCGCTTTCATCATGAAAAAGTACAACGAATTGCTACATAAAAACTACACTTTTCGATTTGCAATTCTTTTTATTACAGAACTTTATTTCTTTATAATTATTTAAGGACGAGAGAATGTTTAATTCGCGTCTTTACTGGTACATGTTATACACATTTTAACATAATTAGAAATACTTCATGGACGTTCTATCATTCACGGATACGTCCCCGATACTTGAGTTCTGCAACAGCTCTGTGAACAGGAAGTCAAAACTATTGTTTGAACTATATATCCTTCCCTTTGTTCGTATCAAAAGAGATCTGAGATGGGAAAGTACAGATAAGCAGTGTAAACTCTGGTAAACAGAAGGAAATAAAAAAAATTAAAAAAAAACCATTAAATAAACTTTACTCTTAGCCTAATAATTATCAAGGGTGGTGTCTAGTGCTGCGGACGGGTAAACTAATTCTGATCTACATGTTGCTCATACTATGACACACGTTGTCATAATGAGTATAAAATAAAGTAGATGTGATATGCTTGCCCATATAGAAACTCTCCACAAAATGACACAAACATTAACAACTAACAACTATACGATGCCAATATACGGCCTTCAACAATAAGTACAACCCATATCGTATAGTAAGCTATAAAAATTCCGGAATAAACAAATAAAAAAGAATTCATACAAGATCGATGGACAAAATATTGAACGAATAACAAATATGAAATACAGCAACAAAAGATAATCACTGTATTACGTGCTGCTGTTTTTTTAGAAGTTGTATATATTAAAATTATACCGTTTCAAATTAAATTAGGGTTTCTAGTTTGTACAGTAGTTAGATAAGATGCAAAGTGGTATTATTTACTGAATTTGTGTTAATCGTAAGAAGTAAGTTATTCTTAACAATATTGACATTACCATTGTACTGCATCAGAACTAAGGGCAAATACGCACGAAAATCTGCGATTTCACAAATAAAACAATGAAATTATTGATGCAGTAGTTTGCCTGCATCTGTTCAAATCTCGATTAGAAGAGACAAATCAAGGCTGGTGGTAAAGCATGAACGCAGGAAGGAACTAGACAGTGTGAGACGATAGCGTAAGCTTCTCCTTATAGTAGGTTGCAATCTGAAGGAATGCGTTGTGCTGAACTTCAAGGATGTATACATGAAAATTATACAACTAAAGTTTAATGTCACGGTAGCAGTATTAAATATCAATGACCGCATTTACTGGTATTTAATCATAATGTATTGACATGTTGCTGCTACCTAGACTATCTAATAAGATCATGTGTGATGACATGCTTCTTCTCATATATTTATTATTATTAATAACGATTTCATATTGTAACTAATGATACCTTTATCATATAAGACGGGCACTTTTATATCTTCTTTGAACGTAGATACACAAGATATCTATTTACAAAAAACGAAAGAATAGAATTCAGTAAACACTATTTTCTACATTCCATCCCTTACATTTCATTACGTGATGATAATAATAAAACGCTTGCTATTTGTGTTAGTGCGCACAACACCCTGCATCTATGTGTAAACAAATTTTAAGAACACACACATAAACCACATATGTAGAGACTCTATCATTAACATACATATTCCCAAATTTCAACATATAAAATTGACGAATTCCATTAAAACGAGTTTTAATATTGGATATTAGAAAACACAAACACAACACTTACAAATTCACAATAAATACATTAATCATAAGAATACACAAACACAAGAAAAAACTTGTGATTGGAGAAAAATGAAGAGATGAGATCAAATTGTTTATATAGAAGTGTTTAAATTTATATACGGCAGGAAATATAAACTACTTTCACAGTTTAAATATAGTTAAAAACTTCCTAATACATATTGGTATGCTGTTATAAGTAGTGTGTAGATGATAACTATGTTTCAGGCGGTGTACGTCTTTCATGTTATACATGTTATAATTGTTTTGCTCTGGATAGTTCCTCATATCAGAGGTAAGAAATAGTTTGCAGATACTATGACAGAGCCTTAAGCAAAACGTCAACAAATTTTTGTTAAAGTAATCCCTTAGTCTACTGCGTGATGTCGTGATCCTTTGCATTACTTGACATGAGGTGTAAAACCACTCTTGTTTTTCCCTGAGTCTTTGTTCAATTTTAACTTTTCCCAAAACTTTTGCAGAATTTATCTTTGTTTCAAATAAAGAAATATTTGGCATGAGTAAAGTTTTTTCTTGTCATGTACTACAAACAATATTTCAAATAACATTACATTGCATATACGATAATAACTATCTGGCTATGCAAATTAACCAATAAAACTTGTACACCTCTTTTTCCTGTATCCAAGCGTTTAATTAGTACCCATGCTACTTCAAGTTTCTAAAATATTCTTAGAAACACAAAATAAAAAAGAATGGTGCTTTGAAACAACGAATATTTATGTGTATGACTCACAATTTTGTTACTTCATTGAAATGTAGATTTGATATTATGCAACTGTCAAATTCAAGGGAATATTTTGTCGCATGCAGTAGGATTTGACATAATATGATTTGGTGGTTTTACACCTTGATAAAAACACTGCAGATTGGTTTTTTTCTGCAATGAAATGTAGGATTAATGTTGTAAAACTGTCATATCCAAGGGAATATCTTATTCGACCTTTTTTCGTATACAACCGGATTTGATGTAGTATGACTTGGTGGTTATGCACCTGAAACAAATAAACTCAGCAAAAAGTCATTGATATTGCGTATAATTGAAAGACTTGTGGTGTTATATTTTCATTCAAATAATTTTACAGTCTTTAAAATGTTTATAAGTTGCCTTTGATTCTATATTATTCATGTATTTAAACTTTACACAAAACAATTTTTTTAATCCAGTTTAGTAAAGCTTATTCTGAAAATATCAATTTCATTTCACATAACGTACATATTGAATCTGCTATGTTTTTCTTAAGGAGCCCAATTGAATGCAGTTTTAACAAAAAGTTCATATGAATGGTTCAAGATACCGGACAGTTGTAGACTACTTACAAATGAGAGTAACATTGTTCAATCTCCTTCTCTTTTTACTGAACTGGGATGGACAAAAATGTCCGCGAAATATTTACCATGGGTCGAGTATTTGGGTAAGAACAACCTTACAATAAGTTTTAAAATATATTTCCTTTACAGAACGCAGCCACTATGGTTTTTGTTTTAAATAAAGGTGGTAGTTGTGTCCCTTTGTTCGTGGATTCATTTTTCTATCTTATCTGTTATATCTATGGTCAATTGTAACATGAGCAAAGTGGGGTCCTTCTTTACTTTGAGAGATATGTAGTCAAGTCAAAATCAATCTCAATTGATCTGTTCGTCGATTAGTTACACATTTCTCATATTTTCTAACAGTAATTTAAATGAACCTTTTGCAAGTTTACATAGACAAAACACGTTTTTTGTTATATCCAAAAAATGTTATGTGTTTAATGGTTTTATGATATAATATTTATGTTTATCGATAGTTAAAAACATTGTTCTTTTTAATTATACAAATATCAAGCAGTTTGTATTATTCGTAATGTAATAACCTACACTTACCTAGTATGATTCCAATTTTGATGTTTGTTCTGTTTATATCTTTAGATTTTAAGGTACATCAAATTTAGTCCGTTGGAAATAAGTTGACATCAATTCATTGTTCAAAGTTTAACTGTACAGTTAATATCGAAGCAAATGATGCTGACTGGTTTATACATACTTTGTAATCTTTACATTATAACTATATGCATGACCTCTCAACAATAAATGCTTTATAAGAGTAGAACATTTTATAAATGTGTAAGAAACGAGCGATACATTTTAAGCTAGGGTTACTTTCTTCTTGTCGCCAAAATTCCTTCATAAATGATCATTAACCAACCAAATTCATGTTGCTTTGTAAGCATTAAAGGCCCCATTAAGAAAGGCCGTTGTCCAAACATTTAAAATTCCCTTAAGACTTGCTTTATTCATCACTTAATTTAATTAATTTAAAAATATTCTATTGTTCAAAATGACAAAATGTTCAGACACAAGTTTTACTACTTAGTAACGTCTTCGCCGATCTATATGAAATTCGTGTGTAGAGCAAGTTTCAATTTAAATAATCAAATTAAAATTCAACCATTAACCACTCTAACATTTGATCATGGTAATAACTTATCTTTACCCTCAAACTTGAATTTTTAATACTGAATATTGTTTTGTGATCATTTGACTATGTGTGAACATCATGTAATTGTGTACATGATAAATACATTGTTGATTTCAAATGACCATCGAGCTTTTGAATATCAATAAAGATGAGCAAATTAAACATATAGTTGAAGTATACTCCAAACTATGGCGAAAACATAATGAGAATCATTATTGTAAACATATAATGATAATATACGCCTGGTTTATTTTGTCCCCAAGATTTCAAGATATTTTGAACATTTATATCGTATTTATAAGTCATGTTATTTGACCACGATGTCAGAGTCAAGCTTAAAATAATGCACATATCAATTATTATTATCAAACTAGCATTATTTAAGTATCATGGAAGACAGCAAGAATGGCCGTTTAATTCTCTTTCATAATGAAACGTCAATGTTATTAACAAATCAGACATAGTTTCAATAAAATAGTTTTAAACATTCTACTGTATTCATCAGTCACCTACATATACTCGTCTTATATGTAAGAGTGTAAATGAACATCTTGAAAATTATCTTAATAAGTTCCATACATCATTTTAAACTTCATAAAAAGTTATTGTATATATGCAGGGTGTGTCAGATTTCACGAAACAGGGCACTTGAATATCACACAAAAGCGAGTTAGAGAAGGTAAACAGCTGAAGGAATGTATTGTATATTGCAAACAGTATAAATTTTTTGGACTACAGGTAAATGTTAAGAATAAATCCAGATAATAAGTAATAAAATATGTATCATTAAAATTGAGAATGGAAGCAGGGAATGTTTTTGAACATCGGTATACTACTGTTGTCTTCATTTATTTATAAAAGTTAAGGGGTTTAGCAAGCTTTTAACTAGGTTTAATCAACCATTTTAAAAATCGAAAAATGCCCATTCAAAGTCAGGAATACGACAGTTGTTATCCATTTTAAATGTAATTTTGGTTTCTATTTTGCCATTCAATTAAAAAAAATCCATTTGAATTTTCCAATAAATTTTGTACTTTTTTTTATTTTACTTTTTTCGAGGAGACAAAGATCATGTTATTGCGAATATGAAACATTTGCAATTAGCTCTCGAGCCTTAGTGTTTTTTAATACCAATAAAGACGAGAAAAAAAATAATATAAAAAGCAACAATTCTTTAACCTATGTTAAAACTTATGACAAGCTTTTTTGCAAAATATAATAATGGTATGCACCTGTTCCTTTTGCGATCACAAAAGAGCAGTTCAAATCCACAAATGTGTTTTCAACAAATTGAAAATAACCGGAGGCAGACATGGAAACTGAGAGTGATTTCATCGACATATGTAGCCTTATATTTCTTGACATTATAGCGAGACAGACTTGTCTACATCGTGCTCCTTTTCGACAGGAAGAAGGTTTTTTTCTAAAATAAGAAAACAGCTATTTCCCAAATTCACTGACTTGTTTCTTTGATGTTTCACAGTGATCTTTGGGACAACGACATGATTATGAAACAAAAATAAAAAGGTTTCAACGAAATAGAAGTCAATAGATTCGAGAAATGCTTGCCTTGGTTGACTTTAGAGATATAGTTAGATGTGGTACGAGTGCCAATGAGACAACTATCCATCCAAATAACAATTCAGAAAAGTAAACCATTCAAACGAGAAAACTAATGTATGTCATCATGATTATTTGGGTATGATATTATTGTGTTCAATAAATCATAGTGATGCGTTTACGGTCTGATTAAAAAAAAATGCACAAAACTTTTTAAATATTTATCGAGAACATTATCTTCAAGTTTCAACAAAACACACCACATACAAACCGATTATACCAGCATGTCTCCTTTTCTATCATGATGATAACTTAGTATTACAAACTGATGGAACTAAATACGAAAGATGAATAATCCACATATTTTGCCTGCAGTATATGCATATGGACACCAAAAGTCATTAGCTTATTACAGACATGTGCATGGTTTGGACCTTTGGCAAAGAACACGTTTTGGATGATTATTAATGAATTTCAAATGCCACAATTTGACGTAATCGTAATCTTAAATGCAGTGGACATTCATTTGAAGCAATTTACCTTTTTCTAATATTGCAGTTCCAAATACAAAATACAAAATACAAGTGATGACCCATTTTTGGTACGTTCTAAACATATTCATCTATAAATGAGTTATAATGGCAAAAACATTGTTTGAACTTGTAGAATTTAGTCTGCGTATGTCTTCGAGATTCCAAGATTAACGGTGAATTAATTGAAGCCCATTGTAATAAAACTGTTGTGGAATCGTGTTCTGGAGATTCCTTTGCTTTTTGTGGAAGAGAAGATAAAGGTTTCCTGTCTGTATATCAACAAGGTATGAACATGTTTAAGTTTACCGGTTGAGAAAAACAAAACATTAATGGAAAGTAAAGTACAAACTGTTACGTACCAAGCAATTACAATTGTTTCCTATATTTATAATTTTTCAAAATTCATCCCAATGTGCACTGATACCGCATAAATCAAACGAACAGTGAGCCTTTTCCCTAAGCATGTGTTAACCAACGTACCAATTAACAACTATTCACAGAGTCACTTCCAGTCGGGTCCTCCATTTTTGAAATGAATCAACACTTAACGGGGATGTATTAATAGGTTGTCCAGTGTCAACACTATCCCCGTTAACGAGTTTAAGTGTATGGTATAACACACGGCTACGTTCATTACAGAAAAATTAATATTTTACAATTATGATTGTTGTCGTACCTTCCCGTGGTAACTATTTTACAAAGTTTGTGCACTTACAAGGATTCACCAATTACCATAGTGTAGGAGAAATCTTTGTTGGTGAATGAAATACTTCATATCATACAGTATATATATTAGATATATTTTTCAACAAAACCAGAACATTTAAGTAAGGTGAGTATAAGCATTTCATAAGACTATTTATCCCATATTCGTTATGAATACCGTAGGTTTTGCATATGCAATAATCTCAAAATTACCCGGGCTAAAAAGAGTATATTGATATTGTGCCCTGATTCCAATTGACGTCACGTCATTGCACCCTTAACGACAATTGATAACACTTTTGTGATGAAATGTTTAAGACTTTACCTGTTATGATTAATTTTTCTCTTATCGACAGAACTTAAATATCTTAGAAATATATTATAGCATGTCTTTTCCATATTGTCTCTGGTATCATCCCTCGACCCATATCGGCCCTCGGCTAAAGCCTCGAGGCCGATATGGGAGTCTCGGGAAGATACCAGGGCCAATTTGGAAAAAGGTTATGCTATAATCTATACATATTGTAGTTATGTTAATATAAACAATGCAATTTCCTAACGAAACTTTTTCTTTGAATGTCAAACATAGGGCTGTGCAGTATATTTTCAACATTTACATGAGCGGAACTTGTCAGAGTTTCAACTATAATACTCCTCACTTCACTTTATGTCTTCCTCATAATTGAATTTCATCGCCTATCACGTGCATGTATACTGGTAACTTTAACAAGTTTTGAATCTATGAGATGAAACATAAAGATCATATCTTGAAACCAGGACGTAATAAAATAAAAATATCTCTGACTATTATATATCTTCCAAAAAGAGTCGTGGTTTTGTGAAACAGATGTATCTACAAGATGTAAACTATAGTTTTACTCGAAATTAAAAATCAATTGCTATAACATTCCCTTCATGTGTGTGCCTTTTATATCTGTAATATAAGTCGTATAGTATGAAGCGAAAAACACACAAATTGAGTGACCATTTGTGCATTGATTCATCGCCGATTATCGTTTGTCGTTACTCATGTTGTAGCTTAAGTCATGATGTCATGAAGTAGTAAATAAACTCCTTAAAGATACCAGGATTAAAATTTTATATTTGCGGCAGACACGTGTTTCGTCTACAAAATTCTCCTCAGTGACGCGCGAATCGCAAAGTGTTAAAAATATCCAAATAAAGTACGAAGTTAAACAGCACTAGGGACCAGAAATTTTTCACAGTTTTACCAATTACAGCTAAGGTAATATATTCCTGAGGTAAAAACGCCTACATAGATTTCTCAATTTGCCTTTCGTATGGTTGATTAACTTGTTTACACAGATAATTTGAAGAGTATTTTTTTGTTCGGCTAAATCTATTTTGTGTTGGTTTCCAAAGCAATTTTTTTAATAATTGTAGTATAATAAAATTGTTCGGTCCTGTATATGGCCTCGGATATGACATCATCATAATAAAAAGAAGCGTAGGCAAAAATAACCTTATCGAGACTATAAAAACAAGAAACGATAAGGTCTGTTGCATGATGTTTTCGGCCTTAATCAGCATTGGTATGATGATTTCAAAAAAATGTGCCAACGTTCGTTTTATAGAATAAACACCAGGAGACACATCTGCTGACAACATTCAATTTTAATCTATTTGTCCTGTTTCAATTACTATGTTTGTTGTTTTTTTTTCGCCATATTTTACGTATGTATTCCAATACATATGAGGCCTCGAACTCGATGAGAGAGATATTTTAAACTTTTTCAAACGACAATACTAATGGAATGATTAATAACGATCGAAAACCAAAAACAATAAAAATAAAACACAGCAAGCAACGACGACCACTGAATTACAGGCTCTTGTTTTTAGACAGCCGCACAAGCGGGGTCCAACCTATTTGTAAGGGTTTCACATTCTCCTTATCCGTTAACATACAAAAAACAAAGATAAAAGAGGAACGAAAGATACCAAAGGGACAGTCAAACTCGTAAATCTAAAACAAACTGACAACGCCATGGCTAAAAATGAAAAAGACAAACAGAAAAACAATAGTACACATGACACAACATAGACAACTAAAGAATAAACAACACGAACCCCACCAAAAACTAGGGGTGATCTCAGGTGCTCCGGAAGGGTAAGCAGATCCTGCTCCACATGCGGCATAAAATTGTCTTGAAAAATTGGGTATGAAGCACCAAAACAAAACAATAACTTAAAGACGACAAAAGACCAAAAGTAATGATATAAAAGTACTCGCATTTAGTGAAAGCTAGTGTATAGACATCAGTCAAAGAAAGACATGACCTTGTACAATGTCAAACTAAAAAACTTTATATCTACAGGGCAAGAACAATGGCGAATCATAAATTGAAAGCAATACATATTTAGTACCCATGTTTGAATTTACCAGAAACAAACAACACTTTAATATTAGTGCCAACACAATCATATTCATGTATCTTAATACGGTGTAAACATGATTAAAAAGTGGTCATATAACTCTAAAATAGTGTTAAGATTCCATTTAAGCATAACTTGAGACATGATAATGTTTTCTTATTTTATTTCTGTACTTAAGTAATCATTGATGAAAAGTATGGTTCCTTTGGAAACTGTTTGTCAGTAAACCCCAAGTTTCCTAACGATTTCATAGCAGAGAATTGTTCAAAAAAATTGCATCGGATCTGCATTAATCGTAAGTATAATTATCTATGATGTTATGTGCATTCTGCGAACATCAGCAAATCGAATTTAAATTAAGATTTTTATACTTAAAACAAAATTTATTGTGTTTTTTCAGTCGTGTGCAAATATTCCACGCACTATATTACAAGACGAGAACAAAAACATCATTTCGTATAATAGGTACAGTTCTGCAATGTAGTATTCTACTCTTTTGAGACAGGTTAGGGGCGCAATTTAAACAAGTAATTTTCATGAATTTTTACATAATTTTATGCCATAAATTAAAGAATTTATACGATTTGAAAGGAGTGTAAAGATAAAGTTACTTTAAAAATGATGACACAAAAAAAAACTTAAATAAGTTATTCTATATATATTTTTGAAAAAAATAGAAATAACACTTATTTTAGGAATATATGTTTATGATATGGGTTTCAAATTATAAATAACTTTAAGTCTTTAAGTATCTATCTGTTTACATCAGTCTTCCATCAAGAGTTTGAAGGAAAATGATAATGTTTAGCCCCGAGAGACCAATATTTGACCCAGAAGCGTCCATATGAAAGATAAGAGCGTTAGAAAGTTAATTAGTGTTTCAGAATTCGCTTTTAAATTTCTTGGGATAAAATATTCAGATGAATGGGAAAATTTGTTAAAGCTAGTAAAATCTGTATTATTGGACACGTAAAAAATATTAATCAGAAAAATTACTTTTATAATTTATAATCAAAATAGCCTCTTTTTCAACATAATTTGTAAAGGTACTTTTAATTGTTACTTGTTTAAGTAATGCCCCTGACCTTTTGAGAATTGCGAACAATTTTGAGTGCAACATTTCATTTTAGAAAATACTGGAACTCATGAATTACAATGTACATCATTTCTACGTAAAAACCTAATATTTCACCATACCAAATAAAGAAGCATCAATAATTCTATAGCTTACCAGCAGTATACAAAGTTGTATTTTATGATAAATTTTTGGTGAATAATCAATAACACGTACGAAATTGAGACAGAAATTCCATTAGTAAACGCGGAATCATCGCGTAAATCTTGTTTTTTCGTAAATAGCAAAAACAAAACTTCAGAAGAAACCAAAGAATGCGTGGACTCTGTTTTTCAATCCCAACAGATGAAAATTGAAGTCACACTAATAAGAGACTCGATGAATTTGTAACTTCAAAACTGCCTTATTTGAAAATCATGATATGTTTCCTGTATAGTGTTAATCGGACGACCTTAACAGTTACATGTAACATTGATTGAACTTCAAGGTAAACGACAAATAACGTGAAAAAATTTCACATGCTTTGTATGAGAAAGTTAACACAGATAAACAAGTAGTTTGTATTATACAACAATAAACTACAACATCGCTATTTCTAAATGCTCCCAAGGACGTATGCGGGTGAGGATCCAAACGAACCTTTGAATTGCAAAGTTCTCGCATCTTCATCTGTTACACAGAAATTAGGTCATAGTTGAAATGCGAGTGCATGAATGATCAAATTGATAACTCTCATAATGCTTATCTATTGTATTAAGGGTTATTTTTCAAAATCTAGATAATTTGATCTAGGTGTAAAAGTGAATGAGAGAGCAAACTTTTGAAATAAATAACAAAAAAACATCCTAAAACCATGTTTACAATCTCCATCAATAAACTGGGTTTTTTTTAACAATAAGTTAAATCTTAATCGTTCCAAATCTATCCAAATGTACATTAACTTAACGGAAACAATCAAATATCTGCATTAACCAAGGCGTATCCAAAAAACAAAAATCAAAACACGTATAACTACTGTCAAAATTCATTTATTGCAAATGATATTGTGAAGGCCTTTAACTATTTGTTTTTAATCATAACACCCCTTTTTTAATTCCGATCATTAGATTAAAACAAAAACGAACACAAAACTAAACACAAAGAATACAGAATAATACAAGAAAGTTCTAACATTTCATTTCAGCCTATAACAATAGCTTAACCAACGGAGGAAACAGTATATCGAATTGGAAAGACGCATTTATTGACTGTCATCCCAACAACCTACTTAGCCATTTTTCTTTTAAGAATAATGCAGGAATTGGTGGTGATTCATCGTTATGGCTTTCAAACACAAGACGATGGACCCAAAAAAGAGGTGAGTACAAGTACAGAAATCTATACTATCGTACGGATTGCATCTTGTTGGATAGAACACATATCCATTTCTTTTTTTCGGACGATTACACATGTCGTTGCAAATCTATAACTTTCATATACCACTTTCTGTAGTACATGTTTTCTCTCGTTGACATGGTTAAATTTAAATATTTTTTATTCGATGTTATCGACTATACAGTTGATGTTCTATAGAGACAATTTCGCCTTCACAGGAAATCTACAAAACTATATGCTTAGTTTTTTTTGCAGCTCAAATGGCAGAACCGGATGAATTAAAAAGTGTTTGGTGTAAAGATTTCATTTATGCAAGATAACGAGAATACATGACGACGCAAAACCAAAAACATTTTTAAATTTGAAAATGCCTGTACCAAGTCAGGAATATGACAGTTGTTGTCCATTCGTTTGATGTGTTTTGTCATTTGATTTTGCTATTAATTTTGATTAGGGACTTACCATTTTGAATTTTCCTCGGAGTTCAGTATTTTTGTAATTTTATTTTTTTTATTTATAATTGCAATCATTTTGAACGGTATAGGTCAGCACATCACTAGGATCTGCAGCAGATCATCTGCTTACTTTCGGAGCACCTGAGATCACCCCTAGTTTTTGGTGGGGTTCGTGTTGTTTATTCTTTAGTTTTCTATGTTGTGCTAAGTGTACTATTATTTGTCTGTTTGTCCTTTTCATTTTTAGCCATGGCGTTGTCAGTTTATTGTCGATTAATGAGTTTGACTGTCCCTCTGATATCTTTCGTCCCTCTTTTACAGATAATATAAAACGTGTCCAGACGGATCGATTGTATATTCGAATTTCCACGCGTTGTTAAATTGCTTTTGTAGTTATATAATAAGTAATATGTTGTGTTATTCACAGTTTATATAGATATAGGAAGATGTGGTGTGAGTGCCAATGAGACAACTCTCCATCCAAATAACAATTTAAAAATTAAACCATTATAGGTTAAAGTACGGCCTTCAACACGGAGCCTTGGCTCACACCGAACAACAAGCTATAAAGGGCCCCAAAATTACTAGTGTAAAACCATTCAAACGGGAAAACCAACGGTCTAATCTATATAAACAAAACGAGAAACGAGAAACACGTATATATTACATAAACAAACGACAACTACTGTACATCAGATTCCTGACTTAGGACAGGTGCAAACATTTGCAGCGGGATTAAACGTTTTAATGGGCCCAAACCTTCTCCCTTTTTCTGAAACAATAGCATAACATCACAACATATAAAAACATACGATAAAATATCAATTAGCAGACTTAACTCAATCAAAAAACGTATGATTACACAATGAACGAATAAATTTGATCTGCGATATCTGAATACAAATGCACAGTTAATTAAATATTAGAGAAAAACATTCATGACCAAAAGGCTAACAAACAAATTCAAACACACTGAGAATTATTTAACCAATCAATGTTCACTTTAAAAAAAACCGGTTTTTTATAATCTTGAAGTTTATACAAATGTTGTAAGAATAAGTGAAAAATTGAAGATATTACAAATAATCAAAGCTGGTATACAGCCAAGATCCATATAAATAAAAAATTACAAAAAAGCATTATAAACAGTATCAACAGGTCGAATTAACAAGAAAATACGATTTGAGAGTACTCGCAGTTACTGACAGCTAGTTAAAAGCCAAAACCAATTAATAGTAAAAAATCATGCATCAGAGACTATATATTTGTATTTGGCACAACTTTTTGGAATATTGGGTCCTCAATGCTCTTCAACTTTGTATTTATTTAGCTTTTTTAATATTTGATATGAGCGTCACTGATGAGTCTTATGTAGACGAAACGCGCGTCTGGTGTATAAAATTGTAATCCTGGTACTTTTGATAACTATTTATATAAGATATATGATATAATCAGATTTTCAATCAACTTTATTCGACACAAATAGCCTGTCAGAATGTACCTGATGGTTATTTCTATTACTTAAGCTGAAAACTTGCATCAGCCTTACATTGTATTTCAAATATGATTTCAAAAATTGGTTTTAATAAAAACAAATATTATAAGACCATATGCATTTAACAGCTTTTCAAGCATACTAACGAGTAATATTATGCATTCGTAATAACATAATTGATCCTATCGTCAGATGTTATGGCAATGAAACGATTTGAAATCCAAAATGATCGATATTATAAGACATTCCTCACAATAAACATTTAGAGAAATACATGAAAACAGTCTTTTTTATCACCATAAGCAAACCAAACCAAATGACTGCTATAATATCATTGAAATTGCGCTTTCCGAGGATGATCCAGTATACACACCTAGAAAAGACACATACGGTGATATATAACAATGTCGGTAAGAAATACAAAAGGAGCGGGACCAATTGTGTCCAAAGAGGAGTGCGTCTCATGTTATATATGCATCATCTTCCACGCTAATTAACACTTCGTCAAACATCATATTCGGGCAAATCCAAAATAAAAATAAAAAGTGATATGCAATGTTCCATAAATCTGCTCAAGCTTTAGATAATTGTATACTGAAATGTCTAAAATATCTGGTGTTAATCCACTCCTGTATCATATGGCAAAATTAAACAAACTTTTGCTTTAACGTGAAATGCATGTAGAACTTTCGTTAAAATTGTTTCGAATATATACTTCTTTTAATATAACTTTTTTATGAGTCTGTATCGATATGAACGTTATGATGAATAATATCGTTGCTATTAAGACAATTATCCAATGGAGACAATATAACATAAATTGATATACATGTATATAGAAACCATTCACTAATCGAACACAGTATGATATTTAACAAGATAGAATCGAATGTTAAACTGAAATTAACTCTTTTTTTTAAATTAATGAAAAATTTTAATTTGCTATATATATAGCAAACATTAAGTTTTGTTTAACAAGTTCATTCATATTCATCTTATTTTTATATCCCATTTATGGGCATTATGTTTTGTGGTCTGTGTGCCTGTTCTTCCGTTTGTTTGTCAATTCGTCTGTCTGTCTGTCCAGATTCAGGTTAAAAACGTCACGCACGCTGTTCCTACAACCCCTATGATTTAAAACCGAATCTTCGAAATTTCCTCCGCAAAACAAAATAAAATGTTAACAAATACAAACTAATTTAGTATATGTTTTCCTTTATGCTCTTATAGCTCTCATATGCTTAGTACTATCTAGTATATTTGAGGATTAAATCAACAGAGCTACAATGTATGTGAAAAAAAAACGGATGTCCAACGTTATATTTTTGAACAACTGTTTTATCTCTGATGTATAGTGATCCTATTTCCTATTCTCTGATCTTCCTGAAACTTGGCACGGAGGTAACTGAAAGACTTATCAGAAACAGCGACAAAAACAGTTTCAGTGAATTAATGCAACCCCGTATTATACGGACGATTCAGGAGAAGATTAGTACATTTGAAAACTTCAAATGACTGGGAGAATATTTTTCAAGATTGAGTTATTATAATTTTATTTAATGGTAACGTTGTATTTCGACAAGTTATGTGGCAGGCAAATTTTTAATACAATTCAATTAAAATTAATCAAGGGTAAATATGTTTTTATTTACTTGCAGAGTGTCGGATATATTTGTATAAGGATTGAATCAAGATATGAAAAAATTACAATGACAGATGATATGAACCATGCAATTTTAGCATCCTGCGATTAAAGTTTTGTTATAATTCATTTAATGGAACCCGTACACTTCTGTCCCATTTTTCCTTCCTTCAAGTTCATTACTTACGACAATACATCACTTTAAGGTGAATTCAGGGTAAAAATTATTCAATCGATTTCCACAACTTGAGGTAAATAAATTCATGGTAAATAGACCTCACAAAATTAATAGAGACAGATGTAGAATCAACCAACTACAGAAAAAAAGTATTAATGTACGTCCAAAGTTTCAGAAAACTCTCTTTGACGTCGTGGTGGTGTAACGTCGTGTTGTAGGAACAGCGTGTGCAACGTTAAAGCCTTTGGTCGAGATAGTTCTTGATGAAGTTAAAATATAATCAACGTGAAACTTAGAACACAATAAAAAGTCATGTTCCCTATGATATGCTCTTTCTTTTAATGCCAAAAAATAGTTTGTATCCCATTTTCACGGTCCACTGAGCATATCAAATAATAGTGCGGAAGGGGCATCCGTGTACTATAGACACAGTCTTGTTTCATTTTAAATTTGTTATAAATGTTGTAAGGAGACTTTTATTTAAGTTTTAAACAACTTAACCGTTATCCAACAAAAAATGTTGAAGTCAAACTATATATTTGATCATTATTTTAGATGCTCAAGGATATCCTAGATTTTGTGTTGCTGCCAGAATAAAACCAAACGGAGATGTAAAAAGAAGAGTCCTTCAATGTACTAAACATCTTCCGGGTATTTGTATTAAAAATGCAAATGTATCATCTGGTGATCCTGCAAAACCAATTCCTACACTGCAATCATATGCGACATCCACGAGCCGACTTATAAAATTCTCTGCACCTCTACGAAGTACTACTTTAAAGGGTCAGAGAATATCGACGTATTCAGTTTTACTAGAAAGTACTTTTGTGTCTCAACTTGTATCTTCATCTCCAGCTCCCGAGGACACTCTCGATACATCTTCAGTTGAACGGGAAACGACTTCGCTTGGATTTCAGAAAATTACATCTCCAGATACTTTAGAATTACCTACTTCACATGATCCGGATATAGATGCAACGGATGGTATTTCAGGTAAAACCCTACTTATCACATGCTATGGGTTTTTTTCTTTCTTTTTTATGTTTCAATTAAATACCAATTGTACTCGTTCTGTTTATTTTATATATACACGCCTGGACATTAGCAAATTATACCATTTTTAAACAAAAAATCCAAAAATTAAATAAAAAGGAAAAGAATACATACAAAAAGAGGGACGAAAGATACCAAAGGGGCAGTCAAACTCATAAATCTAAAACAAACTGACAACGCCATGGCTAAAAACAAAAAAAAAGACAAACAGAAAAACAATAGTACACATGACACAACATAGAAAACTAAAGAATAAACAACACGAACCCCACCAAAAACTAGGGGTGATCTCAGGTGCTTCGGAAGGGTAAGCAGATCCTGCTCCACATGCGGCACCCGTCGTGTTGCTTATGTGATTACAAATCCGGTAAATAGTCTAATTCGGTAGGTCAAATTCATGAAAGGGAAGGGGATTGTAGTTACGACGTAAGAAACATATCCGATATCATTTGTGAAACGGTTATTCCATAACGGTCAACCAACTCGTGATGGCGTCCTTAAAGTTACGAAGGGATGATTTCATCTTCACAATTTGGAACTCTTGGTTTAATAGCTTCTTTGTGAGCAGTAACCCTCTATCAAGAAAATCATGATAGGAAATGCAAGCACGGGAATATCGTTTCAATTGGAGATATATACCCCGTACGCAGGTGCTGCTGGAATGTTGCTACTTAGAAATGGAAACTTCACAATTGGAAAGCTGAACTCATCTCTTTTGTCGTAAAGTTTTGTCTTCAACCGACCCTCATTGTCAATTTCTAGATGTAAGTCAAGATATGAAGCCGACTTAACTGTATCTGTAGTAACCTTTATCTCCAATTCGACGGGATAGATGCGTTCCACATAGTCACCAAATTTTGAATTGTTTAGTGAAAGAACGTCATCTATATAGCGGAAAGTAGAGTTAAAGGATATTGTTAACTTCTTATCTTTCTTCCTAAGAAGTTCCTGCATGAAGTCAGCCTCATAATAATAAAGATACAAGTCAGCAAGTAGAGGGGCACAGTTTGTTCCCATTGGAATGCCGCCAGTCTGTTAAAAAAACACGTCCTCCGAACGTAACAAATATGTTGTCAATCAAGAAATCAAGTATCTTGATAATATCGGTTTCAGAGATTTTTTTGTTTGAATCAGAGGGATTGTTTACAAAGTAGGATTTATCCCTCCCTAGGACAAGATACTTGTATCTACGTTGGCCATTCTTTTTTATGAAGCAAAGTAATACCAACTCTTTTAATTTGTCTTTTAGTTTGGAATGTAGAATACTTGTGTAAAGAGTAGAAAAGTCAAATGTTTCAATACTGTTACAAGATGAAAGAGAGTTAGATTGTATGTACTCTAAAAGATCTTTGGAATTTTTAAGTATCCACATCTGATTCACGCCACCTCTAGAATAGACAGTTTCACAATAACTTTGAAGCCCGACTTTGATTGCTGATAAAATAGATGTTAATAATTTCGAAAGGGGTTTCGTGGAGCAATATACCGTTGTTTTAAGGACACTTATGTAGTTTAGGTATCCAATACAGTGATGGAAGATCCAGTTCTTCATCTTTGGTTTAAATACCAAAGGAACAAAGAACAGACCTATGATTATCCAGGATTTCCTGTTTTGTAAGTGTCGTGAGGGTATATGTTGAGTTTCCAAGTGAATAGTCTATACCTAATTCGTTTATCAAGCAATTAATGTAATGACTTTTACAGACAAAAACGATGTAATTTGGGGCATTGTCTACGGGGACAACAACATATTTATCATGGAGGTCGGATACAAAGTAATCGACTTGTTTGTTCAGTATTGTCCTTGTTTACTACATGTTACGAGAACACATTTATTCAAACTAGTAAAAGTATATTTGGCATTTAATAGTGTTAATGAAGAAATCTTAACATGTAAATGGAAACCAATGCATATCGAATCAACAGGTAATGATCCACGAATTATCAGAAATAAATTACTTGTTCACAGGAAACGTCATCATAGCCATTATTACTGCTGCAAGCATTATAGTCATCGTGATAATAGTAACAGTTGTTTTGTGCAGAAGGTAATTTATTTTGATTTTATTATAGCATGATTTTAATTCAATATTAATTCAATTTTTACGGATTGGATTAGTTTTTCATCCTTTAAAATCGAAATGAATTTATTGAGGATCTTTTCGCCTAAGGAAGCTTGAACCATAATTCTTTTACAGTTTCAATATTTATTAACGGAAATATAAAAAAAAAAACTGTTTTCACAGTTATGTCTGCTCCGAAACACTAACAACTTCTAATGGCCATGACACTAGCATTCCACCAAATGTTATATTGATCCGGTGTTAGTCAATGATAATACATGCAATTTGATTTATTTCCAGCGTCAATAAAAAAAAAACTTCGACGGTAAAACCCTTTCAGAACAACATATGTAAAACCTCAACCGAAAACAAATTAATGACCGAAAAGGACTAAACATTGGCGTACTCCAACTATAAAAAAAAAGATGTGGTATGATTGCCAGTGAGACAACTATCCACAAAATACCAAAATGACACATACATTAACAACTATAGGTCACCGTACGGCCTTCAACAATGAGCAAAGCCCATACCGCATAGTCAGCTATAACAGGCCCCGACAAGACAATGTAAAACAATTCAAACGAGAAAACTAACGGCCTTATTTATGTAAAAAAATGAACGGAAAAAAAATATGTAACACATAAACAAACGACAACCACTGAATGCTCCTGACTTGGGACAGGCACATACATAAATAATGTGGCGGGGTTTAACATGTTAGCCGGATCCCAACCCTCCCCCTAACCTGGGACAGTGGTATAACAAGACAACATAAGAACGAACTATAAATATCAGTTGAAAAAGGCTTAAATCATCAGATGGACAAAAATAGTCAACATTTCCGGAAAACTGATTTCTTGATTTGTCAACGATAAATTTTTAAAAAAAAAGATGCTAACTGCTGGGTAGTTGATAACCTCGGGAACTTACAGTCAATTAGCAGTTGTATAGGTCGAGTGTTAGTAAAAGAAAATAATTTATAAAACGGCAGGCGTCCGAAGCGCTTGTATGGATTATTTGTTCATCTCCCACGCTAAGAATGTTTTTGAATGCAAAGGAAATATATCAATTAACCCTCGAGGAGATATACATGATATATGAAATAAAGGAATCATCTTATAATAACAAAAAATCATTAAGGCTCATCTTTGCTTGGTGGAATTCAAATTTTACTATCTTATCGACCTTAAAACGTAACAAACGTGTGTTTGAATTAATATTAGACCAATGCACTGACTACTGAGTTCATATTTAAAGTTCACCGGCAATAATGTCAACCCAATGCTAAAAAGCGATATGACTAAAATGTTCCCAAAAAATTAACGAAATTCATCTTATATTAACTTTGTACTTAGCAGTTTGATCCTTAGCTTGTTAATAATTTCATATCTTATCAAAGGTAAATTTAGGAACAGTTTCTAAACAATCGTGTAAGTTCCTAAGCTTGGTTGATTATATTCTTAGAGACAGTGCTAGTGAATGACAATCACTTAATCAATTTCGTTCGTATGAAGCTCTTTTTAAATTTTGAATTATCACAAAGAACGCTTAAATCCTAACATTTAAAAGACAAGGATTTGTAAGACTTAAAAAAATGCAAAACGGCGTAATAATTGGAGAGATTCATCTATAAAAGTCTTTTTTTCCGAATCGAATTGTATCCTTAACTTTTGTTAAACTATTTCTGATATTTATAAAAGGTAAATTCAAGCATAGTTTGTTTGAAATCATTTTGATACGTTGACATTGACCAGTGACGATGACTGAGTTGGTGATTACATCTGGGACTTACATTATATCGGCAATGGTATATACGCCCTTCTTGTACCTGAAGATAACCTTATTAATTCCGTAACACTTTTGATGCATAACCTCTATCAGAAGGACTAAACCCAGTCATTTAAAAGCTCTTCAGTTATAAAAACACGAAGAGCTAGCTACATGTATATGAACCAAAGTGATCTAAATGCTAGCGCTATTGATCTATTGTCAATTTTGCCTGAGGGAGTTAAAACCTTATACATGTATTCTATATATTTCTCAGTTCATCAACAGTTTTGTTATATTGTTCAAATTCATGTAAGTACCGAAGAACACACAACTAAAAAATAAAATAACAAAACTACCCAACTCCCAATAAATTCAAAACAGAAAGTCCATAATCATTATGATCAAATGACAAAATCAAAATTTCAAATAAATGTATATTAAACGGATGGATAACAACTGTCATATTCCTGACTTGGTACAGGCATTTTATTATGTAGAAAATGGTGCATTAGACCTGGTTTAATAGGTACCTAAATTTCAAATTGTATAAAACAAAAGTTAATAACAATTTCAAATACATAAATCAGTCTACTATATATACATTTAAAAATTATAACGATATCGTATTAAACATATGATTTTGGTCAAGTTGATGTTTAAGTTGTTGATTATTCTAATTTTTTTATTTTTTTTCCTTTGAATATTCAAAATGTTTACAATTTTAGCCCATAGAAAGCGTAACAATAAAAAAAACTGACAACCATTAAAGTTTGTTTTCGTGAGGACGCAACCCGAAGTATAATTTGTTTTAAATCGTAGTGCCTAGACAGCTATAATCGTCAAATCA
The DNA here is from genome assembly GCA_019925275.1 of Mytilus edulis. Taxonomy (NCBI): domain Eukaryota; kingdom Metazoa; phylum Mollusca; class Bivalvia; order Mytilida; family Mytilidae; genus Mytilus; species Mytilus edulis. The sequence continues at coordinate 57,294,096 of CM034351.1, read as the reverse complement.
CTAATATTTCTTTGCTCGTCACTCAATGGACTTCTAACCTAGTTGTTGCTATTTTGTTAATATACATACGTACGTGACACCATTCTCATTGGAGATGTACCGCGGACACCTCGTGAGGTTCTCAGTAATGCCACTATTGTGCATCACTCATTGGTAATGTTTAGGTTTTAATTGCTATTCCTATCATTTAACTAGAACGTTACGCACTTGTATCATGCAACCGTATACCTTTGATTTGGTTACTTAAACAAGTAACAATTAAAATAACCTATACAAGTAATGTTGAAAACGAGGCTAATTTAGATATAACTTATATGAGTTATTTTTCTGAATATTATTTTTATAGGTGTCCAATAATACAGATTTTACTAGCTTTAAATAATTTTCACAGTCATCTGGTTATTTTTCCCTTGATATATAAAAACTAATTCTTCTGAAACACTAATTAACTTTCTGACGCACTTATCTTTCATACCGACGCTTCTGGGTCAAGGATTGGTCTCTTGGGACCATTAAATTATCATTTTCATTTAAAATCTTGAAGGTAGACTGATATAAATAGATAGATACCTGTGAATTAGTTAAGACCTGCAGTTATTTATAATTTGTAACCCAAATCAATTACCTATGTGCATCAGATAAGTGTGATTGCTAATTTTTCAAAAATGTATAAAATAACTCATTCAAGTAATATTTTTGTCATTATTTTTAAAGTATAACTATACTCCTCTCAAATCTTATAAATTCGTTATTTTATGATATAAATGTTGTTTAAAATCATGAAAACTACATTTAATCTATTTTTCTATTGTAAATTAAAATATTTCTATTAAGTAATTTTATTATTTTTAAAAACAAAAATTACTTATATCAGTAACTAAAAAAAATAACTTGTTTAAGTAACGCCCCTGACTGCTCGTGTTGACAATTATGGATATTCACCTTTTCAACGGGACATAATTGTATATTGTCACTCTGATACACCTCTGTCCAATACAGCTCGCCTCGAACCAATTTGACTTTCCTTGTACATGGTAGGTCGACATCAAAACACCCATTTATAAACAAATAATAGGTGTACCCTTTCCAAATTCTACAAAATACAGGCATACGTCAATTGTCTTATATTAGGTTCAAATTTGTCTTTTTTTTCTCAGAAAGAGGAAAATACAAGTTCCAATTTCAAACGAATCACTGGGGATGGTCGGAAAAGAAGTAGTATATGCACAAGTAAACAAGCCGACCATTAAACATGAAGAAAGCACTTCAAGCCACAAATCTCAGCCAGCTGCATCTGTAGACGATACATACGACCACATGGATCATCGTCGACTTAGTCAGACCCACAATCTAACAGAAAGTAACTATGACACCATGCGCAGTATTGCGAATGCAGGCGAAGAGGAAAACAATTATGACCACGTGACTGGAACTAAGAACGAACCTAAACGATTTGTAGTTGATGGTGCCTCAAATTACAGTCATGTTGAGATGGAATGCCACGAGGTTAAAGACATATTGTTGGAGTAATTGAAACTAAGTTGTAAATGTACTTTGCTTGATTTTCAGAAGAACACCAAGCATGCCTTTTTAATGCGACAAGACGCTTAAAATATGTTATCAAGGATTAGTATAGTAAGATATTGCTATACAAATCTTTGATATACTCAACATGTAGATGAATCTTAGTTTACACAAAAGTCACTATAATTGAGTTTGAGAATTTTATTTATACAAGAACGTTAACGGGATGTACTTTTTTATACAATCAATAGACGTATCTGCTTTGAGAGGTCGATGTGAAAGAGTAAAGGTTTTACGAGTTCTTTGTATAATCAACATGTAAAGTATGAACTATCATATAAATAAAGGACGTTCAATGTTAAGTGAATTATTGTAGAATACATCTTCTAAAATGATGCTTATCAAAATGGTTAAGTACTGATGCAGCCACCTAATATTCCTGTTATGTGAATTTTATATTCTAGTCACAAGTTGATTGTAGCCCTGTTTATTTTGAAAATATGAAAACAGACAAAATCAAAAGTTTTGTGAAAATGTGACCGATTTTTTATTTTTAACGTACATCATTTTTTTGTACATGTAAAGTGTTAAAATTTTATATCATTAGAGCGACCACTGTAAACTTGAATCGTTGTGTACACATAAGTCACTATACACAGCGACTTTTGAAGAGGTTTTATTTCTGTTCTAAAAATATGTAGTACTGGAAATTAAATTTTAATATTAAGTACTATTTCTCTACTTTAAAATAATTATAATATTTAGGTACTTGTATTTTACAGTACTTAGATTGTACTAAATATGTTGGTACAGAAATAATACAATATTCCATGTTCAAAAATCATAATTTTACAGTATTTGAAATAGAAAACTTTCAAAATGCTACAAATGTAACGGTAGCAACCAAAAAACTGTAGTACCTAAATTTCAAGTACAAAGTAATTACTGTAAAATACAGGTACCAAAATATTACAGTAACAAAATAGTACTGAATATTAAAAGTAGATTTCCAGTACTACAGATTTTTAGTACAGAAATAGTATACCGTACCTATGCAAAAGTAGCTGTGTAATCGAGTTTGAGAATTTTATTCATACAAGAACTTTAACTGAGTCGAGTCACTTTTTATACAAGCAATAGAAGTATCTGCATCGAAAGGTTTATGTAAAAGAGTGAAGAATATCAGTTAATCTTTATCAGAAGTAACTCAAAAATATATCCTCAACCCTGCATTTCATTGTTTTTGCAAGTAAACACACATTATTTGTGTTTCGAGTATGTCCCGTGGGAACCACATTTTAGCATAAAAAAAGAACTGTGTGGCTTGTTCAACTCATTTGACTTAAAATTCTTCACTTTTTCTTTGTTCATATATACTATTTATTTATTTGGTGTTTATTTCTCGCATGTACTAAGACCTGTTGTATAAGGTATATTAGTTTACAAAAAACTATGTGCATGATAAATTTAATAAAAACTTTTAATTACAATAAACAGATTCTGTCAAAACATTTTTTAAATCGTATCTGATGTCCTAAGATTGCATTGAAACTAAAAATAAGAAAATCTGATTCTGATACTAGTTACCGCAGGCAGTCCAAGAACATGTACCTACCAGTATTGTTTTATATTTTTTTGTTGGTTTCTCATATAAGAAAAACTGTGAAATACTGGATATATAATACAACATGTACAATCAAAATAAAGATTGGGCCAAAAAGACAAAACCTCAATCAAAGAGTAGAAACACAGCAGAAAGGCTACCATGGTTCTTTAACAAAGCAAGAAAATCCCTCACCCGGGGCGGAGTTCAGTTGTTCGAAACAGTTATTTTCAATGGCATAATTTGTCGAAACGCATATTTTCACATCCTTAAATATGTCAATCGCAAAAATATCATAAAGAATAGTAAAAAGTGTTTTCATATAAAACATAAATACTAACAAGTACTTAGTCTACATTACTTCTACTACGTCTCAATTGATATAATACAAAACAATGAGCAATATCTTGCTATCAGTTTGGGAAACTACAAAGTGTAAACTGGAGAACAGTTGGTAATTTTCCTACAGCAGTGCAATAAAAGGAAACCATTTTAGACTTTCAAGCATTCATTTTATGCTTTTTGGTTATTACAAACCAGTTCTAGTCTCGCAGCTAACATGCGCGTTTTCGTTTAATCAAGTACATAATATACATTCATCAATAAGACAACCAGACAATACTTTTTAGGGAGGCATCACGAGTTAATTGGTCGTTATGGATTATCCGTTTCACAGATGCAACGAATAGGTTTCAATTAACGTTTCAACAATCCCACCCCACTTTCCCCGAATGCGATCTACCAAATTTTAACTTATTTCCGGGTTTTTACTTACATGATCAACTCGACGGATGCCGCATATGGAGCAGGATCTGCTCAGCCTCCTGGAGCATCTGCAATTAATCTGTTTTTCTGATTTAGTTCGTATTGCTTAGAATTTAGTATTCTATGCCATGTTTCGTGTGCTGTTGTTTGTCTTTTTGTTTTAGTATTTTTAGCTATGGTGTTGTCAGTGTATTTTCGACTTATGATTTTTAATGTCTGTTTGGCATGCTTTGCCCCTCTTTTTCGAACGATTAATGAATGTCATTATGATATCGTTGATCTCGTTGATCATTATGACACATCTAAAAAGTAAGATATTAGTTCAATTCAAAATTAAAAGCTTCGAATGATGTATGATTTGTTAACTTGAAAATATATATTTAACAATTTCAAAACAAAACTTGTAGATATTCCTCATTATGTTAACTTTTATTTATATATTGATGTCACGGTGCTAGAAATATCATATATGTTCCAATGGGGACCTATGCTGCCGCTTCTACTAATTTTGTTAGGCCTTTTACTTTAACTTAAAATCAGTATTTGAAAATTCTCCATTCATGTTTGAGAAAAAGATAGAAAGTTTATGATAAAAGATTTAAGCTACTTGTTTTGAGTGAATACGGAAAGACATTTTCTAATGAATGGTGTCAATAACTTGTTTGAGTGCATACGGAAGAAAGTTGAAATAATCTTAATTTGCACACGTCCTAAAATGATACTATGAAGTTACTTCTATTGTTTGACATATTTAAACATTATGGAAAGGCCTTCGTGTTAACATACTTATTCACATAGTTTTTTTTGTTGTTTACATGTTAATTTATATACAATATGTGTTCACACATGAAAATTCCTTGTTTATTTTGCAATACAAGTTTAATCTACAATTTAGAAAAGATAATCCATGTTATTTTTGTACAACCTGACATATCTTACCATTTCAAAAATATTATAAACGATTAGATTTATTTTCTAAATCTTGAATGCTTCAAAACTCCGGTATCATCTGACAGTCTATGTTTGATATGTTTGAGCTTTTGGATTTTACCATTTGATTGGGACTTGTATCAATAAATTGACCATACGGGTGGGTCGGTTTATAACAAAATATTACGACGAAAGAAGTAATTTCAGCTTCCCGATTGTTACATCTTCGGTTTTAACCCAAGAGATTCAAATGATGAAGTTGTAATTATCACTTTAAAATATTACGGACGCTATCACGAGTTGGTTAGTCGTTATTGTATATTCGTTATACAGATGAAATCGGATATGTTCTATATAACGTTACTACAAGCCACTTCACTTTTCGAAACTTTGACCTACCGAATGAGACTAAATACCGGCTTTGTAACAACATGAGCAACACGACAGATGCCACATTTGGAGCTTGATTCGCTTTCTCTTCCGTAGGACCTGAAATCATCCCTTGTTTTTGGTGGGGTCCGTATTGTTTCTTATGCCATTTACAGGAGAAGTAGCTAACGCAATCGTCACCAGAAACAGTTATACATGGAGAGAGGCAAAACACAACTGCACTATGATTGGACAAGAGCACTACGTAAATATATCAAGAGGCATTGACGAAGAATTGTGGATAGATGCTAAAGTAACTTATTCTCCCTGGATAGAATATTTAGGTAAATAGATAGATAGAAGAAGAGCTGGATAGAGTGCCAATGAGACAACTCTCCATCTAATTCACAATTTGTAAACGAAATACCATTATAGGTAAAAGTACAGTCTACATCACAGAGCCTTGGTGCCTTGGCTACCACAGAACAGCAAGCTATAAACGGACCCAAAAATGACAAGTGTAAAACCATTCAAACGGGATATAAAACGGTCTAATATTTATAAGAAAAGTAGAAAAAGAACTACAAGAAGATGTATGTTTACTGTTTCTGGAAGTTTTCAGTGGTGAATCTATTCATAGAAAATGAGGACTAATGCTGACAATTTATTTAGCTCTTGAGTTTATGAAAGATGTCAAAAAAGCTTTAGTTTGCGAGTGACTGTAGTATTAAAATATAAGTAGAGAAAGGAAGATGTGGTATGAGTGCCAAATAACAATTTATAAAAGTAAACCATAATATATGTGTTATGTTGGTGCCTTCATCACGGAACCTTGGCTCACACCGAACAACAAGCTATAAAGGGCTCAAAAAATTACAAGTGTAAAACCATTCAAACGGGAAAACCAACGGTCTAGTCTCCATGTATATAAAAAAAAAACGAGAAACGAAAAACATGTATAAACTACATATTAAAAAAACGCCAACTACTGTAAATCAGATTCCTTCATAATGAAAAAAAAATCGTTTAGAAACAACACTCCATACATTTTCTACTTTAAAAGGGTGTTTCCAAGTTAAAGATGAAATTGCTGGAAATTCCGAACATGTTACATCAGGACAACAGATAAAAGAGTGTCTGCATCTTTGCACGAAATATGATGTCATCGGTCTTCAGGTAAATGATGTGTTATATTGAAGCCGTGATTGTTATGAAACTTGTTCAAAGATATTACGTTGATCTCAAACAAATACACAACGTTGTTATAAAACAGTGTATATTATTTAACTTTAACAGTACATTTATTATTGATGCAGATAGATCACGTTCAATCTCAACATACATGTACCATAAAGACAATACATGTTACTGTACTGAAATCGGAAAATATGATCCGACTTACGATCCCATTTATTTCGAGGCTCGAATAAGTTTTTGGAAAAAATTGTTAGGATACTTTGACTTTCTACTGTACATGTATTTGAAACTTTTTTAAACAGAAAAAAATAACATTTTCTTTTAAGGTTATTCATATTAAGGGGCTCCTGGGTAAAAATCATTTTTTTTCTAATATAGGATTTCGCTATATTTTTTTATAAACGAACTTTATCATATACTTAAAAGAAAAATGAAATAAAAAATGGGGTCACCGTTCATTTAAGCTCACAATCTGCCTCCGGAAGAATCATACATTTTTGTAAATGTCCTTTTTTTCTGTTGAACTATAAAAATAGGAGAAATAGAGGTAATATCGAAATAAAAAAACTAACTTATTACAGGAATCGCTTAAATTTTACAATTATTTAGTTTATGTACAGCTTATTTGAAAATCTTAAAAATATATGTCACTGATGAGTTAAAAAAAGATATTTCAAATTTAATGCAAAAAAATGACATTTTTGCATCAAAGGGAGATAATTTGGAGCTTTTTCAATGAACTTAACATTTTCAAAAGTCATCTGGGTCCAAACTGAATCGATTTTTTTGGTTGATTGTTGTACCATATCATAAAGTAATAACAAATAGTGTAATAAATAAATTCTGTAATGCAAAAATAAAGGTTTGATATTTATTTGCTGAAATTTGTGTACCCACGAGCCACTTTAAGTTGTGTATGTTTATGTATGGAAAGAATATCATTATTTTAACACATAATTTATAAATGTATGAATTCTGTCTTCAATTTTTCATAGACTAATGTGATCTATTGAAACTTGATGACAAATTTTTTTTTATATATATTGATGACGAAACTATCAGGTGTTTTTTTCTCAGTATTTTTTTTTTTTTTTTCATTTTTTTTTAATTTTTAAAGCAAGGACGATGTGTTTGTCTACAGCATCGTGAATATCTTCCTTCAAATAATGGTGATTATAATCCTGATTGCAAGGCAAAGCAATGCGAGAATGATGACAATGGATTATGTGTAGATACCAATGATTTAGAGATGTATGCCGTGTACAGAAAACAAGGTTTGTCATTTAAAAATTCATAAAGAAAAGACGAACTGAAGTTACACCTGTTACATATATAACGACCGAATGTGTATGTAAATAAAGGCAACAGTAGTATACTGCTGTTCAAAACTCATAAATCCATGGACAAAAAACAAAATCGGGGTAACAAACCAAAACCGAGCGAAACGCATTAAATATAAGAGGAGAACAACGACACAACACCGAAACGCAACACACACAGAAAAGGTCCAAGCATCAGACAAAACACCACGAGAATAACAAATATAACATGAAAACCAAATACATGAATTTGGGATAGACAAGAACCGTGCCACGTCTTATCTCAATATCTAAACTACTTTTGGCAAATTTAGTCTGTCAATGATAGACCGTTTATTTTCCTGTTTGAATGGTTTTACATTTGTCACTCTATATTCTAATAACTTGTTGTTCGGTGTGAACGAAGCTCCGTTTTGACGGTTGTACTCTGACCTTGTATGGTCTTCTTTTTTACAAATTGTGACATCCTGGAGAGTTGTGTCATTGGCACTCATTCAACACCTTCTTATATCTAGAACTACATTGTGGCATTTGCATATAATTCATTGGATATATTTTCTTGAGAAGGAATCGAAACCTGTTTAGACATCTCATGAATAGTGCCTTGGCTATTCTGCTAACTAGATTACAATGCATAGGTTATTATTGATTTCAACATGTTTAATGGAAGATTACCTCAATCCACGTTTTTTGAAACTGGTTGAAAACTATCTCATTGACAATCGTACCGCATCTGCATATGTTATATATAACTCAGTATCATTATATTCATTTAGTGTTAGTGACCTTATACGATATGTATGGGGTCAGTAAATTCCATATGGGATGAGGGCAAAGGGTCGAACAATCATGGATGTTCTTATACCCAGCTGACTGCCATTTGGGACAGCAGATTTAACAAAATGGTTCTTAATACATGTAATACTAAACTGAATCACAAATAACTAGCGGAAAAGATAGTATACCTCAAACATGAGTAACTAAAACCATTACTGGATATCGACAATTAATGTCTCTTCAGTGATGCGAGTATCAAAACGGTATTTGGAAGGCTATACAATTTACTGCAATGCAGGAATACTCTTTAAGTTTGAGTCCAAATAGAACGGATCATATAAACTAGAAGGCAAATATTTTACAAACTCATACGAAATAAAATAGACAAGTCAATTTTAAAACAACGTTCACATCTAAGATTGCGTTGGATAAAAACTGAAATGTGTATATGAAAGGATGCAAAACAAATTTCTGAGGAGAGTGGTCTAGATACGGCACAAACAAAAGACCAAAAAAAGTGAAAATGCATAATAAACAAATTACTACATTTAAGAATATCTATTTAAGTGAGTGTGTTGGATGTACCATTTACAGCTAATCTAAAGTAATGGCAGGCTTTAATTGACTTCTTCAAAATTTCGTATAATCAAAACAAGAACTGATCAGTACTAATAGAAAAACGTCTGGTTAATTTTTTAAACAAATTTAGATAGTAAGTGAAACTGGTGTATTTACGAGTGAAACATGTAAAAACGGTTTTTTTTATTTTAGTAATTATGGTAGAAAGACCTTTAATAAATTATAAACTTTAGTGCAACATCATCTCAAAATTAAACTCTACTGATCTCTAAGTGCAACTGGACCTCACCTAGAGTTTAGTGATTATATAATACATTCATTGTAGTTAGTATAAAATACAAATATTATATAAACAATGTTTATTTTGCAGTCTTTTCTAGAAATGTCATAAGTGCCGGGAATTGTCTATCAGTAGTTGAGAATGATATCGGTGGACAAGGAGTAAAATCGTACGAGGCCATCCCTTGTTACTATCATTTGTCTCGTGTGTGTCAAACAGGTAGGACTAGTGTGTGTATCCATGCAATAATATTTAGATTTAAAGTATGCGTTTCTCTTCCGCCTACCTCGCTTTTTAGGCATTCATTCAACCTGATGTTAAAAAAGCGTCATTTGGTAGGTATAGGGTGAGGAGGGGTATGTAAAATGGTACGCTAGCTATAGCCAAACATTCACTTTGAATGAACTATATTAGTTGTCTTCATCGACATACTATGAATTTGTGTGAAATTAAATTTGGAACAATTGTGCTCACTTCAGAACCTCTTATATGTGCTTATAGTTGCATACAAAAAGAATAAATAATTCCTGGATTTTGGTTATGGAATAAAGTATCTGCTAGAAACATAACAAATAGAAATACACTACTACATGTGTATATAATTAAGAATCACAATTTTATGTATTACTCAAATTGCTTTTTTCTGAATTTTTTAAGTCTTTTTGCGCATTTAGTGGTTTATGTAGCGCAAACATATTTATCTGTATCAACAGGTTAAATCAATTGCACTTCTTCTCTGGAGCACCCATGGCCAGCTTTGATTGATTTTTTTATTGTTTCGCTTGCGCTTGGATTGTTTTCTCTCACCTGGTTATTCTGTAAATCGATATTATCATTCTGTTTCTACATTGTACTTTCTTCCGAGTATCTTCTGTAATTCTATTTTCCGAGATAAAAATGGAGCCTGTTTAGCTCATATATGTTCATCTTCAACAATGGACACTCATCAACTTGAATATAATTAATTCATGACTAAAATCTATTAGTTTATCTTTTATTGGTGGTATTTTATGTTTAGTTTTTTTGTATCTTATATAGGGAGGTTAGGCATCCAACAGTCAATCAATCTTTATTATATAGTGTTTGACCAAAACAGTAAAATGTGTCAAAATCGTCATTTAGGGAAAATAACTCTTTTAAAAGAAAACTGACTATTTAATTGATCTTGTCCTATTTGCAAATCTTTTCTTTCTGGTCATTTTTGGGACCAGGTGTGTTTAAATAGGCAAATATTCAAAAACATAAAATAGTTAAATGTTACTTTGCGACTCTAAAATATAGTTTGAGAATCTTGTGTTTAGTTATATCTTTGCGTATTTCTGTTTATTCTGAGTAATCTGTTCCTTTTCATTTGAACTTTGGTGGATAGTTGTCTCATTGACAACCATACCCTATTATATTTATCTCCTTATTTTATATCATCTTAAAATTTTAGCAATCACTGTTTTAATCTTCAGTCTTATGAATATTGATTCAGGTCACACTTTTCCAACAGCAGGAAATACAAAATATGTATGGTCAAAGGCCTTTGGTACTTGTTCTAGCGGAACACTAGCACGATATTCAATGGTTCTAAATCAGACAATACATTTAAGATCAAGTGAACATTATTGGCTTGCAAATATTAGAAGACCAACTTTTCACGTTTACTCAGGTAAGTAAATATGCTTATATAAGTTTCATAATTGCTAATAATTAGAGTATAATTTTGGTGCTTGCATGTTCAGACTTTAAACAAAAATGTTTCATTAAATACGATTTTTTATGCAAAATAACTCAGTTTTAGAGAGAAATCAGTTTATTATTGGGAGACGATGTGTTGTACGTTAGTATGTAGATTCAAATATAATTGCTTGCATTTGTTTTTGGATTTTTGAGTAGCGGACCGAAATGCAATTATTGCGACTTTAGGAACAAGTTTTACATGCAACAAGTACTTTGATTCTTCCTTTAGGGTTTTAAAAGCTTTGTTTATCGTCGTTTTCCAAAAAAAAAGTACAACTGCTTTTATGCAACAGACGCCGAGTGCTTGCTTACAGAAGTTCCAACTGAGCGAATCCAGTAAGTAGTGTCAATACAATGTAGTCAACATCTACATTTAGCACTCAGTAACGTATTGAATAAACGTTTTAATTTGTATTTGTGGGCGATGATAAGAACATATTTCATCCAACAACTACCATTTACTTAATAACGTGTGTTCCAAATCAGGCATACAAGAGCTTTACTGAGTTTGACTTTTCTGTTGAGGTCCTTTTTGGACGTACAGCTCTTATGAGGATTTATACGTTTTATATATTCCCTGACTTTCAAATCTATGTATTTTTGGCATGTCTGATGAATGAAAAGCGCTTCGGACTCACGAAATTTATAAAGTTTTATTTTCTCTTTCTGAAACTCATTTACTTTTTCAAACAAATCATTATACTGAAATAACGTATGATGGTACATACATGTATGTAGCAATATAAGTTTCGTTTATGTCATAGATGCTCCCATTCTAACGGTGATCTATTGTAGTATGCTATTGCCAAAAAAAGTAACTCTCATTTTATTTTATTGAAGAAAAAAATCCAAGAAATTTTATACTAATTGTTTTTTTCTGCAAATAAACGCACCATAGATACCAGGACTAAATTTTGTATATACGCCAGATGCGCGTTTTGTCTAAAAAGACTCATCCGTTACGCTCGAATCCAAAAAGTTAAAAAGGACGAAGCACAGGTTGGTAATAAGTAAGAGTGTAGGAACAGCTGACGTCAGCCAATAAATCATTACAATGCTATGTTGACGACAGACAGGAAACTATAATAAATGAAGGAAAACTTAATTCAATCTGGTATGAAATAATAATAATTCAAGAATCAAATTTACTTTTTTTTCTTTCTCCGTTTCAAAGACCCTGAACCAGAATCAAAATATTGTGGTTCTGCAAGGATCAGTAGCAATGGTAGACTGATAAGATCTGTGGCACAATGCGACAAACGTTTACCAGCACTTTGTTTGGCTCGACCTAAATTTGTTTTAAATCCTGATACAGGTATTTTATTATTATATGGTATAATAAATATAACATATATTACAAAAATTTGCAAAACAAAAACCAACAATTTCAAAAACTTTTACAACAGACCATTTTGTTTTAAAGTAAGACTGGCAAAATTAATAAGAAACTTAAAAAAAAAACATTTTAACAGATAACTACACATGATGAATCCAATAACAAAGTGCAAAATAAAACAGTGTAATATTGCTCGAAGAAAATATAAACATTGGCAAGCTCAGTTTTTTTACAGTTGAAAATTTGTTGCTATTGGTACAAACCCGTTCAGCTATATGTTATTGTATAGTAATATACTTTAAGTCAAAATGCCAAATTTTGATTGGTTACATACATGATCTAGTACTCCGTGGCAAATAGTCTGTTTGTTTTCAAGGAGACGATCAGTCATTTTTGCGCTGTATTGAAGATGAAAAGTTGTTATGTACAAGTCTTTGTAGTTTATTACTTTGAATTCGAAATTTAATAGACAGTAATAACTGAACATAACAGATGATAAATTAAATAACACATATTTGAAAGGGTAATAGAGTCGATTGTTACTCCTCGAATAGACATTGTCAAACTCGGATTTGCCTCTTTTCACAGTGTTTTCTCAGGTTAACCTCTGCTCCCTCATCCTCACAGCTATGAGTTATTCATTTACTGTAACCCTTCCCCACAGTTCATACAATTTCATTCATTTGCAACTGAACAAAACTTTCCAGAAAAAATGGATATCATTATTTTACATGTATACTAAATATTTGTATTTACAGATAATCCTGGCTTGAATGTTGTTGTTATAGTAGTAGTTGTGTTAGTAGTTTCTGTCTTTCTAGCTGTATTCATAGTTGTAATTGTTTGGGATGTGAGGCAAGTATACATACGTCAGTGGTCAGAACTCCGGTACTAACATGATTTAACAAACTTTTCTAAAATTGTTCGTTTATAAATTTTGAAATTATTAAGAAACTAAGGTTTCAATTCCCTCAGGCAAAGTTGATTTTAGATGAATTTGACTCTCAATTTTGGGTATTTTTGTCATATAGCTCTTCAACGGTTTCGGTACTGATACATCCTGGGATTTCAAATGTTTCGCTTTGGCCGTTCCTGGTAAGGGTAAATTTAGAAAAGCGCTTCGGACGCATTGAAATTATTAAACGTGTTGTTTTCAGGTTTTTTCTTACAATAATCTATGCACACATACGGACGATTTCGCCTTATAAACGATGGTATGCTTGTTATGCTACAATATAATTAATATGATAAAAAAAATCTGTAGTGATAACAGTCGCATACCCCTCGCTCCACCAAGAATTCCACCGCCAGAAATATTGCAACCAATTCAAAATGCTTGTGATAATAGAAAAGATTCCGGGTTTGTTGTTTTTGGAATTCTGCTTTTTTCATTGAACAAAATTTTGACTCCGGAATTTATAATTTATAAATTTTCGATTGGTGACCGGCTCTGTGGAAGAACATATTGCTACTCGGTCTGGTAAGAGCAACGTAAAGAATCAAAATACAGCTTTCATTCGGTAGAATTTTTGGGAGAAATTTGATGTTTGCTGTATACAACAAAATCATCAGAAAACAGTAGAAATAGCAGAAACCAGGATGTCCAACCACAGGGACGGTTAACTGTCGATATTTCTTAATTCCGGAGTCAAAATTCGATAAAATGAAAATAGTCTTTGAGACACTATAAATGATTCATGGTGTAAAAAACTTCAGACGAAATTTGAAAATAATGAGATAAAAATAAAAGGATTTAACGTATCTCGTTGTCAATATTTCAGGTTTATAATAATAGTAAAGTGCCTCTCAAATAGAATAGTTCGTTTTTAAGGCTTTCTTCTTGTTAACTCACCCGTTGATTTTAAATGTGGAATGATAAGGGGATGACCAGTTGGTTTTCGGATTGGTTGGGGATGTTTTTTAGGATTGACTCATTCGTTCGTCACAATTTGGCCGATTCCGTACCTCCATCTGATAGAAGAAGAGAAACAGATTCACACGAGAATTGCCGATTGAAGGATGACTATTTGTTTACATCTGTTCCTATGCAGCCTCGTTTTTATCCGCGGCAACGGCGCGAAAACTTCTTTACACTTTTGTACGCCAATAATTCCTGCATTTTGTATTGCAGTCTATTCATTATTTATATTGTCTTGGGGAAAATCCCAGCTCTTACAATGAACACATAAGAATAACTTCTCTTGTTAAATTAATTTATGTTTTTTCCTTGAGATATCAAAATATATGCTGTAACTTTTGTCGTTCATTTTCTTTTATCATAGATTGAAAAAGAAACAGTTAAGTCTATACCAACATCACAATACTTCCGAAGATGGCCACGTGTATACTGAAATCAACGAAGCTGCCGAATGTTCGAATCGACCACATCAAAGAGCTAATGAACAGTTTACGTATGATCACCTTAATCATTCCCAAAAGGTTACTAATAAACCATCCGGAAATATTTATAACACCACAACTGATGTACCTGCGAGATATTACGACAAGTCATCAACAGTTAAATCTAGTTATGATAAAATGAATATCTCCCAAAAAAACATGCATGGACATTTCCAAAATCAACCGCCGAATGAATATGACACTGTGCGACTTATTGAAAAGTATGACGAAGATAACTATCATCATCTTGATAGAAATAATGGGGAGGTAACCACGAAGTTTGCTACCTGTTACAGTGAGACCAGCTTTGTTAACTAATTTCAAATACTGTTAGCTTACTTGTTATTTAAATCTTATATACATGAGTCAATACCATATATCTTTTATTTCACTACACACCAAATTGTATTTGCCAAGAGACACACGCAATAAATACATATTTCATAATGCATATGTACACACATACACACGAATACACAAGTAATATAAGTGCAATTACAGATATTACAGTAGATGTCAACATGGTAAAGTACATGTAAATAAGAAGATGTGGTATAATTGCCAATTTGACAACTCTCCACAAGAAACCAAATAACACAGAACTTAATAACTATAGGTCAAAGTACGGCCTTCAACAATGATTAAAGCCCATACCGCATAGATATGGTTTAAGTACATGGTTTACCAAAAGAGCCCACATTAATATAAATCAATCTTATAAAGTTACATCAATCAGTTGTTTAAATCATAGAGACTTTGACTGTGTATCAGTTCAATAAATAAGAAGAGCCACAATGGTCTAAACCTTGCCGTAATTTTTTTTTATATCATGTGCAGAATGTGCAAAATCATATCATTAAGATATTGTAAAATATGCCTGTCCAAAATTGGGAGCTTGTAATTCAGTGGTTAAACTTTGTTGCTGTGTTACATAGAGAATATATTGTATGAGTACCAATAAGACAACCCTCCATCAAAGTCAAAATTTATAAAAGTAAACCATTATAGGTTTAAGTAATTTCTTCAATACGGAGTCTTGGCTCACTCCTTACAGTAAGCTATAAAGGGGTTCAAAATAAATTGTCGTCAAACTATTAAAACAGGCAAACGAACAGTCTAATACATATAAAAAACGAGAAACGAAAAACACTTACGAACCACATAACGACAACAACTGAGCATCAGATTCTTTACTTAGGACAGTTCCAAACATTTGCAGCGGGTTTCAACGTTTGAAAGGTACGAATTGACCCTTATTATAAACAAAAGTGTAACATCACAAGATAGAAGGACATTTATTAGGCCGCTAGGTTTCTTGTTTGAATTGTTTTACATTTGGTCCGAGACCACAATTATTTCGTAGTGCATTTTTTTTAGAACATAAATGAAAATTTAAAAAATCAAACATGCGCTTTCTCACAGGAACTTTTACAGTGTGTTGTACTACTTTTGAACAAATTATATCAAAATTATAGAAAAATTCATCGTCTCTAACTCAAAATATGGACAATTTCATGTTTAGGACGTCTTGAAATCTTTTGACAGCTTCCGAAGTGCTAATTTTAAACCTTTTTTAGCTGGACCAAATCACTACTTTCCTTTAAAATTCTGGACCCAAATTTTTTTACAGTGTAATTTCACCCCCTACTTGCAATTTGAGGCATTAAACATGGAGAAATAAATTTGAAAGGGGTATAAAAATTAATGGCAAGTAACCCACTGTCAACACTAGGGACTATATTTGTAATCAAGGGACGATAATGGTGGTCTCGGACCATTTGTGATTTCGGGGCCTTTTATTGCTGACTTTGCGATATGTGTTTTACTCATAGTTGATGGCCTTACGGTAATCTATAGGAGTTATTTTCTGTGTAATTTAGTCTCTTGTTGAGAGGTATCTCATTTGCAATCATACCACATCTTATTTTCTGAATTTTGATATACTAGTTCCTCCTTAATTATATCTGCTGGTTTTTTTTTACATTTTTCGCAACTTAAAAATGTTAGATATTTCACCCAGATTAACCGTTTTTATCATTTAGAATACATATTTCTTTCTGATAAACATTGGTCTATGATTACTTAATTGAAATTTTCACTGAAAAAAAGCACAATCACCAAAATACTGAACTCCGAGGAAAATTCAATACGGAAAGTACCTAAAAAAAATGGCAAAATCAAAAATTCAAATTAATCAAACGAATGGATAACAACTCTCATATTCGTGACTTGGTACAGGCATTTTCTTATGTAGAAAATGGTTGTTTGAACCTGTTTGTTTTTTAGCTAGATAAACCTCTCACTTGTTTGACAGTCTGATAAAATTCCATTATATTGACAACGATGCGTGAACAAAACAAACAGAAATAATAGGTGAAAATGTCAAAAGTAGGGGTACAGCAATCAACATACGTAATTTCTTGAAACATGTTTCTCAACAGAAAAGATCTCACGCCTTGATGACGTCATTTACCCGATAGAAGGCGCGCCCGCATCCCTGTTCTATTAAAAGTTTGAAGCACTTTTATAATCGGGTCAACAGAATAGATTTTAACTTCCCAAATATTTTGTGCAGTATAAAAACAAACATTCTACCCGTTTGCTCAACATGTGTTGGAAATGATGATGTACATATGTTTATCACATGGTAATGGAAGTCACATCACAGATTCGTTTGAAACTGTATCCTGGAACTGCCATATTGTGTTATAATCTAATCACTATAAAGACAAACAAATATGTTACAAAGAAGCACACAAAGGCATGTATTGAATTTAACAACCTGATTCATTGCTTTTTTATAATACGATTGTATCTATCCATGCCAAGTCCACCCATAAGGGATTGAACGGCTTTAAGTACTGGGACCAAATCCTTGTCATGATAGGCACATGGTTAGGTTACTATTAGATGTGATGTAGAATCGATCATGTGACGTACAACCGTCGATCAGCATATAAACGTTACACGGGTATATAAAAAAAACTTGTCGTTCTGAAGTATAAACAGAATATAGTATAAAGTATGTGAAGGCATATCCTCTGCATAATTTAAATTTAAAGTTTACCTTGTCCCTCTTATGTTTGTCAATATGTTTATTGTGAATTTCCTCTGAGACAAAAGAGCCACGTCATTATGTATCAGAGAAATACAAAAGGGCATATAGAAAAAGAATATTGCAAAAATGAAAGACAAGAATACAAAAATTATCATAGAACAATAACACAATGACAGGATGTATAAGTACAGAGCCACGTCATATGTATCAAAGGAACACAAAGAGTGATATAGACAAGGCACATTATCATAAATGAAAATTAAGAATTCAAAATCAATAGAACAATAAAACAATGTCGGGATGCATGCGTACAGAGTCACGTCAAGTGGATATCACCAAAAACAGAAGTGAACCTTCTACTTTCAGTGACTTTGGTTTGTTTCTATATATAGCTATGCACTTTGATTGTCTGTTGTCTCTATGACACAATCTTCGTTTCTATTCTCAATCGTATGTATCACTTATCTCACTCAAATGGCACACGACAATCATCAGGTAGGGACTGTTCATTTGTTTTAACCAAGTTAAATCATTCTTATATTTCTACAACAAAACCTTACCTACATTTGCAGGAAGTTTAACTTGTTTACCTGTTATTGTCAAGTAATTAAACATAGTTACGAAGTCTTATTCCTAAAGATATCTATTGTCAATATATAAATAAGGAGATGGGATATAATTGCTAATGAGACATTTATAGGCAGCCTTCAACAATGAAAAAATCCATACTGTAGAGTCGGTATAAAAGGCTCCATGTGAAAAATATGAAACATTTCGGTTGCGAAAACCAATGGCCTAATTCATAATAAATCAATTTACGAAAAACAAATATGAGAGACATGAATCAAAGTCAACCAGTGAACTACAGGCTCGTGACTTGGGACAGACACATACAGAACGTGGCGGGGTTGGACATGTTTGTGCCAACTCAACACACCCGATAACATTGGACAGTACAGTAAACACACATATCAGAACAAAATGTAAAGTCCGTTTAAAAAGGCTTAACTCATCAGATCGACACAAAGCAAAAAACACAGACCGCACGTAGCAAGTTATTTATCCATCCCTCGATCGTTTATATCAACAAAAAAGACTTTAAGTACAGATCTGAGAGTACTTGCAATTACTGATAGCTAGTTTAAGCGAATAGCAACCAGTAAACAAAATATTGATCTAAGTCTAAAATGCCAATCAGTACTCATCCAACATCAGTCTTGTCTACATTGCATTTTTCCTTTGTTTATATTGATATGTTTAAAATTTGTCTATTCTTGTTAATTTAGGGCTAATTGCACTGAATTGGCCATTCGTGAACCTACTCCTTTCATTGACTATGGTTGGTTTCTATATATAGCTATACACTTTGATCATTTGTTGTCTCTATGACACAGTCTTTGTTTCCATTCTTAATTGTATGTATCACTTATCTCACTCAAATGACAAACGACAATCATCAAGTAGGGACTTTTCATTTTTTAACCAAGTTACATCATTGTTATATTTATACAAAAAAACTTACCTACATATGCAGGAAGTTTTTCTCGTTTTCCAGTTATGGTTTTATCGACCTGCAACACATTCTATTTGATGTCACCAATGGTAAACATGTAAAATGAAACAATAACTTACTATTATAAGTTATATGGTTCGCTACTGACCCCCTACGAATCCATAGAGGGTTAGTAAAATCCATAGAGGTCGATGACGGAGGCCGAATCCCGTAACCGGCAGTTAAAATTTAAAAATCTTCACCACAAATACAGTACGTACTAAAGAAAAGATCGTTAAAAAGACCAACTACACTGCAAGAGTTATCCGGGGTAAGAGACTCAAAATGCGTAATCGAGACATCTCTAGTATATTCAAACTACTGCATATTATAAAAATGGCTTTCATTAGGTAGCAACCACTTAACTTAAAAAAAAGAGGGAGAGAGTTATTTTCGCGCCTACGTTTTCATTCCGTTTTGTCTTCCGATGCTGGTGATCAAATACTTTTTTTTTTAATATTTAACATTATAATGTATGGGGAAACTATTGATTCAGAATATTTTTTTATCATCTGTATAACCAGATTTTTTTGTTATCAAATTCGGGATCGGAATATTTCCCTCCCCCTTTTGAAGTCAAATGGTCGTTCCCAGCTTAATACTGCTAGACAAATTGTCCGACAACTTTGAATTCAGTTCTACGTAATGAACATTTAAATGACACATAGTTTACAAGTATGAAGAAATCTTATTTACAGGTTATTAAACAAGGTGTAAAGATGCAGCGTTTTACGTTTCCGTAAATTGGCATTACTTTTCCGGGAAAAAAAGATGATGTTTCCGGAAAAAAAGTTTACGTTTGCGCAAATAAATATCTTACTTTTCCGGAAAAAATAACTATTCCGCAAAAAAATAAATATTACTTTTCCGCAAATAATTAAGGAATAACTGTTGATCGGAAGCAAGCCATAATAAAAAAAATCAATATTTATTAAGTTAAAGCTCATCAAAACATGCAAGTAAACGTCATCATTAAAATGGATGAAAACGTCGTACAAAGAAATGTGTTGGCCATTTACCAAAATCCAGAGTCAACTAGTTATATCTAATTTATTGCAGATATAAGATCAGAACCTTTTCATTATTAAAAAATAAAATGAAATATTTATCTAATATAATTATATTAAAATATATATAATTTACCAGATAAATTTCCGGAAAAGTAATAAATACAAATTACTGAAACGTATACTTAAATTTGCGGAAACGTAATATTGAGACTTTGAAAAATTAGCGGAAATGCAATACGCCCTATAGATGTGAACAAATTTAATGTGAAACCAGTGTCCATTACATTAAACTAATTGCAAACATGTTTACTTAACACGGCGTTTGGGTGAACACGGCCTGAAACACTTTACATCGTATATCGGGGGCACTGCCGAAAATAAACTTTATATTTGTTTAGGGGCCAGCTGAAGGACGCCTCCGGGTGCGGGAATTTCTCGCTACATTGAAGACCTGTTGGTGACCTTCTGCTGTTGTGTTTTTTTATTTTGGTCGGGTTGTTGTCTCTTTGACACATTCCCCATTTCCATTCTCAATTTTATTTAAACAAGTTGTAACCTTTAGAACTTGTATTTCAGATAATTTGACCACATGACAAGAAATTATACAATAAACATTGGTCACGCACGATAGATTCTGATGTAAGACACGTATCGTTACAATACCCAGTTTCCACGTATCAGCGCACACAGGTTTGTCGAATAGGCCAGCAGATTGGAGGAAAGTTACCAAAAACCACGCCTACCTTTAACTATTATCCAATCAAACGCCTTTAACATAAACATAAATTATACATGGGTTTTGAAAAAAGTTGAGACTCTTAATTCTAACTTAAAAGTATAGATTAATGCTCGTAATGCATTTTCGCAATAAATTTTATACATACTTTCACCTATATAGTGAGGAAAAAATACAAATTAAAAAAAATTGGAAATTACAACTATTTCGAATTATAATGCACAGCAAGGACGTATATTATTTATCCGTCCTTGTGCACAGTTTGTGATAAATGGTTGTCAAAATGTATTAAACAAAACCCAAAAGACCAGTTTCAAGAAGAATTCTTTGCTTTTCTTGCAAAATCGCATAAAACATAATGTTATCGTATTTTCAAAAAGAATTACCAATTTGAAAACTGTTTTTCCTTTTTACCTTTCTAAATTCATATATTACGCAGATATATATGTGGTAGTTGCCGATTGAGTCTAGAAGGTGTCAGGATTTACACAGATAAGACAGAATATGTCGCCTCTGTGACACAAACAACATTGATGACGAGTACCATTACATTATGAATTGTAGAACATTTAAACAATAGGAAAAGAAGGAAATGTTTAAGGAACTACTATTAGTCAAACCCTTATATCTTTAAAGCTGATCAACAGTTAAACTCATCAAATATTGTAATATTAGAAAAACTATGCAAAAGTTATAAATGTGAAAGTCAGTCCTCCAAGTTAATCTAACTGTATCGTTTACACATGCATGTAATAATTTTACCTCATAGCTATGTTTATGTATGTTCTTGATAACTAGTAATTGAAGTTTTATGAGAAATAAAGTATTCGTATTCCTTTAAACCATAAATTACAGTACACCTAGACAGCCTACGGGTAAAGTACAAGTGAATATATCACAAAGATTATATCTAATCGGATCCTCATCTGTACATGTCCTTGTAAATGCAAAACTCTGGATTTTCTTTGATAATTACGTGAGAGGTTATAAAAGATCTAGAAAATACTTCCACAGGTGTTTGCCAAACATGAATTGAAATAAAAGATTTTTGTGTAGACGAGTTACAACATTGCATAAGCATGATTAGGAAATTTGAACAAAACATGTAAGTGCACATCTTTCTAGTTGCGAAAAACGCATATCGAGTTACGTAGACGAAAAAGAATAAGTACATTCATAATAATTATGATGTAAATTCACGAAATTATAAGGTTATAATTAGAAAACAATATAAAACACGATTCGTCATTCCCCATGTATATAGATTAAAACAGAATTATAATTTTAATTCTTAAATTAAGTTCTGAAATTCAAAAGACATGTTTCTGCCACTTGACAGTTCAGCAATCACTATTACATGAAATGCACGATGATATTGACCGAAAACAAAGGTGAAAGATTCAAATTGCAAAATCAGCCGCTGATTCGTGTAGAATTTCTATCAATCATTCAACGATATAAAAAGGCTTTTGAGTGTAAAAGTATGATCATGATAGAAATACTTTTAATGTATTGAAATGTCTGTTAAATTGTTCCAGTTATTGGTTACTAGTGATTGTCAGTCCATTTCGATATATCATAGCACTTTTACAAATTCTAAAAAAAAATAAAAGAAAAAACTAATATTCCCATGGGAAAAGTATATCTTCCCATGAGAAGAAATTTGTCCCGCACTGTGTTCAACTCCCACAAAAGGGAGTCTAACCAACAAAGAAATGCTTACTCATCTGTAGATTGATTTTTATATATGAAACGATGTGTATAGATTTTACTTGGTTCAATGTTCAGTGGCAAGTATTTTATATATACGTAGGTCCTGAGACAGAAAATCAAATTATTCATTCACTTATGGTCTTCTAAATAACGATTGCGGGATGACGGACAGGAAGACTTCAAACGTAACAGTGTGAACTAGCTGTCAGAAACTTAAGTACTCTCAGATCCTTTCTTGCAAGTGTCGTTTTGTTAATTGTTCTGGTAAATAAGTGATTCTTTTAAAGTTTGAAACAAAAAAACGATATATTATATATATCGAGGTCGTTTTGCTTGGGTGATTTACCTGTAAAAAGCCCGGGTCCTATCCATGTTTAAAACGAATTCTAATATGACGTGCTTCTTTCGCTTTGTAAACAACACTGTGATAAAATTCTCGATATATCTATACTTAGCGCAGACTCCGTGATGTACATAATAATGGCTGTTACAATATACTTCCCACGTAAATCCACATGTATTGAAACCTATTTGCAAACCCTTTGTCGATTTAATTGTTTTAAAAATTGCAATTCAGAAAAGACAAAATCACTTTTATTCTTATTCGGATGCATAATAAAAAGAAGTCATGCATAAGAGCTCGGAGAAACCAACAAAATAAAAATAAAATAAAATTCCGCGAAAGTCTATTAATGTTTTTGGCGCATTTAAGTCATTTCAAAACATGACGTCATACAAATGAAAACTCTAGAGTTGAACGTTTTCTGTTACGTTAACTATTGACATGTCGTTTACTATTGTATTAAAATTGATTATCAAGGTAGGTTATGTTTGATTTTCTATTCTATTGCATTATTCGCATATGTACTGATTTCAGCAAGTCAACATGGCGGCTCATTGGTTACGAAATGTCAACTTTGGATTTGACGGTAGCTCACGGGAAAAAACATATAAATCAACATGACAATTGTTGGTTTTGAGAATGAAACATATTTTTTTTCAGCGGTTGTTCACGAAATAATCCGTGCAAGCTACGGATCTATTAAAATGATGAGCTTTATCTAACAGGGAGTAAAAAAAACCAGCCATACACACAGATTTACCCACCCTCGCTTCAGTTTTTTTAATGATCGTATTTGTCCTATTAGAATCGAAATAATTCATGGAAGCCATAGATTATTGGAAATTTACACATGGCCTGGGCCGTGATATTCGTTGATTTTATCCCTCGCTAACGCTCAGGATAAAATTCGAATATCACGGCCCAGGCCATGTGTAAATTTCCAATAATCTATGGCTTCCATGAATTATTTCTTAATTAATGCATGTTTGAAATAGTTTAACGGGGGCGTGGCCTATTAGTTTAACGCAACTAACCGGCAACTTGATTTCAATTGATTCACAGCAGAGAAATCTATTTGACTGGCGTTAAAATGAATTGATATGAATTGAAATGAATTAAATATAATTTTTAATTTTTGTCAATCTTTATCAAATAACGATCAATCTCATTTAAATAGCGTTAACACGTTTTTGACCGATCAAGTTAAATTCGGGTTACTAGTGCAAGGAAAACACAATATTTTATAGAGGCATTAAAAGGACCCGACACAAAAAATGAAGATGAGGTATGATTGAACACGAGACCAAAAGACACCGAAATTTACAAACTAACTGATAATTGTAAACATCAATCGCATTAAGGCCTCATTGAAGCTTCAATTTAGAATTGACTAGCAAATAAATATAACATAATCACATTTACATGTTAACCTATGAAATTTTGCTCGACTTATTTTAACTTTTTCATTAAAACATGGCTGACGAGACGTTGTTACATGTACATGACTATTATAATGAATATGCAGTGCTATAACTTAACCTAAACAGGAAATTATAATAAATTTTTAAAAAAAACTTTCACTTCCGATTTTTCATTAATAATATATAGATGACAACACTCTTAATTACATACTTGTTGATATAAACCATGGATCTAACATTGTACGTCGTGATCATCATTCTTTTATTTGATAGTTTAAGGGGTAAGTTATATTGCTAGTTGCTAGTTATGTGGAAGATTTAAACATTTAAACTAGGAGTGTAACAAGATAGCTTGATGGGGACGTTCTGACATTTCCAATTTTTTAAGGAACATGTCAAATTATAACAGAGAGTTCAACATGTAACTATTACTAATAGTTAAAAATAGAGGTTTGCAAATAGATGTATCTGAGCTCACACCTGACCGTAAATGTTTATAGGTCCGGTTTGTCTGTCGTGTTTGAAGAAAAAATCTACGTCGGTCTTCATCGTGATCGCTTCAACAAGTCATAATGTCGGCATAATAGTCTTTGAAATCTTCTCGTTGTTTTGCTGTGTACAATTAATTTACTAATCTACGGTGTACATGGTGTAAGATTAAGATTACACTGACAATGTTAACGGTTTGTAGCCAGCGGGTTTTTCCGTCAAACATATAACTTTTGAAATCTTTCCTTGAGTATTATTAGAGAGTTCTGTTTGTGGTGTTTAAATTTCAGCATACAATAGCATTGAAAATATATGTTATCTGTTTTGGTGTGAAAATTTAAAAATCTGAGCCCTAACTTTCAAATTTGAAACGTGAAATAGGAAAGATCCTTCTTGACATCAGGTACCGATCAAACATTTCAAAATGACACATGATCGTAATCTCTTGCAATGATAATTTTAAGCAATTCATTGCTTCATCGATTTGAAAAAAGACTTTCCTTCTAACTACCTCTACCGGACTTATAGATAAAGGTAACAATAGTATACCAATGTTCAAAAGTAATACACCCATTTAATTGAAACAAATCCGGGTCAATAATCAATTTTCAAAAAGTTTTGCTTCCGACGTTTAATTCATGTATATCATGTATATGATAGTGAAAGAGTAGGTTCAAATAAAAAGGTTTTTTAATAATGGCACTTAATATGTCTCACTCAATTTAAGCAAGTTTACATGTTCGTTCATACCAAAAGTCGTTTCGTTGTGACACTATCTAGACAAAATAAGTAAATAAAACTACTAACTGTTACAACAAAGATTAAAGATCTATTAATTGATTGGCGTATAACGTCACTTTCGGCACTTTGTGCTTTTTTGTGGCGGTCATGTTTAAGGAGTGTACGTAAGGATAAGCGAAGAGCTATATAGATATAAGAAGATGACTTATGAGAGTCGCAATTTGTAAAAGTCAACCATTAAAGGTAAAATAAAATTGAGAATGGAAATGGGAAATGTATCAAAGAGACAACAACCTGACCATAAAAAAAACAACAACAGAAGGTCAACAACAGGTCTTCAATGTAACGAGAAATTCCCGCACCCGGAAGCGTCCTTCAGCTGGCCCCTTAACAAATAAATACTAGTTCAGTGATAATGAACGCCACACTAATTTCCAAATTGTACACAAGAAACTAAAATTAAAATAATACAAGACTAACAAAGACCAGAGGCTCCTGACTTGGGACAGGCGCAAAAATGCGGCGGGGTTAAACATGTTTATGAGATCTCAACCCTCCCCCTATACCTCTAGCCAATGTAGAAAAGTAAACGCATAACAATACGTACATTTAAAATTCAGTTCAAGAGAAGTCCGAGTCTGATGTCAGAAGATGTAACCAAAAAAAATAAACAAAATGACAATTATACATAAATAACAACAGACTACTAGCAGTTAACTGACATGCCAGCTCCAGACTTCAATTAAACTGATTGAAAGATTATGATTTTATCATATGAATATCAGGCACAATCCTTCCCGTTAGGGGTTTAGTATCATACCATCATAACATATAATAGAAGAACATAACCCGTGTCATGCCAACACCTTTTTTATTAATAAATGTGTTTAGTTCCGATGCAAAGACCCTATAAGTGAATCAATATGTACGCCAAAATATGCAATCTTTAATGACCTGACAACAGTATCGTAACTAAATCCCTTCTTAATAAGTCTATTTAAAGGTTTTGTTAGTTTCTGCGGTGAATACTGAGATTTTTGTGCTTTATAAAGAATATTTCCATAAAAAAATGGATGTGAAATACCTAAACGTAAATATATAAGAAGTCTGCATGTTGAGCTATCTTTACGAATGATGTCCTTATACCGATGATACAATTTAGTAAATGTTTAATTAGTTTGTGATATCGAAAACCCTGGTGTAATAATTTTTCAGTAAAACATAAATTTCTCTCCTTAAAATCAAAACCATTGTTACATACACGAGCGAATCGTACAAGTTGAGATATATAAACACCGTTAAGTTCGATTTTTAACATGGAGACTTGGCTAGCACCAAACTGAACGTAAGCAGATTTTCTATTTTATTATGTAGACGAAACGCGCGTCTGGCGTATTTAATTATAATCCTGGTACCTTTGGTAACTACGTAATTTGTATCAAACATATCGAAGTGCAAAACTATAAAGATAATGAGGAGAAATATGTAGTTAGCAATTATACAATTGTTAATACAAGACAGGCGACGTGTTCTTGAGAGAAAAATCCAAACATAACAAACATTAAGGCAGATGTACTTTTATTACATTTTCATGTTATAAAATCTTGAAATAAGTATTAATAGATATATTTTGTTTTCCTATACACATTTTTATATTATATGTTGAATGTTAGCCATTGAATGTATGACATGTCAGGAATTACTTGAGCATTTTACAAAGTTTTGTGTTGGCAGTGTAAGAGCTCCTCGTTTACGTACTTTTAAAATTGCATATGAATGTGACAGAAAAAGGCGTACTTGAATAGACATAAAATGGAATTTGTCAATAATTTACTTTCTTCAGCATAAATGTGTACGTTTTAGTTTTTAATTTTGATTCATTGAATAATCCGAACGGGAAGTTGGATGCTTTTATTTCGTTTTTATTAAGGCAACAGCACATTTTTATTAGGCAAATGTACATTTTCAAGTTATAAAACTTGAAATTAGTATTACTATTTTATATAAAGACAGATGTGGTGTATGTATATTTGTTTATTGCATATCAGGAAGCACTTGAACTTGTTAAAAAGTTGTGTGTTGTAATTTTAAGAGACTTCCTCGGTTAAGTTCATTTACATTTGCACGTTACAGTACAGTATTGTAATACATTTTTGGATAGAAAAGAAATAGGATTTGTAACTAATTTACATTTTAGCGGGTTATTTTGATGTCTAAATTTTTATTTTCATTCAGTGAATATTCCGAACGTTATGTTTGATACTTTATTTCGTATTATACATATGAAATGCATACACATAGACTATATTATATTGTTCAAACACCAATGCATTACGGAAAATGGGAAGTCTTCAAATAGGAATGCTTGATTTAGGTAACATAACCTAGATTTGGCCTGCTAGTATACTAAGAGCATTTAAAAAGAAATTATTTCAATGGTTTTAACAATCATTTATATGTTATTTTTCAAATGACAATTATATCAAAGAACGATATATTATATATAGAACATAATAATATACAAAACCAATAGATAGACAAAATAATTAGATGAAAACTAATTAAAATGTTTATACGGAGTTCCTAAGAGAACTGCAAAGCTTAAACTACTGTAATGTAATGGTGCTGTACTTCACTGTGATATTGGTGGCTGTAATTTACATAGTTTTGTAATCAACTGTATATCGAAGCATACAATATCTTGTTTAATGTCCAGAATAATGTGTACAGTATCAACACAGGGAAAAAAACAAAAGTGTTTTAGTATTATTTGAAAGTGAACAATATAGTAAGAGATGGTTATCTGCAGAACAGACACTTCGACTGCAAAACAGCGGTATAATAGTAACACGAATAAATTAATAAATATAGTCAGCTATCTTACATGTAGCAAATAAAAAGATCTGGAAGACAAACTATGGATGACGGGCTTTATTCGTAATTTAACCTTTTGAAAAGAAACTGTACCTGACATTCAAATTAGGTCTTTATAAGGTCGTTTGTTAACTGTGAGAAGTGAATATAAAAGGTACACATTCATGATAGGTATATCCCTCACTGACCTTTTTACTTTATCTTGAATGCTTACATACTATACAAATAATTGTATACCTTCGCAATCCGAACACGTATTTGTTTTGGTACTGAGAAATATTTAAAAAAAGTTGCATACAGATCAAAAGACTGTTTTGTAAAAAGAAAAAAGAGTTGTTTTTGATGAAGTGTGTGGAGTGAGGTATAGTGAATATTCACTCATTTCTGTTAACAAAGATCAACTGCTGACCAAAAAGAGCGAAACATATCAAAGACTTCCAAAGAACAAAACTAGGTCCTTAACAGTTGTTAGAGCACAAGTCAGAGGAATATAATTAAATTCGTTAAACATTAACAGAGCGTAAAAAATTGGGCATTCACCTCATAAGCTGACACAACCTTTAAACAGTCATATTCGGATTGCACATTATGCTATTAATATTGATTCATACATAGAGTCTTTGAAAAAACACATAGTACTTCTATCATTAAGTTGTTGGCACGATACGGGGTTCGTTCTTCTCATATATGTTATGATGGTATTATGCTAAACAGAAAAGGGAGGTCTTGCATGGGTGTGACGTCAATTTTTTCTGAACTAATACACAATTTTATCTACGTGCCAGCGGAGGACCACCTCCAGGTGCGGGATTTTTCTCGCTGCGTTTAAGACCTATTGGTTTATGCTCTTAGAGTGGGTTGTTGTCTCTTTGACATATTTCCCATTTTCATTCTAAATTTACCAGATGAATGAATAAAAAGAGTTTATCGTTAGTAGAAGTAGTAGATATATATATGCATATACACACATTTGCAATTTCAGTTAAGAGTTTTATCCGCAGGTTTTGTTAGTTTTAAGTTCTTAATATCTTTTAATGAATAATCCGAATTCTTTTTTTAATTCGTAGGTGAAAATGTTCACATATCCTTAACGAAGACAAAACATACATGGTTCCAAGCCAGAGACAAATGTTCACTAGTAGGAAATGTACATACAAATATAACTATTCGAACTTTGAACTCTGACCTTATGTGGACAGGCGATAGTGGCAAATATTTGCCATGGGTAGAATATCTAGGTAAATATGTGTATAGCTTAAAACAATTTGTATGATTTGTTTCCTCTTTGCATGCAATATAACAATAATCACAAATTTGATGTATTTCCATTTTATTGTGCAATAGATTCTAGATAACCTTCCATTTGCAAGTTAAAGGCAAGTAGAAGATACCAAGCGGGCTGTGAGCATCTATCAGACGACTAACAAAATGACAACACCATGAACAATTTATACATATTGATCACCACCAAAGTCCCTTGAAGAGTTGGCTGTTTTGTTTCATTAGTGACACCAGAAGTATAACTCCTTTCAAATGCGTTCAGCATGCGTATTCGATGTTCGGGCATATGAACAAAGATAATTGATAAAATGACAAAAGGAAGAGAAAATTGCCAATATGAAAACAAAGTTTGTTGTGATAACCAAAATATTCGATATGGATGTTATGATATGAATTACTCTATTGAGTTGAGTTCAACCGGACTTGAAAGAATTGTATACGTCAAAACATCATGAACTGTATACAGAGAACATATCTTCTAGATATCAGTTAGTGTTGCTAAAAGTATATTTTATATACATCAAATTCCATCAGTCGGGTCTCATACCAGTAAAGAAATGAATATGGAATAAGGACAGAAAATATTCCTATTCTAAAATGAATCATTTGCCGCGATTTGTTTTTCTCTTATATTCTCTTCTGATTATACATATTATCAAGCAAGCAATGACTTTAAAAGTCTTGACAATGTCCAGCTGATGTTTTTTGTACGCTTAGTGCGGACCGGGTTTTTCAATAGGAAAACTCTTTATTTGGGTTTTGTGATAAAAAAAAGTAGGCAAAAGATATTAACACAAAAGTCGAATCTAAAAGAGGGACGAAAGATACCAGAGGGACAGGCAAACTCATAAATCTAAAACAAACTGACAACGCATGGCTAAAAATGAAAAAGACAAACAATAGTACACATAACACAACATAGAAAACTAAAGAATAAACAACACGAACCCCACCAAAAAACTAGGGGTGATCTTATGTGCTCCGGAAGGGTAAGCAGATCCTGATCCACATGTGGCACCCGTCGTGTTGCTTATGTGATTACAAATCCAGTAAATAGTCTAATTCGGTAGGTCCCATTCATGAAAGGGAAGGGGATTGTAGTTACGACGTAAGGAATCTAAACTGACAACGTTATGGCAAAAAACGACCAAAAGACCTACAACATTATACAACTCCTAACATAAAAATGGCTGAGCAACATTAACCCTTAGAGATGATTTCAGGTGCTCTGGAAATATGAGTAGACCTATTCCACATGTGGCACCCGTCGTGTTGCTCTTATAAGGTATAGTATCACAATTGCTTTTCCCCTATAAGTCACCCAGTGTACAAGCTTAAGTAACCATGTAACCACAATTTTTCCCTTGATATTCCGTAGAAAACACAAATAAAAAGGAATGGTGTTTTGAAATACCAAATATATATGTTAATGACTGCATTGTTATGTCAAATCATATATCATTTTTAGCAATTGGAAAACACAAAGTTCATAATATAACCAGACTCCGTTTTCTCTTTGTTTTAATCAGGATGTTTCGGATTAAACGAAGATCGACAGTTAATAGGAAATAAAACAAATGTGGAACCAGGAAATCAATTAAAAGACTGTCTATTGTATTGCAAACAGTACAATTTTATTGGCTTGCAGGTAAATTTTGAAGTTTTTTAACGGTAAATCTATTCACATGACTATCTTATTCATTACAGCACTTTCTAATAATATACATTCTATTTGTGTCATGAGAAAACTCATAATGCTTAACAATTTGAGTACATATTGCAAAAAGAAAGATAATCGATAAAAAAAAATGTGAAAATGGCAGATATTACATCATTGCTTATCTTTGATTGTTGTCTGATGCCTTTAACCAATTCATATATTTACAAGTAAATAAGAGATAAACGTTTTAGTTTCTTGTAGCACGTTTATTAAAATAGGAACATCTGAATGTCACTAATAGATCTTATAACGCATGATAATTTTATATCGACGAATATCAACTCGACTTTTAATTGTAACATATTTATATACTAATATTAGAATCAAACAACGAAATTTGGATACATCGAAATCCATATTGAATGTTATCTTATAACTAACACATTTCCAAATAAATACAGACCTTTTCACTTAATTACAAATAGGCGCACAAAGAACAAACACAATTTCAGGAGATTTATAAAAGTATCTTTAAACTTGTTTCTGAATCCAATATTTGAATGTTATGTAAAAATGTACAACTTTATTGTTTTTATTTTTCAATAAAATCAATTTCAATTTGAAATCCTAAACCAAATATAATTTGAAATACTAGCTACCCAAAACTAATACAACGTAATAAAAAACAACACACATTTATAGATAATACAAATTTCAAAATAACAAACGGGAATTGTTCGTAAAGATTTTACAGTTATGTAATATTGATGTTGGCCAATGAAACTCGGCTCAGAGTTAACAATTCATTATTGCTCCATATATAAGCAATGTACACTATAGAGTGGGGTGCTCATTTTCCCCGGGGACACAATTTTGCCGTTTTAGGATTTTGAGGTGTAAAAACTTCAAAGGATGGCTGAAATGGAAGAAATGTACCGGTAAATTATATTTTTATAACAAATATGAGATTTTTTTAAACTGAAATAAAATATGATTTCAAAGAAGTATTTCTAAGTAAATATTTGACTGAATGCCCTAATTTTGAATTCTTTATACCTTTGAAATGTCTGTTAATAATCTAAAATGCAATTGATTTGATAAAAAATGTTAAAAGCTGCGGTTATTTGGTTTTAAATAGATGTGTAAAAACGGCGAATATGTGTCCCCCATTGACAAAACATCCGGAAATTTCAAGCACCCTTTAATCTAACTTTTCAGATGATTTTTTTCAAATAAACACGTTTTCAAGCTTAAGAATATTTTGCATTTAAAGTTATCTTCATATAGAAATATCAGTATACTTCAAAAACATTTAGACCTGACCATAAACTGTAGAAAACATAGAAAGATGTGGCGGAAATGAGCACCCCACTCTACACTGCTTTTCTAAAAAAAAAAAAGATTTTATCCTAGTAAATAACAAAATACGTTTAAAATATTCAGTTGACGTTAATGAAAACGAACATAGATACTACTCACTTTTCTGACCACTTAAGTTATAAAATTTTATTACATTGGTGGCAATGAATTACTTAGATTTCCCAGTGAAATAAAAACCAAAAATTTCACATGTGAAATAAACATGGTTATTTCCATCTTCTGACGTCATACAACAGTAGCATTGTCAGTCGACAAAACGTAATGATCAATGACGTCGGATCGAAACAAATTAGGAATGCGTAGAAATGATATAGTTCCTTACATTATTTACTTTAATTTCAGCAAAAAGACAATTTACCAATGTAATACAAAGAATGACTAATTCAAATAAGGACAAATATTCAAGTCGTGACGGAACAACACTGTTTATTAACTCATGCGCTACGTGCATTCGTGAATTAATCTTTTGTTCGGTCACGAGTTGAATATTTTTCTCTATTCTAATTCTTCGATTAGTTATTTTATAAGTAATGTACGTTAATATCAAGTTTGAATATACAATACTGTTTGCAAGCAAAAACAAATTGTCAGTACGGAGAAGCTATTAAGCGCTTGCTAAAGCAGACAATACTTTAAGTCAACAACATACCGATTCAAAATAACACATTTTAAATCAAAGGTATTTGTGAAGGCTAGACAAATGAAGCAAATAGGAATCAAATTGGGATGAAACCAGTTTGGTGCATCAATCAAACGTGTACAAGTATAACAATAATATCATTGAATATATCATACCTACACAATTATCTGCTATTAAAACACATATATTTGATATGATTATAAATACTTTTTAGCCATTTTATGACTTAACAATGTAAGTTAAATGATAAGTTTCATTCTGAAAGTTTCAATACTTGATTCCAATATACAGAAATTGAGGTGTTTTATTTAAATGAGGTTTCCCTCTTGATTCGAGTATGACTGTTTAGTTCCATGTAAATTAATGCGTGTCTGACGTACTACATTATAAGTTTGACATATTCGATGAGTTTCTTATAAAGTTTACTATGTTAACCATTTAAACGCACGTCTTTAGATTGTTTAAAGTGAATTATATTTTAATGTTACAACTTATACAGATTACATCACCATGCTTTCACTTATAAAATTCGTACAAACAAATTACAACCAAAGTTGGTAATTATCCTTATAATTAAAGTGGTTATATAAATTGAATAAGTGGCCTTGAAAGCTTCAGAACCAAATACTTGAACAAAGAAAGATAAACAGTTCATCTATATTTGAAAGTTTTGTCAATCACTATAAAATTATCATTTAGACTCTATATGTCCCGCTAAATAAAAGAATTTTAAGAATAAAACAATGCCAATAAAGCGAATATGAAACACCTAAGAAAAGTGACACCCGAGGGAACCTGAAATATCTACTAATAGTAATCAAACATTAATTTTAAAATTAATACATACACTGCTGCGGTAGTGATAGCTATATCTTCGAAGATAATGAAATAAAATTCAAAAGATATGTCAAACATTTTATGATGTACATTTCACGTCAATTGTCTATCTTACGGACTATAGGAATTATGTAATTCTATTTTTTTAGCAATTGAATTGTGTATGTCTGCACAATTTATTGTTGAGATCATCTTACATTAAAACACCATGCAACACACATCAAGCAACATGTCGAGGAGACTACAATGCATTCTGTGGACATACACACCCTAATTTGGATGCATTTTCAATATATCAAACAGGTATTCTATCGTAAAACATAATCCAAAGGCGATTTGTGTGCCTAGTTTAATAGGAATGTAGGATATTTTATGCAATCGTTAAAAGCAGATTTTACCAACAATAAGAGGACAAAAATATACAAACAGCGAAGTGTTTATCTTTTCTTTTGCACGAACTGAATAATCTTGATTAAGTCCACTTGGAACATTATCGTAACAAAATCGGTATTATCATGTATGTTTCTCATCGAATATGTGGCGAACATCGACAAAATAATCTAGTGTGCGTATCATGTTTAATAGTTATTTCATTAATGTAATTATAAGAAATAGTTTGGGTTTTTTTTGCAATTTTAAAGGCTTGTAAAAGTAGTGATTATGCGTCAATGTGTCCATCAACTGTTGTCAACGCTTGGAACCCCAATTCAATTACATGAAGAAACAAAAACAGTTGTTTCTTCACACCAACAAGAACATTCGAATACGCATAAGGTCAATTTTTCCTAAGCATTGTTGGATTCTTAGTTTGTTGATAATTGTTTAACGAAAAACGTTTCAATTTGTTTTTTTATAATCATTACATACCGGAGCACAGACTACTAAGCTGATATATCTGTTAGATATGAACCTTCTACTAGCAGTGGTATCGACACAATGCTAGTATATGGAAACCACGAAATAAGTATCCTACGTGTAATAGCGTGTTTTGAATATAAGCTGTTTCCATGTAATTCGAAAAATAGGCATCAGGAAATTCAATGTGAAAAATGGCATTGAAACACGCAAACGATTGGCATTCATTTATATTTATTTCGATTTTTTTTCATGGGACAGTAAATGTGACTAGGAGTGTTGGTGTTGGAAATTGCTTAGCTGTCAGAAATAACGATTCATATAAATATATAGCACGTGATTGCTCAGCGACAGCTTTTCAGATGTGTTTGAAAGGTGAGTAGACCATGTAGACTGTTATAGAATAATTCGACACATAACTTATGAAGATTTATACACACTTCTATTTGTTGTTTCAATACATGTTCCACATGAAAGTAATTTGCACAAATTAACTCTTTACCTAATTTTGAAAAACCCCGGTGTTATATGCAGGTGGAAGTTAGGTCCGCTGCTGTATGCCCTGAGGTAATCGGTGCCCTCAGGTAATCGTGGCAATAGTGCCCATATGCGAAGTAATAACATGATCTAAAAATAGAATAAACTAAAAATACATCATTGTACTTTCTATTCCGACTGACAGTATATGTGCGAAAAATAGAAGAAAACAGGAACATTTTTTATACAACTTTTAACAATACGTTACGACAAATAACTCACGAAAAAGTCTGTATTGCAATTGACCTTACAAGATAGTCTGGTACTCGTGCAGATTTATAGCAAGGTTATTAATCTTTATTTTAACGACGGTTAGTTTCTTTTGTGTTTTTTGTCCATGATATTTTACAAATATTTTTATTTTACCGGTTTTTCATTTCATTTTAAAAGTGTGTAAAAAGTTAATAACAAAAATAATGACATTCGACGAAAGGTCAAAAATGGAAATACACTTAATCAAATGGGTCAAAATCTTTAATTGGTTTTACATAGGCGGTAATGGTAACGGTTTTTTTTTTTGCTGTAGCTCAGTCCATATCGTAAACTTAGATATGTATGATAGGTCGTTTCGAGGCTGTGACATTTTCACATATGTGGTTAAATTTACGGGATACGAAGTGAGATTACTTTTCCCGTAAATTAGCAAACCCCGAACATACTTTTGTGATGCGGCTTCTTGTGGTAAAATACTAAAATACCCTCCTTTTAACAAAATAAGTTCTTTGAAAATTTAATACTTTCAACACATTCAATAGCTCCATATTTTTTACACATTTATTCTATGTTTCTCTACTTTCCGAATCACCACAAATAATTAAGTTCAGTCATTTGTTAAAAATAGAAACATGTCCAATATCACTACACAGAGATGTTTTCTGTACACGTGACTTTTGAGTTCCTCATTTCGAGGCGCGTTAGGGATGTTGTCCCAAAATGGCACAATGAAAAGTTCAAACAGATCAAACGAAATTAATGTATTCTTTATGCTCCTTATATAGACAGTTTCGTTATTTAATTTGACTTATTTAATTCATGCGCCGCAGGCTATTAAAGTTATATGAAACGAGTTTCATCTAACAATATGACTTTTTGGTCGAGATGTTATCTCTTTCACACGTTCACCGTCTTCATTCGGAATTTCAATTTATATTACAATAATTTACGACATATGACGTGAGAAGCAAATATCTTTTAAAAACATCAACCGACAAATGCAATTTGTATTATGACATATGTTATAACTTAGAGACTAAAAGACGAAGCTCCAATAGGGAACTTAATTCACACTCATATACATTTTTGTGTATAGACTGCATGCAAAAAGCTACCAATATTTGATTTGTGGGTATGCTATTATGTGTATGAAATGCAATAATGTACAAGCCTAGACAACATAACAGTCATTTGTTTTATTAACTTCTGTCAAATCAATAATGAGACTCTTTATTTCACAGGTCATGCAACATCTAAATCATTTTACCAGCAGAATATGTCGAGTGGAACATGGATTGAGTCTTTTAAGTTGTGTGAATCATCTTACATGTTATCCCGTTACAGTATGGTGTATAACAATGCTTCGTTTTCAGGTGGAACATACTGGCTATCTAATACACGTAGATGGATTCAAGGAACATGTAGGTATTTCATTTTGACTTCCAATATGCACTGAGTTCCAATGAAAACGCAACACTTGGTTTTTCAAAAATAAAATTCATATAAGAAATGATAATCTTTCAAATTAAATTATTCTTGATAATATTTTTAACAAAAGATCAATATCACATGAAAATGTTTCATTGTCATCTTTTGGGACGCAATAGGTAAACGAAACATCCAATGTCGAATCATCAACTCACAGTCCTAACAAAAAATGTTACAACCCCGTGGTGCTCCGCAATCTCGACAGCGGCATGGAATTGGTCATCTCGAAGAATGGTTATATACTTGTCCCACAAAGCAAACTCAGGCTGACTTTAGGATATTGATGGTGGTTTTCATCGTCTAAACCTTGTCAAATCTGATGCCAAATTTGCTCGATCGGACCAAAATCCGGCGAAAAGCATGACCTTTGCCCAAGGCGGGTACTAAATCTCAATGGTACCACCACTGACGGTTTTCGGTCTACATATTTCGAGGTTTACGCCAGACGGCAGTTGCTGAACAATAAGGGCGGGAAAATTCATGACATTAGCCAAGTTTTAAATGACAGAATCGTGATAATGGTGCGTATCTTGAAAAGCGGTGAACTCAATTTTTGTCCGTTCAAAATGACCATCAATTCGTATTTGTTTAAAAAATCACTCAACCGGAAAGTTGTCGACAATTGTCTTAAAATTAATTTTCAACCAACTATACCAAGTTCTAATATAAATAAAATGAAATTTATAAGAAATTTTTTTAAAAACAAAAGTGTTGCGTTTTCATTGGCATTTAGTATATATCAGATTTATTTACGAGATGTTCGCCTTTTTAATTGTGAATAAAGAATATTACCACTAATGAAGTGTTTGTGTCAGGTAAAACGTTTAAACAACAGCGATAATGGTAATGATGTGTAACATATTGCTTTTTGTGTTCGTTTTTGGTACTAAAACAAGGCCGTTTGTTTTCTAGTTTGAACTGTTTTACATTTTTCATTTCTGGGCCTGCTATAACTGACTAAACTGTAAGGAATTTTTCATTGTTGAATGCCATACATTGATCTATAGTTGTTAATTTCTATGTCATGAGGTCTCTTGTGTAGAGTTGTCGCATTGCCAATCATATCACATCTTTTTATATTTATTCAGAGCATAGTTACTGATGGAAATTGAGAATTACGTGTATTAACTGAAATAAAATGTGGTATATTCATCAATGAGACAGCATATATGTATAACCTACTTGAGCCACTTCTTCCTTATTTGGAATGTTTTGAACGATATTGTCAGATGAGTAATGTTAAAAATTGAGGTTAAGGTACAAAGCGTTTTCATGCCGCCATATCCCATCCTGTTCATGATAATTATTCCAATTCGAATTATAAATCTTCGAGTGAATATCCTAAATAGAAAGTAACCCACCGTTATAATAGCAATGCATGTATAATTCCTTCTGCAGGCATAAATCACATGAGAATATCATTTTAAAAAGAGGGGCGAAAGATACCAGATGAACATTCAAATTCATTAATCAGAATTAAAGATAACCAAACGAACAATAGTACACAAAACACAACATAGAAAACTAAAGACGAAGCAACACGAACCCCACTAAAAACTTGAGTTGATCTCAAGTGCTCCCAAAAGGAAGCATATCTTGCCCCACACGAGACTATCCATTTCAATTCACATGAAGCTTTATATTTTTAACTTCGACGGCCGAAATCAACTTCTGATGACATTAGTTATATAATGATGTAATCTATAAGGTACACTTCTTCACATATAAGTAGTAATAAATAGATTAACGGTTATGCTAGTCGGCACGATACAGCACGTACCCGTTTACTATTAGCTGTGAAAACGTATTCGAAACAGCAATTCGTTTCTTCAGGAGGAGTGTGTGAAACCCGATCAATTAGCCAATTACCATAGAAGTTTTGAGTAATATACTATGAGAATCTTTGCTTATTTGCAGCACAAAGCTAGAATATGTTTAATTGCAAAGACGAAAAGACTCAAAACTAACATAAATATTTTTTTGTTATTTCAAACAAACAAAATTTTTCATAACTAAAAATTAAAAGTATTTCTTTACATAAGGACGTTATCACACTACTGATTAAGGACATAATGCACACAACAGATGAACCGAGGTCATTCAAAAGGATTAGAAACGCGTTAAATGTACACGTAGTTACCACGACCATGTTCAAGAAAGAGGGACGAAAGATACCAAAGGGACAGTCAAACTCATAAATCTAAAACAAACTGACAACGCCATGGCTAAAAATGAAATAGACAAACAGAAAAACAATAGTACACTTGACTCAACATAGAAAACTAAAGAATAAACAACACGAACCCCATCAAAAACTAGGGGTGATCTCAGGTGCTCCGGAAGGGTAAGCAGATTCTGTTCCACATGTGGCACCCGTCTTGTTGCTAAATACACATAATGACAAAAATGCGACTGCATTAATCTTCAAGAAATTAACAAATAAAAATATGATGTGGTAGTTAAGGTTTATATGACATACACCATGACAAATAAAAGAAGCAATCTTCTCAAAAATGTTTTTAAAGATCAACGGAAACTGGTCATGTGACCAACACAGAATGAAATCATAAAAAATCGCAACACAAAGAGGCTTATATTATCCTAACATTTGAGTTGTGTTTTTTTCAACAAACAACCACTTTTTTTTAAATAGATTTAATGACATTTTAATCTTGGGCGCAAAGATTGTTTTTACTAAGGAACTCAAGTACACATAATTCATTCACTCTTTTTAATCATTATCGTGTGATTTCTATACTTACTTTTTTTGCTCATTTGAATTTTGTTTTCATGTATGTAAATTGTATGTATTTGTTCAGAAATAGTTTAAAATCAGTGTGCTCAAAATTTGAGTTGAATGCTGCCTATTCACTTGTTTTTATTAAATAGAAATATTTATAAATATATAAACATCATTTCTAATGATTTCCTAATTAGTTACAAATCCTGAGTTCTGTATCGCTGCCAGACTTAATAAAGATGGCAGTCTCCAAAGATTTCCACTAAGATGTGACAGAAAACTACCTGGTCTGTGTGTAGGTCGTGAATGGACGCCAAAACATGTCTTGTCATCAGATGATCATGCACCAATTAATAGTAAATATATTATAATTCAATGTCTTAAAGGAATCAACATTTCATTAAAGCGTAGTTAAAATGCTAAATATAATTTTCATTCGATCGTCACATTAACTTTCATAACAGGGTTTTGTACTTTTTGAAAATATGTTCACTGCTTCGAACTGTTGAAGTCGTACATTGTAACACATAACATACAGAAACAGGTCAGCAACAAGTGGTGCACAGTTATTCGGATTTCAAATGTTTGGCTTTGAGCGTTCCTGATGAAGGTAAATCCAGAAAAGCGCTTCGGATGCAATAGATTATATGGAATCTCCAAAGCGAACACAAATTGTATCTAATAAAAATTCAAGGGCAGTTATAGTATCAAAGCATGTCCAATTCACGAAGTTCTTTTGTTTGTTCTTATTATACAAATGACCTAAAAGATTTTGAACATCTGTATACGCATTCTGACTGTTTACATGCCCATTTAATTAGGTGTGTAATTTTTTCAAAATAAGAATATGAGGCAAAGTTGTATATAGGTTAGAAAAATCAAAACTTTGAACAAATTCAAAATCTCCAATATAAGCATGCAATTTATCAAGTTCTTTGCTTATATATCATAAAGTTATAAACTATATTATTGTCACACACACACACGTATATACACACACATGTGCTTTGGTATCTTCATAAAGCTTATTTTGTTTTGTAGAAGTCCTTCTTATATCCGTGATTGCTGCAACAGGTTTTATATTTCTAGTGGCAACTGTGATAGTTATTCTCTGTAAAAGGTTTGTTATTTTATATTTATTAACTTACATTGGCATTTCCCCTTTTTCAATAAAATAAGAGTATATTCGAATGCTGAAGAGGAGTGAGCCTTTTATGTTGTGTTTCCGTTGTGTCGTTTGATTTTTCTTATATATGAGTGTGAATTCACATTACTATAAGACGTGTCACGGTACTTTTCTACCCCAAATTCATGTACTTGGTTTTGATTTTATATTTGTTATTCTCATCGGATTTTGTCTAATGCTTAGTCTGTTTCTGTGTGTGTTACTTTTAAATGTTGTGTCATTGTTCTCCTCTTATATTTAATGCGTTTCCCTCAGTTTTAGTTTGTTACCCCAATTTTGCTTTTTGCTATAGATTTACGAGTTTTGAACAGCGGTATACTACTGTTGCCTTTATTTCTCAAGACAATGTTAGACATGGCCATAACAAAAGGAGGTTCGGCATGCAACAAAACCAGGTTCAACCCCCCATTTTTTTCTTTAAAAATGTCCTGTATCTAGTCAGGAATATGGCCATTGTTATATTATAGTTCGTTTCTGTGTGTGTTACATCTTAACGTTGCGTCGTTTGTTTTCTCTTAGTTTTGAGTGTAAATTCACATAGCGATAAGACGTGTCATGGTTCTTGTCTATCCCAAATTCATGTATTTGGTTTTGATGTTATTTTTGTTATTCTCGTGGTATTTTGTCTGATGCTTAGTCCGTTTCTGTGTGTGTTACATTTCAGTGTTGGGTCTTATATTTAATGCGCTTCCCTCGGTTTTTGTTTGTTATCCCTGATTTTGTTTGTCGTCCATGGATTTATGAGTTCTGAACAGCGGTATACTACTGTTGCCTTTATGAAACAGATTGAATCATAATCATATTTGAAGAAAACTTTAAATGTTAAATACAAACATAATGCTATTGCAGTAGTATGAGTATTTATTTGACAATAAAATTTTAAAAATGCCGAACTCTATGGAGGCTTTAAAATGGAACGCTTCTTATCAACGGAAAAAAAAACAAAGCAAACGAATGAAAATCAACTATCATATTCCTGGTTTTATACAGGCATGTTCTGTTGTTGTATTTAGAAAACAGTTAATTGATATATTGTTATAAATCAGTTCATATACTTATTACTTTCTATACTTTCTCATTTAGACGAACCTCAACAAGAACTGATGAACGGCAATCGACACTTGTTTCACAAAATGAAGTGCTTTACGAGAATGAATCTAACACCTTGAGCAGATATCAAACAGCTAACGACACAATTGATCATATGCACTATCAAAGTTTAAATCAGAATCGGAATCAAATCGATAGCAATTACGATATCTTGCACAAGGCTGAATTTGATGTCACAAGTTTTATACAATCACAACGTGTTATTG
Source organism: Mytilus edulis (assembly GCA_019925275.1). Taxonomy (NCBI): domain Eukaryota; kingdom Metazoa; phylum Mollusca; class Bivalvia; order Mytilida; family Mytilidae; genus Mytilus; species Mytilus edulis. The sequence goes on along the minus strand of CM034351.1, from coordinate 57,251,222 downwards.
ATGAAACTGCAGGACAAAGACAAGTGGAGACGGATTATCAAGAAATAGGAGATGTTTCGATATAGAAAAAAGAGTAATTATTTAATCTTACCCTGTGAAGCAACTCATTAACTCTAACGCCGCATTGATTTTCGGTGGAATAAAGTGTCATATTCTACTGTTCATCTTCATTTACGCGTTTTTTTTGTAATAACTGTATTTTCTATGTTAATATCTGTAGTAACGTTTATATATCTACCAATCGGAATAGTTCCTATTTTGAACAACGTGTCAGATGTAACGAACAAAGATGACAATTATCTGTTTCAAAACAGCTGAAAGTTTAAATAAATTGGAGCAATGACTTCAAAATGACATTATCAAAAATGCGCACGTAGTTTACTATTGATATGAAATGATTTGTATTATATTAACATTAAGTGGTTCATGTATACTTAGTATTATATCACTACTAAATATAACATGCGGTTTCCATGGTCAAATCGTTAATTCGTCGTATTGAATGATATCATTCATTAAATTAAAAAAATACATATTCCAATCAACGATCATGGTACAGTTTCGAATTAGAAAAAAAACAGGCAGTTTAATCATTTGATAGAATTCGAAAGAATAGTAAGACCTCTTACTGACCCTCAAATTCTGAAATCAAAAAAGGCATTCAAACAACTTTTGAATAATAATAGAACACACCCATGATATCGCGAGTCCGTGACTAAATTAAAGTATATAACTATGCGTAAGCCTTATTTAAGTACTGGTATTGTCATCTGATAAAGTCATGTCGATTATAAGATACACAGTTTTCTCTTCTTTTAAAATCTTTCTGTTTGAACCAGTCGACCTGGAACTTATTAATTATTGGTAATATTAATTATTTGGAAAACAAAAGGTCCTGGAATGGAGTATTTTTTTATCAACAGCATTGTTAATAAAGTTGAATTCTTGTATTCGCTGTTTTACGTCATGCCCGCTAACAAATTGAAAACTATACGCCTTATTTTAAGTCCAGATTCTTCGTACTCGTATTGTTATCTTAGCAAGTCTTACTGATTAAAATACTACAATAGGGAACAGTTTGACAATGATTTAATTTAGTAGTGTCAACCCTGTGATTATGACCCGTGTATATAGCAAAATCCTAAATACACCATTTTGGTGGTGCGCGTGTCAGATGCGAAACGTACAGATAAGGTAATAGGTTACAGGTGAGCATACTACATGTACTATTGGTTTCAGTATCGGATTCGACCCGGCTCTTGTTAATTATTGGCAATATTATTTATGTGGAAAACAAAATGGTCTAGATTGGTGTAATTCTTAGTCTACACCATTGTCATTTATTTATTATATATAAAGTTGAATTCTTTTATGTTTGTCGTTTTTACCCGATGACGGCTGACAAATTGGACCTCCTTGTTTTAGTATTATAGATTCTTTAGATATTGATATCAATACTTGTATTTTTAGTGAGTTTTACGAATTTTTCATTGATACATTTTGTGCGGTCTAAGAAACAAAAAAGGCATTTGCTGTCAAAAATTTGTCATAATTTCATCATTTCTAATATAAAAAACATTCTGTAAAATGATGCTAACTCTGGAAAATAGTTCTTTCGATTTTGCTGTTCACTTAAACGGATGATACCAAACACATTTGCATAAATAAATCCAATACGGCCATGAGTTCAAATCTACTTTTTGTGATATGTGGTAGATGTTCAGAAAATCATAGTTCAGTTCTAGTAGTTGGTGACTTCTATGATTGGATATGTAACTAACTGACTACAAAGTAGTATTTTCAGACACTTTGGTTACCTTTTCCATCAATGATAAAACCAAAGCATTTCACTACGATTATCTCACTCAATGATTCGAAGAAAAATTAAATAACATGATAACAAAAGAATTAAAGTGAGGCAGGTTAATTACAATAACAAAATGTTAAAATTAGAGTCAAAATATATTTTATTGGCGAAGCAAGATCATGAATTATTTCGGTTACCTAAATAAAGGGTTGTTGGGCAACTCTAAATTAGATGTAAATACACTAGATAAATAAAATTCAACGTTCAAATAAAAAGTAAAATGAAATGAAATTTTGAAATAATGAGGTGCTGAATTAAACTCTGGCAACAGATGTCCAAAATCAACATGAGAAACAACCTTTGAGGTGGAAATGAAGATTACATGGATTAATGTTCTAAATTGAATAATAATACAGTGATAAATCAAGTTCATCGGTACTGGTGCAGCCTATCAAGTCCGACCTAGTGATGAACTCTGCTAAAAGACTGTCACAACATTATTTATCGGTACAATCGGTACACTATGATTGTATATCCGTTATCACTCGTCAGATGGGCGTCGTACTGTGGCTAATTGTGTTTATAGACTGGCAAAGAGTTATTAATCCAGAAACCGTGACAGGAGTTCTTTGTTATGGTTTGAGACAAGCAGAAATCTGTAAACTAAGACAAAAAACAGCAGTATCGAAAATAGATTTGATATGGTGTTCATAAAGTTTATGCATGATAAGTTTTTAGATATTAGATGTGTATACGCGTAAAGAAAAAAATCATAAAGCTCAACATAAAATATTTAAGTTTAAAACAATCAAATTGTTTTTTCAATTATGTCAAATCTACCGGGTTTTGATAACAGGAGCAGCACGTCGGTAACCAAATGTAGAAAAGGATTTACTTCCACTTTCAGACCATAAAAGATCACCCCAAGTTTTTTTTAATGGGGTTGATGTTGCTTATTATTTAGTTTTCTATGTTGTGTCTGGTGTACTATTGTTTGTCTGTTTTTCTTTATCCCTTTTAGCCATAGCGTTGTTAGTTTGATTTTTTATCTGTGAGTTTGACTGTCCTTCTGGTATCTTTCGACTCTTTTCTGGTTAACTTTGGTGTGTGTTTTTAACAAAATACGACTGATTTAAGTAAAAACGAGAAATTCAAGTTAATAGATGTGACTTTGTTACAGACCACCTATAGTCGCCGTCACGTAAAATTGGCACCATGATTTTTGTCAAAATTTTCTAAAATATTGACCGCGTTTACTCGAGATCAAGTTTTTCAATTAGCGGGATAAAAATCCAATCCAAATATATACTACTGTCCTACCTTTCATTGTGTTTGCACTGTATAATCCTGACCTTCACATTATTCAAGATTGTTTTCATTGTAAAACCGCCATCTTGGTTTCTATGAGGATCCCTTACTACATAACATTCGTTACTCTCCGGTAATATCATTTTCACTGATGATACGATTTCCCGCGCTTTTTGCTTAAAGATGACGCACAGCTCCGAGAGACACAAGAAAATTGAGAGCACGTGGACTCCACGGTAACACTTCCGGTAATAACAATGTCGGATTCCACCATACAAAATAATCTTGGATTTTGTGAAGGTCAGGATTATACTGTGCAAACACAATAAAAGGTAGGACAGTAGTATATATTTGGATTGGATTTTTATCCCGCTAATTGAAAAACATGATCTCGAGTAAACGCGGTCAATATTTTAGAAAATATTGACAAAAATCATGGTGCCAATTTTACGTGACGGCGACTATACACACCCTCTTAAAAGTTCTGTCAAATTTCTTAACGTACAGAGAGCATGACACTCACGCACAACTAAACAAACGTCCCACATTTGCATGATTTTACCTGTCTGTAGAAGGATATCAAAATTACCATATATATGTTTATTCAAAGTCCCACGTTTGGTCAGGTTAATGTATATTTATATGTCAGTGAACATGTAAAACATATGATAACCACATTCTGGCACCGAAACCGAAACACAAATCTACTATGTTTGTTTTTTTATTTCTGTCAAATTGGAGTGTGAGTGTTCACAGTGAGACACATTTCTATTATTGATTTGGATTTGATTTAAAACTACAATATACAACGTTTTAATCGTTTACAATTAAGCGACATCACGAAATCATAACTAGATATTGAACGACTTAGCAATCCTCAATAATTTAAATGGAAGTAGATTCACTCAATAGTTTTAGCTTTTGTTTTCTAATCCGTATACACACAACACCAATATTCAGGATGATCCACACTCTATAATGTCATGTAATGCACAAGTACAATACCGATTGAAACACTTTACAACTTAAATTTGATACAATTATTTTTCCTTTTGTCATAAGTGATACAAATCTTAATCATATCTATCAGACAAAATTCTATAATTCATTTACAAAATGAAATTATATGAAAGTTGTATCGATGTGCCAAAAATTAACCGTTTATACACCATATAAAAAAGAAGACGTGGTATGATTGCCACTGAGACAACTATCCACAAAAGACCAAAATGACACAAACATTAACAACTATAGGTCACCGTACGGCCTTCAAACATGAGCAATGCCCATACCGCATAGTCAGCTATAAAAGGCCTCGATAAGACAATGTAAAACAATTCAAACGAGAAAACTAACGGCCTTATTTATGAAAAAAAAAAAAAAAAAATAACGAAAAACAAATATGTAACACGTACTCATGTACACCAAGCTTATCGTTTTTGCAATGTTTGATAATGCAATAAGCTGGTCTTATCTTGACGCAACTGCAGTAGCTTTTAGCTTTTACATTTTTAAAATTTCAGTTTAGAAGTTCGGTAAAAGTCTTCTATGAAAATTGAAGGTCAAATTTTCTACATACATGTATATATGAAGGCCGTACTTTAACCTATAATGGTTTAATTTTTGAATTGTTGTTTGGATGGAGAGTTGTCTCATTGGCACTCACACCACATCTTCCTATATCTATATAGTATTTCTTTATATTATGAAGCACAGTGCATGTCGTTAGATCCGTTTGAGTACTTACAGCACAATTGAATAGCAAACAATGTAATCGGACAGAAAATGTCTGATTGAAAAGAATGCACAAGCTGTATCAATAACTCAGGAAACAAAAAGGAACATTGTTTATGTTGCTGTTTCATCTATAATCCTAGGAGATGCCTTCATCGTTGATCTCAACTGTTCCCTGGCAAGACTTATGGAATTGTTTAAATAAATGTCAATCACTCACACTACCTGTTGGGTTATACCAACACATTTTTGAATGATATATCTAGTTGAAATATCATACATATATTTTTTTTAGTCTGATTACTTTTTTATGTCTAGACATTATATTTAAGATTAAATCTGAAATATAAACTCGCATATGACGAAAGTTATGTCAATGTCACATGTTTTAAAAATATATAAAAACAAAAATTCTATCCAAGGCCTTATATTACATGTTCTTCCTTGTTAATTAAACCATAGATTAACCAGATCCCTTTTTTAAAAAAGAGAATGAATTTCAAACTTAATTTGTTTGTATATGTAAGATATAATATTCCTAAAGCTCATGAGCGATGGTTAAGTGTGTCAGGGTTCCCGGGTTCGCATACCCAGCTGTGTAGTGATGGTTTGGAATAATTTTTAAAAATTGATGTGGAAAGACCTTCAATTGTTCTCTTAACAACGGTTTCTAATTTAATGATTGTTTTGCTAGGAAGGTAGACCTTTGATTTTCGTCTGCCTCTTTGTCGTTTACCCTGCATCTGATATATTCAAATGATGGGGTAGGAAGTTTAAATAATCAATTAGCTCATAAAAACAATAATTGGACAACTTTCTAAGGACTCCCAAAATATAGTTGGTATTGAACAACATCACTTTAATTTCTGGAAAGGCCCACATGACAATAATATATTAGCAATATGACAAAATTAGAATGAGAGAAAAATCTTTGAGTAGGTGTGTCGAATAAAAGTATGATACATGTTGTACTTTTCTCGGAATGATAAATAACACATGATCGTTATCTTTCTTAAGAGACTCATACATTACCACTTTACAACAGAAAATAAATTATCCAAATTACATATATTCAATTTTAAGAAAGTGTCCTCCATTCCCTTGTCATATTAAATCTGTTTGTTTTGCCAACATCACAACGGGCAAAAGAAGTGTGTTGATACATGTCATTAACTGAGTTTAATTAATACTATAATGATTTAAAGAAAAGTCATGTGTTACGCAAAGTAGATAGTATGTATCACTTTGCTGAGATGCAATACCTTCCTTTGTTCTGAACCCCTATGGCAAGATATTTTGAAAGGTATTTACAAGTTATTGTGCTAGTATGTGCACTAGCATAATTAAAGGATTCAACTAACAATAAAAAGACATTTTAAACGTTGCTAGAAAATAGATATAAGAAGATGTAGTATGTTTAACATGTTTAAGACCGATTTAGTAAACATGAATGCTAGAGCAACGATAAGAAATATAAGTATGGATATGAAAATGTGGCCATGTTAATCAGTATTCACCAGCTATATGTATAATGGTAATGAAGAGAATTCGGTAGAATCATAAAAAAAGGCGGAAAGAATACTTGAGCAACAAACAGCTACTTGATCAACCCGTTTCAATCATAACAAAGATTTCAATGATTATATTTTACAAAGAAACTTGAAATTTGTAATACATAGTATGTACGATTTGTTTTCCCTATGTATGATTAATATGTAGTATATTTGCCACTGAATATAGTTGATGTAAGGAAACACGTGATTTTGTATAATTTTTTATCACTAGTAATTTACATGTACATTCTACGACTTCCTCATTCAATTTCAAATTTAGTTTGAATGTGATTCAAAAAGTACAGAAAATTCATTCGTGGATAGAAAAAGAAACTGGATTGATGAATAATTTACTGTGTTTACCTTTGTTCGTCTTAATTTTCTTTTTTGATCCAGTAATTAATTCGAAAGGTAAGTCAGTTACTTTCATTTCTTAAATTTGGAGGAAACATTCATTTTTCTTTTAATTTCGCAAGAAATTTCGCATTTGTACTAGATTATATTTGATTCGTTCAACAGGCAACTAAAAAGAATTAAATCGTTTATCCTTAAATGGTAATGTATGAATTAGCTAACGTTACCCATGTTTGGCATGATCAGTTTTCATTATTATACTTATATCGTAGAAAAAGGAATACATTACACTCTTTGGTTCTTGTAGCAACACTCTGTTTATGGTTCTTAATTATTTAAAAATATTAAGGAAATATACAAATATAACCCTGAAATATTCATAACACAAATACATGTATCGTAAGGTTATTAATCTTCACAGTTACATATGAATTATTCAATTGTTTGTATTTATAAATATTGACGTCATTTGTAAAGTACAAAGGTAAAATAATATAGCCAGAACGAATGTTAACTCAATGAACTTGGTTGGTTTCTATACATATGCATATTTTTTTGTCGCTTTTTTGTGTCTCTGACACATTTTTTAATCCATTCTACATTTCATGTCACTTTTCCCACATAAATCACACATAACAACCATGAATTAGGGACTTAACATTTTTTAACCAAGTAAAACATGTTGGTTGAATTTAGATGATTGATCTATCACCAGACTTTATGTATTCAAATAGATATTGATTGTGCATCCCTACTGGCCGACTATGTTTTGTACTTGTTTGATTCATAATTCATTCAGTAACTTTTAAAAACAAAAAGAAATACCAATGTACAAAATTCTTAAGTTGTACTCAAAGATATATTGATGATGTCATATCACGAAATAACCCATATTTCAGTCATTACTTGCATCAAATATATCCCAGTGAACTTGAAATTAATGATACTACTGATACTGTAAGTACTGCTTCATACCTTGAGCATTTCCTCAATATTGAAACACATGGACGACTTCACACAAAACAAATTCACAAACGAATTGATTTCAACTTTCCATTTATCAATTTCTAATTTTAAAGTAGAAGAATACCTTTTGGCCCGTCGTGTGTTGTTTACATCTTCACACTTTACGATCTTTGCATACAGGATTTTGTTCCTTATTAAGAAACTGCTCAAAATGAGTTCTGAGAAGTAAAACTATGTATCATTGTTTTCCTTTGATAATTGATATGAACATGATGAAGTGTATTTGCCACTTCACATATTTGATGTCAGGAAACCTGTGATTTTTAATATTTTTTTATCATTAAGCCTTGCGTTTTATGTGTTCGTTTTACGACTTCCTCATTCAAATCTATTTTTAATGGGATTGTAATAGTAACGATAAGTCATTTGTGGAAAATAACCAAAAAAAGAAAAGTTATGAATAATTTTAATGGTTTAACTTTGTTCGTCGTGATATTTATTTTTGATTAAGTGATTAATCAGACAGGAAAGTGAGTTGCTTTCATTTCTTACATATGGAGTTATAGCATAAAATACTCATTTGTAAATATTTTCCACATGCATTAGATTATATCAAACTGGTTCACCAAACAACTTATGGAAGACAATTGTTTATTCTTCAAATAGTAATTTGTAGACTAATATTAGCAATGCTTGATATGACAATGTTACTCTATCAAACTTTGATCATTGAAGTCCGTATTCATAACATTGTTTATTCTTCTGTACGCATATATCTTGAGTCAAGAAAAATTGGCCTGTTCAAGGTGGAATCTAAACTTACATTTTATGCTAGATTTTCTTCAGCCTCAGCACTAAAGAGTACTTGGCAAAAGAGATTTTAAACCATAATATTCTTTTAAACTAGTACTATACTGTTAGGGTTCTATCCTTGGAAATCTAACACATTACAAAATATCTAATGAGTAAAGTATAGTATATATAACACTGGTAAATAAAAACAAATTCAGTTTAAAATTCGTTCCTTTTTTAAAAAAATTAATGGTTTATTTAAGAGTTGAATGTTTCATTTCTTTTTTAATTCATTGGGCTGTAACGGCGTTGACTTGAGTCCATTTTGTATGAAGCGGAAGCGTTTCATTCTACAAATGTGAGCACGGTCAACGCTTTTACAATCATATCAAATTACTAAAAAAGTCATTAAATTACTAAAAGAATCATTAAATTATTATATATAATATTATGTTCCCGCTATGATCATGAAAAATCGATTTTATCATTTATTTCTTGAAATAACATGTGCACTATTTTTGTGATAGCACGCACTAGTAGCACGATTTCAGTCTGAAACGGTCATTTTGGTCTGATCGTATCTTAATTGACTGGATTTACCGCTAGAGTAAAACGTCAAGATTTGTCAGATCGTTAAGTCTCCATTCGGATCGATAGTCTCATTAGGTAAATTAGTCCGTTAAGGCATGTCAAGATATTTAAGACTGTATCTTCTAGCGAGCTGTTTAGATCCGTTAAGACCGTGTCAGACCAAAACAGACCATGGATACAAACTGACGTCAAGATGTTGTCAGACCGTGTCCAGTCGTGTTCAGATTTTAATAATTTGGACACAAAACGAGTGAAACTTTCCCATTATTTATCAGGGGTTGCTCCCCTTTCAAGAATAAAATAAAACTGTGAAAGAAGACGATTTTTTTAACTGAAAGTCTACCACGTCCCCTTAATCATGTTATTTAAATAAAACAAATATTCAATTTGAATTCTAACTTCTTCCTATCTAATTATTTAACATTGTTTTATAATTATATAAATAAAAAAAGTAGCTCAAAGTCATACTGCTGCACAAATCGCCGCGAATTGACTAAAAAAATCAACAGATTGCCGAAATAATATTTATTTACTGAATATAATAACGGGTGTCGGCCTTGAACACTTGAAAACGTGATCTTAATATGTTAAATTAAATTTAAGATGTAACTATTTTTAAATATTGTAAATGAATGCATTATCATTCATCTTTTTATGTTACCTATATAAATTGCATTTGAGTAAATTTGAGGCAGGGAAAAAAAATATATATATAACTGTCTTTTATCGTTTTCCGTTTATTGTCATGACATTGTCCGTTTATTTTTGCCAGACTCATGCGTTTGACTTTCCATCTTTATTTTTTAATGTGTCTATAATTCGATAGCCTTTTGTAAAAAAAACTACATACCAGAAGCCTTCGTTAAAAAATAAAGTTTGAATATTATAGCAGAAAAAGGCTTATAAATTCATTCAAATTTATATTTGAAATAGGATAAATAATCAAGAAAATGTTTACAAATACGTCAGACATCTTGGTATCTTTTGTATATTATTCACTGTCATGACTGTCATGACTAAATAAAAATTAGATCCCACGCATGCGCGGCATAGTTAAATAAGTGCCCGACACGTTATCATCAGTATGTTGATGGATTATAAAGAAGAAGAAGAAGAATCTTATAAATACTATTTGCTTTGTCACCATGTCACGTTGGTTGTAATATTCAACAAATTCTATTTTAAAATAAAAAAGTATTATAAATTGATCACAACAAGTATAGTGCTATAGCCTCTATTAGACAGTAACCCTTCAATGAAGTTTACACCTAAGAAAACATTGATGTAGAAAGAGAGAACATTTTGTTTTAGAAATAGAACCTCAAAAAAGGGTTTTATTCTTCTTCTCATAAGGGACTTATCAATTAAATTGTATAAGTCATAAATTCATTTCTTTACATCATTAAACTTTGTTGTCAAGCAAATTATGATTGCTAGTTTTTCTTGTAGATAAATACAAGTTTATATATAATAAATACTTTATTCTTAATGTATATTTTTTTTGTAGATAAGATATCACATTGGTTTGAGCATGATTCCCAGCCAGATTATGAAGCGGCATATATCATGTATATCAATGTATATATAGGAAATATATAGTGTCACTAAGTTACTCTCATATGGTACCTCATTTGTACCTGTAGCTATAAATTGTGAAATGGTGGATTCATTCATAATTTTGTGTTACTTATTGGTTTGGAAATAACGTTGATAGAGCTAACAGCATTATGTCATGATGTACAGTTGATGGGATGATCTGATTGGACAAAAAGAAAATTGTGAATTGAACAAATAGCAAACTTACAATTTATAGAAAAAAATGTAGGAAATACAATGTACTACATTACTTGGTGACAAAGCATACCTTTGATATATATATATATATATTTGAAATAAGTAATATTAACAATTTGAAATAAAGAGAATTTAAAGTTTGCTAGGAATATTAGTAGTGCATCATATCTTAATTCCATGATTATCTTGGATAGTTATATATCATTAAGAATAGAAAATTGGAATAATGGAAATTTCTAGTTTCAGTGAATATCAATCATTGTCAATACTAAAAGTGCAGCATCATGATCATACATCATCTGATTCACCTTGGATAATTATTCATTTGAAATAAGAATTTGGATATAATAAGAGTTTCTATGCTGCCATTGCTATTGTTGGCTACATGTACCACCAGGGAGTGTTAAACCTCCTTTACTTTCCATGAGGGTCTGTCACAGTCCATCACTATTGGTTTAAAGTGTCATATATATGCATGATGATGGAAGTTTTTACCAACCTAGACAAGCTTTACAGCCCTGGCATGGTTGTTGGTTAGAGTCGAATGACAGCTTGCTGTATAGTTATAATAGTCTGAATGTATCTACATGTATTTTAATAATCTTCTAAATTACTGTTCATTCTGAAACTGGCATTTTATAATAGTAGTCAAACATATTAAACAATACATGTACTTCAAAGTATCATTTTATTTTGTCTCGCCTTACACAAAAGTCATGAAAGTTGGTTGTATACAAGAAATTTGTATTACAGTCTTGGGGTGATGATGTAAGCTATTTTATAGAGCTTTACATTTTAAAAGCTAAAAGAGCTGGATGTTTCTTGTCTTGTATTCAGATGCTAGTAGCTAATTAATATGTTATGATACAATGTTAACATGGTTAGGTTTGTTTCTCAGTTTATACTTCCTAATAAAATTGACACTGGAAATGGGGAATGTGCCAAAAAGACAACAACCCGACTACAGAGCAGACAATAGCCGAAGGTCATCAATGTTTCTCATAAGCTATAAGCTACATTGTACATGTATAGGATCACTACTTTTGGCATAATTATGGAATAGATGTAAGTTGTACATGTTTGACATTTTTAAATGGCTTATTTCATCTGACAATGACACCATTTTCATGGTTTTTATGTTTAGTCTTTTTCTCTGTTTCTATGGTTACTATAAATGTTTAACCATAAATTTGGGGTATGGAAGAACTGTGTAAATTCAAAAATTCATGAAATTCATGAAATTATCTGTCATATATCTGTCTGGCATGGTTATTTTGACTGGACTTCATTTTAATGGATTATTGATAATGTAAAGTTTATGTGATACTTATAGACTAGTAAAATCTTCTTATTACAGAATTTCAATAAAAAGATCATGAATAAGGCCACATTTAAAAGAATGTCTGTTTCCCATCCCAGGGGGCTTATTTTTACCTGGGTGTGGGGAGGGGAAACAAACAATTTTTATTTTGGCCTAAGGAGATATGGTGAGACGACTATCAACCATTTAAACCATGTAGACCAAGTGATTTACTTGTTAGTCACTATATAATAGGTCACTGCACACCCTTCAACAATGACCAAAAACTAAAACTTTATAATGAGCACCCTATAAAAGGTTCAGCCTGTAATGAGGCATCTGACACAGTTAATGTAAAATATTCAGACAAGAAACCCAACAGTGATGACAATTTGATTTATTATACCATACCCTCCCCCCCCCCCACCCACCCCCCGCCCTTGAAGTTAAATGTCTAATCCCTTAGTGTACTGATATGAATAGTATTTTACTGGAAATGTTTCGGAAAATAGATATTGATGCTAACGTAAATATTTTATCCAATAAAAAGACAGGCAATAAGTCGGTGAAGCAAAAAGTTCAAATCTAATTGAAAATTAAAGTGCCCATGAACTCACTGATCATGCACGAGTGATTCTATTCATAAAAAGTGTCCGTGTAACAATTAAGAAGAGTCTGTGTATCATCGAAAAAGAGTCTGTGTAACACCCGTTAATGTACTGTTTTTCTATAGCTCTGCAGGGGGCGGGGGGGGGGGTCAAAGTCAAAGGTCACTGTACGGCCTTTAACAATGAGCAAAATCCATACAGCATTCTAGTACGGCATACGTTTTACCTCAGCGAACTCTCTGTCTTGGTGATGTATCAATCATTTGCTTCAGGTCGATCCATTTCGCATCTCGTCATGAATATGCGTGATATATTTGCCACTGGACATTAAGGGAGCAATCAATTTATCAGTTTCATTTAGTGATGCATGCTAATTATATATAGTTCTCAAATGATAATTGTCTAAAACTGTTTCCATTTTTGTGTATTTTATTTTTTAGCGTAAATTTTAGAATTTCTTTCCGAATCTTTCTCTTTGCATTTATTTGTTTGTAAACATTTAATAAAGTAGTCCATGTCAGGGGTTAGATTGTATACAGCCAATCTAGGACAAGGGCAATAGAACAGAAAACAGTCTCCATTGTATACATACATATGCATTTATGTTGAAGCGTAAAACAACGACATGTAGTTGAGCTCGTTTTGGTGAATCAATTACTGTCAAATCTTTATATATATATATATATCTGGTAAAGTTGTCATAAAAGCAAAAACGGACGAAAAAGTTGGCAACAATTTATAATAAGACTAAACTTATTTTGGCCGTTTCGTTTCTTCTAAAGTGTTAAAATCAACCATGCGACTGGCTTACTTGGAGATTCAGGTGACCTTTTTCGTTTTTAGAAATTTCAATCGAAGTTCGTATATCCCTTCAACGATTTATTCATTTTTTTTTAACGTATAGATAGCGCGAAACTCTCATTACACCATGCATAGACTTTTTTTTTTCGACCAAATGCGGCTGCTTATTTATACAACCGAACAACCAAACGTCCGCACCCAATTTTAGCAAAGATATACTGTCGAACGGGGTAAGTCAAGAGATGTGAATATTTCTATACCCAATCAATCATTTGGTTTTGAAAACAATTTTAAAGGTATACATTAATACGACATCAACCCAACGACACATATCAATCAAAACATTAAGAGTCAACACACAGATTTTTGTAATAGAAAGAAACCTAGATACAGAATAAAAAGCCTAAACCGCAACAAGACTAAATAATACGGGAGCAGTGATTTTTTTAAGACAAAAATGCAAGTGTTCCGTAGAAATATTTCACGTACCATTTTATTTCGATCGTTGAAAATTATAGCAGGTGTGATATAAATCAGTAGATTTAGGACAAAACTATAATATGGAAATATAATATGAAAATTAAGCCTGCTTTGTACTAGACCGACAATCTGAGATGGACTTTTAACGTGTAAGTTCACAAGCTAACAGTTTGAAAGAAAGAAAAAAACTCTTTGTTAGACCCGTTTGGGATTCGGACTAAAGTCCTCTCGCTGTCGAGGTGAACTTATTCTCACGAGACCAACCAGGAGAGAGGTCGCATAGTCATACCAAAAACTCGAGCATAATAAACAATACAGTTTAACAGAATTATCACCGTTACTAATGCGATTTTAAAGTCACGATCTTATCTTAATTAGATACCGTTATGTGATATTGGTATCTACACGTATGAATAGAGATGGCCGACATCAGAGTAGATTGAGAGGACCATCGCTCTCTGCGAATTGAAAACTCTTCCTCAATGATGTTAGTGGTCCCACTGTAGCGAGCTGTTGCAAGGCTACATTTCTATCCTTATTAAATCTTCTCTCATTATCCAGTGGTATTTCAAGTTTACTTTTAATCTTATTGTCGAACGACTATTTGAAGTTCTTCCTATTATATTTAAAACTTGTGTTCTCGTTATGAACACGAATGAAATATTTGCCACTGGAGGTGACTGAGGCAAACAACAATGAATCACCATCACTAAAATATAAGTATTTGTTCTCACAAAATACTTTGTAATTAATTAGAAGAATGATGACAATTTCTCATCTATTCACGTTTTGATCGAGCCGCTTCAACCTCAAATCTTGCTGCAATTGTTTTACATTTAGGCTACTAGTATTAAATTTATACTATTGTATTCATTGAAGTTTACATGCGTATTTTTTTTTATTCAAAAGAATAAATTAATATTTATAAATAAATTGGACTGAACAAACAACACTAATTATTTCGCATTTGCATGTAACGCAGTTTAGAAAAATAAAAGATTGGATTTTTTTTTTAGATTAGCACACATGCAACGCATCCCCACTTAGGAGTCCTCCAAAAAGGTAAAATTTACCTGTATTGGAACATGTATGTCTGGTGTATGTATATCACTCGTTCCATCTACAATATACGGAAATGACACGACCGGGTATTGTAAAGCTTTGAGGGACTTTTAATGTCAAATTCATATCCCTGGGCGAAGAAATTACCAAGTTTGGAAAACACCGTGTGTACACTGACTTATAAAAGTGTTTATGTCTTTCATGCTGTCTAGTCTGAGAATAAAAGTTTGAGCAGTTTTTGAAGGTAAAAAATAAAGGTTTAATATTATTGCAAAAGTCTGTGAATTATTGAAAATAGGACGTTCCGGAAAACACAAGTCGCTATATTAAATGCTTGTAAATCTCTGTTACATGTGGTGCGCTTCTATTTAAATACCTTTCTGTTAATTAAGAAAGTGTAAAAACAGTTATTGAAATCCGGCTGAAAAAAAGGGAAAACGAATAGTGACTATCTAACTTATTTTTCAAATATCGAATACACTAATAAATCTCTAACCATCCACGCTTACAATTTGTTTTTACTGACAGGTGTCTGCTGGCATTCGATTGGATATCAGTTTTATGTAGGCGTAACAATTCATCCCATTTATCCAATCAGCTGTCTTGTGTGCGATCTCATACGGTTCACATAGTCTAGTTTTTTATAATGATAGCGATAAAAACTATTCGTGCAGAATATACATACACTATAAAACAAAAATATCCTGTCCAAAAATGACTTACGAGACACCATATTAACCAAATAACTATTTAAAAACTAAGACAGCATACATATAAAATATGGGCAGAATCAATTTGCGCCAATTGCAGTTTTGAAAAGGTATTAATTGCGCCACTCTCTTTTATTTTGATGGTATTAATTGCGCCAATAAATGAAATGAAATTGCGCCACATTTACCTGTTAATATTTTCTACCTATATCATACCTGTACGTTAACAACAAGAGCCACTCTATAAAGAGTTTTGAGAGACAATAAAACAATTTTTCCTTAAAATTATGATGCAAATACAAGTCAAATATCACGAGTATAACAGTATAAAATACCATATTGTCATTTGTAAAAAGAAATATAATTTTTTAATTATCAGTGTTCAGAAATTAGAACGTCAAATTTTGAGAACTGCGTGTAAAAGAAAAGCAACCAATGTGTTGTCAGAGCGACCTACAAAAATAAATTCAAAGATCTTCAAAATTGTAGAAGAAAATTTCGAAAAGAAAGATTTAAAATATGTGTGTCAGCCTATGTATAGAGAGAGAAGAAAACTGCATCCGACTTAATCCTAAAATCGAGCAGAATTTCACAGAATATTGGATGATATTGGTGTTGTTACAAACAAAGATGATGACTTTGTATTGTGTAACGATCCAGAAAGCGGTATAACTTTATTAGGATGCGAGGCTAATTTGAAATTTCAGTGTACAATGTCAGATGAATTTTTTGCTGTTGGTACCTAGTCAATCATTTAGTTACTATATACAAATAAAAATATATAAAAATGGCCCAATTAGATGATTATTTTATTGGCGCAAATGATACCTATAGTTTTGAAAATTAGGTGGCGCAAAAGAGGTATTGGCGCAATTAAGTTGTGGCGCAAATGAGTTACTTTTTGGCGCAAAAAGATATCGCCCTAAAATATTGTCATTCATAACAATTACTATTTAAAAGGGAAATATTATACTATTAGTATCATGGTCCCAGCATTTTTACAAATTTATCAAAACAGGACGTTGTTGCAATGGTGTGACTGGGACTTTACGGTGCGTCTAAAAATAACCTAGGCCGCCTTGAAAGGGGTTAGTTATTATAACTTTATGAAGTTAATCTCTTTTCATGCTTTTGGAGAGTTGTCTCATTGGCAATCAATACCGCATCTCGATCTTTTTTTAATTTTTTTTATATATATAAAGTTAGACTTCAGTGCCCCCCCCCCCCAACCCCCCCAACCCCACACACCATTTTTCTTGAAACTCCTCGTAGATTTATAATAGATAGCTTACATATAACATATGTTTTGATAACTAATAATAAAGATCTTATTTTAGTTTAAAAACTTTACGAATGCCCAGCAAAGATTAAGCGTGTTGCATTCGAAGTGATCAGACTACCGCTAGGCCATTTCAACTCAAAATATATAAAATATCGTTGCATCGGTAAAACTTTGAATCATTTTTGACAAAACTATTAGAATTTAAGACTGCTCTGCTTTTACAATAACTGTTTACTTGTTATCATTTCAATGAATATCGAGTAATATTTGTCGATGGACGGTTGTTGAGTTAATGCACGGTATTGTGATTTTTTTCACAATTGAATTTATAGAACCTTTTGTTAAGATTCATTGTCATATGTATCAAATTAAAATAGCTTTCTATTACCAGTTCCTTGGCGTTGCAACACCACTGCATGGTCATCCAATCAAAAAAGGAAAGTTATAATATTTATTCTATTAATAATATAATCTTTTATTCGTAAGCAATACAACTTACAGAAAATAATTATTACAAATATTCAATTACGTCAGTGAAATATATTTACATTTAAACAATTAGTCAAATAATCATATAAGTAGGTATACCATTATAACAGTACAGCAGAATAGGATCAAATGGATTTTTAGCATTAATGAATGAATTTAATTTCGTACCTTCTCAGTCAGAAATAAAAACTTCCCTTTAATTGGTAAGTTCCTTTACATTATGAACAGATACTGGTGAGAACCCAACCACTTTAAAAGGGGGTCCCAACCGAGCATAAAAAAGGGGCGAGTTTCAACTGTATATATATGCCCCCTTTCAAATGCATTGATCGTCTAAAAAGTTTAAGATTCGACGGTTTTCTCCAACAATATGGTTTGATAAATTTCTTTCGAAGTTCATTATACTTTTCACATACTAAAATAAAATGATATTCATCTTCAATTACTTTTTTATCACACTATATTACAAAATCTCGGATATCTCTCAATATTATAAAATCGACAAGTTTCTATATTCAAACAGTGAACAGACTGATTTATGCGGTATTTACAAATAAATGGTTTTATAAATATAATTTACAGCATGATCTAAATAAAATTGTTGGGGTCAAATACATCTATGCAACATACATTTAGGCGAGTCTTCAAAAAAATAGTTCATTTCAGTATTAAGGCAGCAACCATTTGATTTTCTTGGCGGGGGGCTATGGATTTTTTTCCAAACATTTTTTTGGCGACAAATTTTTTTCCTTTCAATATTAGCATTACATATAGTGTCAGCTGAGGGTGAAACAAACATTTTTTTTCTCAGGGTCAAAAACAAATTATTTTTTCTCCAAAACTGGAAACAAACTTTTTTTTCCAAAAAAAAACATAGCCCCCCCCCCCTTTCCACGCCCAGAAAATCAAATGGTTGCTGCCTAAAGCTACCGTTTAATCTATCTTTGAATTCAATTAAAAACAAGTTCACATTTTTTTTTAACCCTAATGTAACCGTATGTTAAAGCGTTGTCATCCGTATCAATAAATTGTTTATCAAAATTGAAGTGCATGAGTATTATTAACGTCTGGGATGAGTGTGAGATTTCTCTGTTGATGGGAATAAACAAAATTTAGCTGAATGTGTATTATTCAAAATAATGAAAAGGCAAGCTAGTGTGTGTTTAAAATGATATTGTTGGAATGGATTTATAACATTAAAAATGTGTGTAACCGATTTTAGGTTGACTTGGACTGCGAATTTGAAAATAATTTATTTGTGAAATCACATTCTTAAAGATGACATATTTTGTAAGTACGTTAACCTTTCATTCTAATTATAGTATCTTTGAAATGCATTTTATAGCTGACTATGCGGTATGTGCTTTGCTCATTGTTGACGGCCGTACGGTGACATATAGTTGTTAATGTCTGTGTAATTTTGGTCTCTTGTGGACAGTTGTCTCATTCGCAATCATACCACATCTTCTCTTGTATATCTATATAGCTGTTACTTACAACTGTCATGTGTACAAGTTCCAGGCTCGTGCCGCTGAAAGAGGTCCCTTTTCAAGTTTGAAAATAGGTGAATAGGTCTGGAAAACTATCAGAAATATATATGATAAAAAAACAGTAAAGTTCCCACTACTTTTTTGGTAAACTTTCTTGCTATTCCCGAGTGTGTTTTTGTGATTTATGCAATTTTATTCATGGACTAGCTAGCATAAATAATTACATGTACTTTAAATGTATAAAATAAATTTTTTCTACAATGATATATAATTAGGAATGGAAATTAAAAGCCTAATTCAAAAACATAAAAAGGATTTTTTTATTTGTATCTTTAAAGGGAAACTTCGCAAAAAAATAAAAAAATGATATGTTGTTCTTTAAGCATAAAAAATCCCATTCTCATAAATATAAAAGTTTTATTCTCCATTTAAAGAGTTCAAAATTGATTTCTGAAATTTACTATCAGTTTTTGACATGACGCCATCTTGCCGGCATCCCGATGTGAAAAGTCATGTGATATCACGGTTTATCCAAAAACCGCAGTTTCAAACGAATCGGGGATTCAACGGACCGTTCGTTAAAATCTCCCGTCATCAATCGGAGATTGCCGTGCAGTTGTCCTTCAGTGTCAAAATGTCTTGTCAAGTGTACGGTTGTTCTGTCCGACAAGGTTACGGCAAAAGTCTTCATCGTTTTCCAGACCCCACAAAAAAGAAAGAGTTATATCAAGCATGGTTGTGCAACCTTAACCTTACATCAAATAGTTTCATCTTTAGCAAGCACGAGTTAGTGTGTGAAGACCATTTCGAGAAAAGTTGTTTCGAAACAGATTTGATGGTAATTATACTATTTTAATAACAGAATAACCTTGCAGTTATAGATAGCTATAATGTTATCAAATCTTTAGATGATGAGATCACGTTGATTGAAAAAAAAAAGATGGTAGAGAAATAAAGATTCAATTACAAGTAATGCATTTTCAGTATTTTGTAACAGCCACTGACTCGGAAAAGATTCATTAGAATGTCTGTTTTATACAAAGTGCATTGGTGTATATAAAGAAAAATTTCGTATTTAGTATAGATAGTGTTTTAAATTAATAAAGTTACAAGATTAATACCTTTTTTGTTATATATAGTGTATTGGTATATCAGGTTATATGTCAGTTATACGGTATATATAAAGAATAGTTATGTATGAAAAGATACAATAATTGTTAAATTTATACGATATTGTTTTATTGTCAGTGATATTGACACGGAAAAATATTTTAGCTGGAACATAAATTAATATGTTGATATAGTATAAATTAAATATTCCCAGGTTATTGATGTGTAAATTTCGGAATATTGGACATCTCATTGTTATTTCTTTTATATGGTGTGTTTTATTAAAAAAAAAATCAAGTAAGATTTACATAATATAAATTGATACGGGATCGATTTAAAATGGACACTTATAATGTTGCGTTTAACAGTTAAACGTGTGACCCTAGTATGTTGTAAAATTGATTTTTTTTTCTCTATTTGCTACATTTTTTTATACATTTGTCGGCTTCCCCGCGACTTGATGTTGGCATGTCAGACTTGTAAGTTAAAATTTTTGATGGAGGTCGTGTCAGAACGACAGATTCAGTTAGGTATTCCAGTGACATCCTGTCGACTAAAAATGCACTAACAATGCTAAACTAATAAAAACTATATAGCAAGATGCATAACCTTGTTGGCATAAACTTCTCGTCAGACACAAGACAAATAATCGCTCTCTTGGACATACATGCATGCAGTTTAGAGTATTAAATTATATTAGAATAGAGAAATTATTTCCTTTCATTTTCATGTGTTTAAACACGACAATTCAAGACCTCATACAAGAGATAAATCAAAAGAAAACTATTAGTGAGTAAGAGTGGATTTGTGGGAAATTAGTCGTATAATTATGCTCTCTAATCCATTTGTAAAAAAAAATTCAAGATGGAATAAACACTTATTTTAATAGCTTAGATTTATAATTTATAATTAATGAGATTAAAGATTATTGGCATTCAGTTCACAAATAATTCGTCTAAGTGATTGTGAGTTGTATTAAGTTATGTAAAAGAAGATAAAATAAAAAGCAGGCATTGTGCTATTATATTTTTTCAATAAAAACTTTAAAATAAGTTTTGCGATTGTTTGCAGTTGTTAGCATTTATACATCGGCAGATTCATGGTAGATTATATAATTGTATAATCATGGTTTATAGACGAGTTGTTTATTACCAGCTGTTTAATGGTGCCGATGACTTTTCTTAACCCGTTTCTGCATAACCCGTTACTCGACATTAAATATCGGTTAAGAGGTCATAATAAATATAGGTTAGATAAAGTTGCGTGCTTGCAGTTTTACATTATATGTGTCACGTGAAAAACAAGTTGATCACAGTCTTAGTAATTGCTCCTTGTGGCAACAGCTTTTATAACTTATTCTCAAAACACTGTAATATAAGTTATGCCTCCAACTAAAAAACGGAATCCGACGAAACGGAAATCCCGTTTTCAACCGTATAGTACGGAAATCAATGTTACAAACATTAATTCTGAGAAAACCAAATCCGAAATGGTGGACGAACTGTCAAAAATTGGTTTCAAAGTGCCTCCGAATTTAACTCTAAACGTAGTAAAATCTCTGTATACAGAGAACATTGTAAACAAAAGTGATGATCGCGCCGTAGAAACCATCGAAACCAGTTTAAGTCCAACAGAAGGTTTTTCATCTGTTAATCCAACAGCTTCAACAGAGACTCAAAACATTGAACATAATTCTGCTACGGAGAATGTCAACACTAATATATTGGTGACTGCTTTTAACACTATGTCACAATGTGTGAACGGCCTTCAGAAATCCGTCGATACCCTGATGACAGAGAAGCTGTATGATAGCAAACCATATAATCTCCATCAATGGTACAATTCCAGCAATACGACACCGCCGTTGCAAAACACACCGGATGCGTTACATCAAGGATTATATAGAACAGGAGTTCGTTCGGATGATTTTCCAAATGTAGACATAGTTTCTTCAGGATTACAGAAACAAATAATACAGGGTAAGGACATTAACTTAGCTTCTCTCCTTATTCCTAGTTTCGAGAGTCCCCAGTCACATACCATTTTGGCAGACGGTATGGAAATTAACGTGGGGAATAAACCAGACCCACGCTTGAATCGACAGCTAACAATTCAGGAATTCATAAAAGCTTTCGGTAAATTCAAGCGTGTAATGACGTCTGCTTTTCCAGGTAGGAGATTTGAATTAGACGCTTATGAAGAGGATATCATAGAAATCAGCAACTTTTATGGTAATAAGTTTTACGACTACCATAAGTTGTTTTCGGCCAAAGCCTCGACCCTTCTTCAAGAAAAACAAATTAAAGTCGATTGGAGCAAAAGGGATCGCGACCTGATGATCTTGATAGGTGCGGGCGTGGAAATAAATATTTGCAAGCTTTGTCACATGGTTGACCATGACACGAAGTTCTGTCCTTTGCAACTAGCAGAAAAAAGCGTATCTACGCCACATCTAACGAAAAATAGCGGAAATTCCGATATTCGTGGTAGGAAGCGTTTTTATCACAACGGGAAAGAAATTTGCAATAATTTCAATAGCTTGTCTGGCTGTAATAAAGACGGTCGATGCCTTTTCTTACATATGTGCTCCAATTGTCGTAACTATGATCATAGCGTAACCACCTGTCCTCGTCAATCTACGCATAACGATAGCGAGAAAAATAGAAAGAATTACTCTTTTAAAAACACAGCTGCTAAGACTAGTACTCCTGCACAAAAGTCAAGCTTCGGTTCCGAGAAATGACTGTCAAATATTAACTTCCCCTTACAGGCTACTACTCCGATTAATGTAGAAGTATTACAAAACGAACTTAGAAATCACAGTGACAAATCTTTTGTTTATTATTTATGCAATGGTTTAAAATATGGTTTTGACACCAAAGTGTCTGTAACTAGTTTACCAACCCTTGAGTGTCGTAATAATTTGTCTGCACGATCGCAACCGAACGTAGTAAATGAGTTGTTAAGGAAGGAATGTGAAAATGGTTTTATGTACGGACCTTTTGAAACACTCCCATTTTCAAGTTACCGCGTCAGTCCGTTGGGAGTTGCGGAAGGAAAATATTCGAAGAAAAAACGACTTATATTGGACTTATCGGCGCCCCATCAAAGTGATATTCATTTTAGCATCAATGAATTAATTGACAAAGACACCTGCTCTATGTCGTACGTCAAGATCGACAACGCTATAGATATAATCCTAAAATACGGAAGACATGCCTGGTTATGTAAATACGATATTTCCAATGCATTCAAAAATTGTCCTATATTACCTTCACAATGGCCTTTGTTTTGCATTAAATGGGAGGATAAATATTATTTCTATGTGCGATTAACTTTCGGCTGCCGATCTAGTCCCATCATATTCGATACTTTATCACAAGCAATATGTTATATTGCTACAAACAACTACAAGGTCAATAACATTTTACATCTGTTAGATGATTTCTTAACTATAGATCCACCACACGCCGAGGGAGAGCGATCAATGGCATTAATGATGATGATTTTTAAACGATTAAATGTTCCAATAGCAATGCATAAAACTGTTGGCCCTGTAACTTGTCTTGAATATCTAGGCATCATTCTCGATTCAGAAAAAATGGAAGCCCGTCTACCGCAGGAAAAGGTTGATCGAATTTGTGAGTTTATTTCAAGCATAAGTGTAAAATCCTCTTGTTCTAAGAGAGAAGTTCTACAGCTGCTAGGTCATTTAAATTTTGCCTCAAGAGTTATCTTACCGGGCAGGTCTTTTGTGTCTTATCTAATCAATTTATCAACCAAAGCGAAAGAATTACATCATTTTGTGCGTTTAAATAAAGAATGTCGGATAGATCTCGAATTTTGGTTACGATTCCTTAAGAATTGGAATGGAATTAATATGTTTTATAATTCTACATTCATATCTAGTTACGATATGGAATTATACACAGATGCATCGTCAACTATAGGTTTTGGTGGATATTTTGGTGGAAAGTGGTTTTATTCTTCATGGCCGACCGAAATTAAAAACATCACAAACAGTAAACATTCAATGGCATTTTTCGAATTGTACCCTATCGTTGTAGCAGCTGTATTATGGGGTGCCTCATGGAAAACTAAAAAAGTGTTATTTTGGTCTGATAATATGT
This sequence comes from Mytilus edulis, assembly GCA_019925275.1. Taxonomy (NCBI): domain Eukaryota; kingdom Metazoa; phylum Mollusca; class Bivalvia; order Mytilida; family Mytilidae; genus Mytilus; species Mytilus edulis. Next base: position 57,226,861 of record CM034351.1, on the reverse strand, counting down.
CTACAGTTGAAATTATAAGAAAAGGCCGATCAAAATGTTTGTATATTATGAAGTTAATGAGGAAATTAACATGGTGCGCATGTACAAACAATTTCTTTTTTAGTGCAAAACACGTGCCAGGTGTACAAAACGATATTAGTGATGCCTTATCTCGATTTCAGATACAACGTTTCAGAACCCTGGCACCAGATGCAGACACTTTTCCGGAACCGTGTCCCAAAATCTCAGATGTAATATGGTGTTAAAACAAACTGTCGAACAACTATGGACAACATCGATATCCAAAAGGACTAAGGATGCGTATGATATTGGTTTCATGCATTTCAAGAGATATTTACTGTTAAATAACGTGACATTTACAAATAACTTGGCCCCAGTTTCGGAAGAAATCCTCATATATTTTGTTGCTCATTGTCAAACAGTTCTGAAACTTCATTATTCTACCATTAAACTTTATCTATGTGGAATCAGGTACAATTATTTAAAGGAAAATTGTAGTGATCCATTAGAACTATATAACGGCAAACCATTGCCAAGGCTTACATTGATCTTAAATTCTGTTAAACGATCTCAAAATCAAAATAAAAGAATAAGGCTACCAATCACTTTTGATATTCTTGAGCAAATTATAAAGAGTTTACGAAAGGGAGTTTTTTCAAAATTTATTGATCTCATGATTGAAACAGCTAGCGTGATTTCTTTCTTTGGCTTCCTCCGATGCGGAGAAATAACTGTTATCAAATCCGAACATTTTGAACCTGCAATTAATTTATGTATATCAGACATTTCATTCACAGACAATATTGCTAACCTGCACTTGAAACAGTCCAAAACTGATCCATTCCGTAAGGGTATAGATATTCAGTTACACAAAATTAATAGTCATATTTGTCCTTATCGTGTTTTGAAAAGATATTTAGAGATCAGGAAAACGTTTTTATCGTCTTATCAAAACACTGACCCTCTTTTTGTATCAATTGGCAATTTAGCTATGGAAAGAGATTTCTTTATAACAAAAATCAGATATGTTCTAGAGTTATGCGGTTATAATCCTAAAAACTTTTCAGGTCATTCATTTAGAATAGGTGCTGGCACCGCAGCTGGTCAAGCAAAAATAGAAGATCACATGATTAAAACGTTAGGTCGTTGGTCTTCAGATTGCTATGTGCGTTATATTCGAACTCAACCAATCTCTATAAAGCATGCACAACAGCAGCTTGCTGAATCTTTCAATCATTGATTATATAGTATAGTCAACTTCGATTTATTGGCAGTAGAACTGCATGCTTGCTTAATATGTATATTTTGTTTCTTATATTTAGCTTATTATTGTGTTATTCGTTGACTTATTGAAGGTGGTCCTGGGGGATTCCTTATTCTAAATACTTGGGGGTCACTCAGACTCATCTGATTTCTTCGTCAGAGTTTCTTGGCACCTTTTCAAATATTTCACTTATCATTCATATTTTTCATTCATTTTCCAAGCATTTTTCATTTAACATCTCCAACCTCAACTCAACACCTTAAAACATTGTAGCCCACCGTCACGCGGGGGCTGGTCCACTGCCACGCATGGGCCGTCAGATGAAGCTTCGCTTTATCATTCTTTTGTCAGTTGTGTTGTTCAAGTTGAGCGTAGTGGCTTGTCAGCTGGTCTTCTTTCCACGACAGAATCGCTTCCTGACAAAGTCCTGGAGCAAAATTATTCGTCAGATAGTTGAGTGATTTCCCAAGGCCAAACAATTTGATATGTTTTATATGTTTAGTACAGGAAATACGTTTTCATTTTATCTGGTGTAATTTTTATAATAAATATATATTACATTAAAACCTTTTCGTTTAGTAGCAATGGTTCCATGATAAAGTTACTATTGAATCTACAGTATACTGACACTACACTAAGATAACATTCACCAAACAGGAACCTTTAACACATTTGACCTCAGATTTTTATCAGATGTCAAAGTTTAAAACAGTGAAGCTAATGAGCATATCGACACACAAAAATTTCACAGTTTGATGTCCTGCGAAGATTCTCATACTAACTGATTGATTGATAATGGGGATAAAATGATTATTAAAGAGTCTGCAGTGTCAAAATCCTCACAAATCATATTGTGCTATTACACGTGTATAGCAAACAGCATAACATGAGACTTATGGTTAAAGCGACATTGAAACCAGCATCACAGTAGGATACAACATTTAATATATTAAATTGCACATGATTTCACTTCGACTATTGAACTATAATTAGATACAGAGATTATCATGTTGGGAACTCGCGTCATTTTCGGATATAAAGTTATTTATTGGTTTATTTGATTGGGATTCTTACATGGTTGATCAGTTGTTGGTGTAGTTCAGTGGCAAATATTACATGCATATACATGACGGAAAAACATAAAACACATTTAAAAACAGAACTTCGACTGTCCGTTTTACACAACTACTCATAGGTAAAACGAGTATATAAATGGTAGATTATATAATTGTATAATCATGGTTTATAGACGAGTTGTTTATTACCAGCTGTTTAATGGTGCCGATGACTTTTCTTAACCCGTTTCTGCATAACCCGTTACTCGACATTAAATATCGGTTAAGAGGTCATAATAAATATAGGTTAGATAAAGTTGCGTGCTTGCAGTTTTACATTATATGTGTCACGTGAAAAACAAGTTGATCACAGTCTTAGTAATTGCTCCTTGTGGCAACAGCTTTTATAACTTATTCTCAAACAACCTCCATCCTACCCCACCGCATGATTCACCTTCAATATTTCAACGACAAGGGAAAGAACTCAACAAGTGAACCTTTTCAAATATTTCACTTATCATTCATATTTTTCATTCATTTTCCAAGCATTTTTCATTTAAAATCTCCAACCTCAACTCAACACCTTAAAACATTGTAGCCCACCGTCACGCGGGGGCTGGTCCACTGCCACGCATGGGCCGTCAGATGAAGCTTCGCTTTATCATTCTTTTGTCAGTTGTGTTGTTCAAGTTGAGCGTAGTGGCTTGTCAGCTGGTCTTCTTTCCACGAAAGAATCGCTTCCTGACAAAGTCCTGGAGCAAAATTATTCGTCAGATAGTTGAGTGATTTCCCAAGGCCAAACAATTTGATATGTTTTATATGTTTAGTACAGGAAATACGTTTTCATTTTATCTGGTGTAATTTTCATAATAAATATATATTACATTAAAACCTTTTCGTTTAGTAGCAATGGTTCCATGATAAAGTTACTATTGAATCTACAGTATACTGACACTACACTAAGATAACATTCACCAAACAGGAACCTTTAACACATTTGACCTCAGATTTTTATCAGATGTCAAAGTTTAAAACAGTGAAGCTAATGAGCATATCGACACACAAAAATTTCACAGTTTGATGTCCTGCGAAGATTCTCATACTAACTGATTGATTGATAATGGGGATAAAATGATTATTAAAGAGTCTGCAGTGTCAAAATCCTCACAAATCATATTGTGCTATTACACGTGTATAGCAAACAGCATAACATGAGACTTATGGTTAAAGCGACATTGAAACCAGCATCACAGTAGGATACAACATTTAATATATTAAATTGCACATGATTTCACTTCGACTATTGAACTATAATTAGATACAGAGATTATTCATGTTGGGAATCGCGCATTTTCATAAGTTATTATTGCACGTATTATTTCTGGACATACATGGTGAAATTATTGTCGATAGTTCAGTGATTCCAAGGCAACAATTTGAATGTTTATATGTTTAGTACAGGAAAAAGTTTATCATTTTATCTGTGTAATTTATCATATATAGAAATATATATTACATTAAAAAATTTGTACGTTTATGTAGCAATGGTTCTCAATAATTAAAATTACTATTTATTACAGTTATACTAACATTACACTAATACAAATTCAAAATCAGAATTTACACATTTGACTCAGATTTTTTAGATTCAAAGTTTAAATACATGTTAACTAATGAGATATCACACATCAAAATTTCACAGTTTGATGTTCAAATCTCATACTAACGATTGATTATATGGGGTAAATTGTATTAAAGGATTATTATAATCCTACAAATATATGTTATTACACTGTAACATAAGCTCATGAGATTATTTAACGAATTGAAACACGATAATTCACATAATAATTATACATGATCATTGTTTCAAGTATTTAGATAAAAATCATTTAAGACTCGATATTTCATTAAGATTTGATATGTTTTACATTTTATTGGATAGATTTAATTTCAACAAATAAACATAAAAACAAGGTTTATAACGATATTCATTTTCGTCCATGGTCTTATATTGTGGATTAATACTACGGACCATTCGTCAGATGTGCGCTTTTAATTACGTAAATTGTCCCATAAGCTATAAAGGAATTAAAAAGATTTTATTTTTTCCCAGAATTCAACAAATCGGGCTAATACGTCACGACCCACTCGAGAATTTCAATCAAAAAAGTTACAAATACTTGATTTTCTCCGTTATTAGAAGGAATATTAATTTAAAACTTTGCAAATGTGTTTTTTATGTTGAGATGAACATAATAAGATGATAAATAAAAAATCGCGGAATTTCCCTTTAAATATCCTCGAAAATAACTGCGTTTGAAAGCTTCTTTTAATATAATTTACACGTATATCGAAATGTGTTCATACCAATTGTCCCGCTTAATACCGAACCCGCGTAACCTTAAAAATAAAGACATTACACAATCAAAACATTACAATTTTTTTTATTACAGATATTTTATCATATCCACGGTTGAATGCACAATATCCCCACCAAGAGAACCGTCTACTGTTAGAGGTGGGACGACAGCCTAGATGTCGTGTGCAAAAATAATAATCACTTGGTACGGTTTCAGCTTGCGTATTGTAATTTTAAATAGTATAGACCGATTCGTGTTTTAAAATCAAACAAACGCTACTGCTTGCACTGATGGTCAAAAAATTACTTATATATATATATAAAAAACAATGTATTTGTTACATGTTATTGGTATTAAATTGTATATTTTGAAGATCATATTCCGTAATGTTATGCCCTGAATTCTATTCGATGTCTATAAAGCAAATAAAATCTATTTGTACTCGTAACAAAAAGGAGAAAAGATTGGGCTGCCTCTCTTCAATTTTGTCCAGTTACCAAAGTAAAATCAAAATTAAATTCTCCGACAATGCACATGTTGATATATTGTATATGTCATTCCAACACTTACACTTGTTCTTTTATTTGTGTGGCAATTTTAATGACCATTTTAATTCAAAGCTTGGATTTGCATCCTTCATTCTCCAGTACGTTTGAATTTCTACATACATCACAGTCAGTAATTAAAGTTGTGTGTTAAACGTCAATACGAAAGCAAACAATCCATAGTAAAAAAGATATTTAGAGAGCACATATGTATCTTTCGTCTGACAGCACGTATACACCACAGTTATCGTAAATTATATAAACATATAAAAAAAAATCGAATTATTTTTTTTTAAGACAAAAAAGAGAAAAGAACTGATAAGTGCGGGTAATCCATGCGCCTTGCCTCCTTTATATTTCGATATCTTAAAAATTAATTATTCTTTTATCTATTATAACACGTGAAAACTACACCGGTGAGTTCCATACATGTCATAAACTTACAGCTGGTCCTGAACATGCATGAAGTATTTGCCACTGGACTTTAAACAACAATCAATCACACTACAACTTATAGTATATATAGTTGTGAAATACAAAATGTATATTATAATGATACATTTAGATAAATAAATAGAATACAAATACACACTACTTTATATAACTGACACAATTTAAAGGAATACTCTCTAAACTATATAAGTAGAGAAGCGAAACGTTTCTTTTGAATACTAAACAAACTTCCTAACAGTACATGTTTTTTTAATGGTTTTACATGCGGCGCTCAAATATTTTGCATGGTTTTTTGGTATAGTGTTTAGACATATATGATATTGTAAGAACCTTTAACGTATAATAGATTCACATTCGTTACTTTGCTCAATATAAAAAAACATAAGCATTAATTTATATTAAAAACTGAAGGTCAGACATCACTAATACGTGTTCATTCATTCTTTATTAAAGTTTAGACCTTTTTATCAAGAATGATGATGAGAGTAATTGTAAAATATAATAGGCATGTACTTTCCTACGTTATGGATCATTGATTTTGTTACCTGTTGACCCGGTTGATTACTAGCACGTGCCATTGAACTCGACCGTTTTAACTAAAACAGATTTTATTTTAAATCAACGCCATATATATATATACAAAGTATATACAAAGTACTATATACATATTATATGGATAAGAAAATAAATATTATAAGGATATATTGTTTGAATGAAAATTTTTATACGGTGATACTTTTACACCGTCCCGACAGAGACTGAATGCAGTATATGATCAGGTTTCGGGATCCGGGAAGTCTTTTTTCGAATTTCCGAATGTCGGGAATATTTTTTTCCAACTTTAATAGAGTAACTCGCACGAAAAAAAAAATAAACATACCAAAAAAGCAACAGCTTCAACGGTAAACTAGGACATATATTAACAGAAAACGAATTAAAGAAACTGTCATGCATAAAACAAAATTATGCATGACTGTGTTAATTTACCTCCGCTGCATTTCTGTAGATTGTCTCATTGGCAATCATACCACATCTCCTCAACTTTTTTAGGTTACGTTTAGGATTTTCCGTTACTAATCTTCAAATACAAAAAACATTTTTACCGGTGTTCACAACATTTCAAGGTTAAATTTATGGCATACATTCTGGTGTGTATACAATTAACGTATGTCCTTGCATTTAATTATCAATATATATTTATATAAACCAACATTTATTAAAAAATAAACAACATATATATATAGACGAATAATTTATTAGTTCCTCAACAAAACAAGAAAATAATTAAAGAATTAACACAAGATTTAATCTTTTTTTTTTAATTAATCAAAATATACTTCAAATTCTAATAATAAAATACATATATACATGTATTAATCTAAAATGCATTATCGAGTAGAAGGGGCGCAACTCGTGGTATCAAACCGGTATACTGAACGGATCTAAACAGGGTCTGAAAATTTATAATGTTCTTTTGTATCCATGGTCTGTTTTGGTCTGACACGGTCTTAACGGGTCTAAACAACCCGCTAGACGATTCAGTCTTTTCCGTCTTGACACGCCTTAACGAACTGATTTACCTGATGAGGCTATCGATCTGAACGGCGACTTAACTATCTTAAATATCTTGACGATTTTTTCTAGCGGTAAATCCAGTCAATCAAGATGTGATCAGACCAAAATGACCGTTTCAGACTGAAATCGTGCTACTAGTGACGTGCCATCATAAATGTAGATATAAAGGTGAATTGTTGTATGAAGCACAAGTGTTGTTTTCCAATCAAAATAACATATTCTTCTGAAACATACTTGCAATGTAATAATCAATGGTTTAATGAAATAAGGATGAACAATAACAAAAGTGCGGGGAATTGTAAAATTTATTTAAACATGCATTTAAAATGTGAAATTTACACTAACTTCCTTCATATGCGAGTGTATAATTTCAGATGTTTAATCTTATTGCAATATAATTACGCAAAACGGTATATGTAATATATTTCCACTAGATATATCACTCAATAATTTATTGATATCATCCCACATGTAGTATAAGTTATTTGCTTTAAAACTATTCCATAAATAATGCCAGGGAATAGTTATCAAAGGTTCCAAGATTATAATTTAATACGCCAGACGAGCGTTTTGTTTACATAAGACCCATCAGTGACGCTCAGATCAAAACAGTTAAAAAGCCAACTTAGTTTCAGGGAACAGTGGGCTCTATTATGAAGGCATCTCTTTGACTATGAGATGAAACAGCGAAATTTCTTTTTTTCCTTTTTACTTCATTATTGATACTCTATGTGCGTTCTTTGCAATAAAAACATTTTCTGTCCAACATTTTTTGTTATTTAATAACGGGCTCAAACGGATTAAAAGACATGTACTGTGCGTAATAATACAAACGATCTATTATAAACCTGTCTGTAAAAAAATGATATTCAATGTTAAAAGAAGTCTAGTACCGAACTTCTCAACAGCAATTTTAAATAAGTAATAAGTATAATCACAAAATTACTGAACTCATAGGAAAATCAAATCCGAATGTCGATTATCAAATGGCAAAATTAAATGACAAAACACATAAAAAATGAATTGACAAGAACTATCATATTCCTGACATTCACAGAAAATACACATTCCTTTTTGTAATTTCTCACATATACTATACTATATACACATGGAAAAAAGTATTGCAACACCTTGATTTTTAAAAACTTGAAAACTCAGCCTCTTTTTTTGGATGAAATATAATAAAATATGTGTATAATATTATTGAAACATAGTTTATGATAACATTGGCATTGAAACGAACAAAAAATGTTTGAAAAAAAGTTATTTATATAACAACAACTTTAATACCAAAAAGGGAGTGTTTTTTGTACAAAAAAATGCATTTTACAATTTTTACTGTAGTCGAACAATGGCAGACATTTCAAAATTAATCCTAAGATGACTGGTCACATCATGGTTGATAGTTATACACCAAAGGATCAGTACTGTGTGCGCAGCCTCCATTCAAACGGATAACCGCATCTAAACGTCTTCTGATTCCTGTCATAAATCGACTAATTTGTTGTTAAGGTAGCAGCAACCATTTCTGATGAATGGCATTGTTTATTTCATGATGTGTTTAAACTGGGGTGTCCTTTCGCGCACTTTCCGCCCAATAGTGTCCCAAATATGCTCGATATGGTTAAAATCCGGGCTACGATCGTGCCAAGGAGGTTGAAACGAATTCCATTTGAACATTCGATCTTCCTCCACGATGCTAATTTCCAACTTTGGCGAGCTCTGCACTACATTGGATACGGAAAACTATGTGTCTGTTTGTTAGCAAAGGTCTCCGAAATGGTCTTATCACACGATAACCAGTAGCGATGAGTCGATCTCGAACAGTTCTTGTTAAAAGGCTCCTGTATGGCCACCACTCTATTTTTAGGATTGTCTTGTATGCAATGGGTTTCCTTCTGACCAACCTTCATTATGCTTGATTTTCCTTAGCAAACGGTATAGGGGGTCTTCATTATCTCGGAATGTCTTTAACAGCGTTTATTGCCTGATTTATTCTAAAAACGACTTGTAGTAAAATGGTGATGACCAAAATACGTGCAGTTTTTACAGCGACATCCCTGCTTCCCTTATGCTGGTAATCTGCCATCTTGCTGCAATTAAGAGTTGTCAAGGACTCATTATAAGGTGTCAATCACATAACTTTAAAAATTTGGTTATTTAAAGGGTTGAAAACAATGAGGATAAAAACAACTGTTTTGCTGGTTACCGGTACAGTAGCTGCATGTGCAGAAAAAAATATCTAGTTGATATTTATTGATTACACTGATACTTAAATAATGTTTAACTAGTTCTATTTTACCAAATTATATCCCCAAAAAATGAAGAGTGTTTTTTTAATTTCAATTTCAATTTGGTGTTGCAATACTCTTTTCCATGTGTATATATGATTCGTAATCCAAATACATACAAGAAAATGATTAATTTCGTCAAACGGTAATGCTTATTTCACCTAACGTTACCAATGTTTGGTATTACCATAGTGTACTTAACTATACTTATATCGGTTAAAAAAGATTGATCAATTGATTGTTGGAGTATCAATGCTATTTTCATAGCGGTCTATTTTATTAGTGGAGGAAGCTGGGAGTGACCAGAGAAAGCCACTGACCTTCAATAAGAAAGACAATCCTAGTCAATTAAGATTGGAGTAGAGTGCACACGCACGATCGGGGTTCGAACTCACACTATCAGTGTTGATTGGCTAATAATTACTTTAGTTGAACGTCATACACCACTTGCCGCTGAAGAAAGAATTCATTTTATGTTGTATAGCACTTCTACGATGTAGTGACGTTGTGATTAGTTTAACGCAGTCATGTGGAAACCTCTATTGGTCGATGTACTTATAATTATGACGTGATGTATTCATGTTTTTCTTTTATTATTTTTCAATTTACACAATTTTGTTTTACAAGTCCCCTGTTCGCTAAATTCATTATACTGTTCACTACTGACCCCTATAGATTACTACGGACATGTAACATCACCCCTATAGATTGAATAAACCCTCTACGGATTAACATGACGTCAGTAGCCAAACATATAACTAGTATAATCCATCTCTCAGATAATTTGGCCTGCGCAATGCTGATTCTAAAATTCTTCACGTATCTTTGGAGCGCAAAGGACTCTGGTAAAATGATTTTTTTTATCTTGGTCAAATAAAGTGCATTATTGTATTACATTGAAAGACCGGTGTTTGAATTCCGGACCCCTGGGCAGTAAGCCACCGCTCTTGTAACTGAGCTATAGAGAAATATTAAAACAAACATTGGAGAGAAAAAAATACAAATGATGTGGGGAAAATAAACAGATGATCAGATCTATGATGATAGTAAATCAGGACTCGCACGTTTCTTTTAATTTTGATTTTGGAGGGACTTATCGAGTGAAATATGAAATCAATACGGGAAACGTAATACAATTTAAGGAACCGCCTTGTTCTATCTATGGGTTTGACTGTTCCTCTGGTATCTTTCGCCTCTTCTTGATTGTTACACGACAGGATTATTGAACTTGAACACTTATACAGTCCCTTGACGTTGATGATGATAGTCTTAGTACAAAAGTTGTACAACAGTTGGCATTTTTTTTGTTGATTATAGACGTTTAAGTGATGTGACATCAAACAACGTGCGTATTATCTACTGCAGATTGACGATTTGTTTATACATTTAACGGGCAAAATTGGTATATTACTTACGATAGTTGTTCGAGATATTGGCCGAAAGCTTTTGTTTAAGTTTAATTTGAATTTCGTGTCACGTAATTTGGAGTTCTGTGATGCACAGAACTTTGGGCATTTGCTAAAAACCAAAAAAGCTTTGGAAGATGGGTGGTTAAAATTGGCGATATAATAAATTTTGCAAAACACTAGATTCTATGCCAACGACAATTTTTTGTCAGGGTTAAATAGACTGTTTTCAAGCTGAATGAAAAGAGGTGAACCTTGTGTACATATATACTAAGGTGCATTCCTTAGAACTTATTGCCTCTGTGAAAGGAATTTTTCACAGACCTCTACAAGAATAAGGTTGTAAAATATTGGTCCATTCCTATAAACATAACGGAAGTTTGATTCTTTTGGGGTTTTTTGGTGTTTTTTTTTTATTATAGTGACGCTATAGTGTTGACTTTATTTATAAGAATTGAATTAAAAAGCTTTCTCATACTGCTAAATCATTACACAAAAAAGCAGACAAAGTTTGTTTAGACCTCAGAATGTCAAGAATGTTTTGTCATTTTTTAATAATTGAAAGGAAAATCAATCAAGACACCAGTTCATAAATATCCACTTGTTAAGAAATAATACATTTGGGGTATAGATACAATAAGTTTTGCTATCGGGTCTGACCTATCTCAGAAATCAGATGAAGGGCTAGAACTATTATGGCTCATGCTAGCCATACTCTTTCAAAATCAGAACGGAATTACTTTATGACACATAAGGAGTTGTTTGCTATTTTTGTTTTGTTAAGCATCTGAATCCAAACCTAAACGAAAGATTAACAGTTAGAACTGATAGCAGATCAATTTAGTGGTAAATTAAGCTGTAGAACAAAGAAGGACAAAGAGAGAACCAAAGTTGTACATGTTGACAGAATTAAGAAAAAACACAATCATGAGTACTAAGTACTTCAATGTTTTATCCGTTGTAAAGTATGTTTTAGTCATTTGGGGCGCTTGTCTTGTAATGTGATGGTTGTCTGGTGATTGTGTATCATAAGTGAGTTGAATATCCTTTGGTATTGTCCTTTTTTCTTTTAAAAGATACTTACAAGTTGGAGTTGTTCAAGATGTACTCTTTTCGACAAGTGTTACGTGTTGTAGAGTGCATGGCTGTATCAAAAGAATAAGTTTGTTCCTGAACCAGGACAAATTTGTAATAGTACCCTTGTGTGAAAACGTATATATATTTGAATTGGAAGATATCAATAGCACAAAATAGAATGCAAAGAACATTTATACATATTTGAAGATAATCTTAGGGGAATTTTTAAAAATTGATACTATATGAATAAATGAATTAATTAATGAATAAATAGTATATTAGAATTCAACCTGAATATATTCAATATAATGTAAATTGAGTATTGACATAATGATTCAGCCAGCCAAAAAAGCTTATGATGCACTTCTTATATGTCAGAAGAGTATAAGTTAATGAATACAATAAGCTAAAAATATTTATAGGTTAAGGGGCGTCTTCTCCAGAATTTTTTTTTTTAAATAGCTGGGGGAAGCTCTCTGAAATTGTTTAAGTTTCAAATCGAAAGAAAAGAAATAAAGAATTAGCTTAAATTTTAGTAAATGACCTTTTAGGAGCTATTGAAGTCTTATTTGAAAAAAAATGGGGTTATGGAACGAAATATTTACCCTTTATGGTTGGGGAAAAAATCATACAGCTAGAGCCCGAAATATGACACAAATCCCTACACCTTACCTAAGTACATCCTTAAAATCTTTTAAGTATATTTACGAATAACGTTTGCTTGTTGGATAATGTGTAAATAGAACATTTCGGATCCAGAATTAAACTGGTAATCGACCTTGTAAAAAAAGAAATAAACATGCTTGCCCTGCGTTATACATTTATATAATACGACTTTTACGTAAATAAAACTATCAGAACTGCAGTTATTGAACTCATAAGCTTAATATTATCATACAAAGCTGTATGCGAAATATCCGAAATTCTTTAAATTTTTTACGCATTCCTTATTGGGTACAAAACAGACAAGCCAAAAGAACCGAAACAAATTTGTTTCACTATTTGATAGATGCAGTTTTAAGAGAAGGGATGAATGTAATTGAATTGATGATCTCAGTGTTTTCAAGAGGCTGTATGTTGTTTTAGAATATATTTTTAAGGTGGTACCTGACACTTAAGGGAGATAACTTTGTAAAATCAGTTAAACGTTTGAACTACATTATGTTGTAAAGGGAATTATTAAGCTTCTCAATTATCAAAACTAGAGTTTGATAAACTGCTATATAACCAGTGTAGTTTTTCTGATAAAATGATTGGTTCAAATTTTTTGATATTTTTGTATTTTTTTCAAAGGGCCAAAGTAAATACTTGTCAAAATTTTATGAAAATTAAACGAGCAAAATTAATTTTAATAAAAGTGTTGGGTACCACCTTGATATATATAAAGTGTTGTCTTTGTTTTATTCGCAGGTGAAGCGGTACACATTTACTCAACGAAGGGAAAACACACCTGGCTCCAAGTCAAAAATAAATGTGCACTTTTACGAAATGAGTCTGAAAATATAGATATTCAAAACTATAACTCTGACTTAAGGTGGACAGGCTATAGTGCCAGGTATTTGCCATGGATAGAATATTTGGGTAACTAAAGTTTAGAATAATTAAAATTGAGACTGAAAATTGGGAATATAAAAAAGAAGATGTGATATGATTGCCAATGAGACAATTATCCAGAAAAGACCAAAATGTGACACAACCATTAACAACTATAGTTCATCGTACGGCCCTCAACAATGAGCAAAGCCCATACCGCATAGTCAGCTATAAAAGGCCCCGATAATTATCTCTTATTTTGCATGGAAAATAAGACACTGTAAGTACTAGTATAGTAACTAAGTAAGTAAGTAAGTAAAGGTTTATTTTAGTGACATGTGTAATCACATTGGCACTCATACCACATCTTCCTATATCTATTGATTAATAAATTATAACTCAAAATAGTTACCTGTTGTTTCGTTTGATGTATTTAGCAATAAAATGGCTGTAAATTCGGTAGTCTTGCATAATTTCAACTCTAATAAAACCACTTCGTGTCAAATAAAAACAAATTGGCACGATTAATGTTTTATCCTCTCCAGTAATGTAGAAAAAACATTTACGTAATTTTTCAGTGAATATGGATAAATAATCATCACTGAACGTTAATCAATTAATAGTTCACCATTTTTCTTCACGTGTACAATCATTAGGAACTTTGTAACTTCAAGTTTCAAAAATTTCTATAGAAATATTAAAAAAATTACGATGCTTTGAAAACCCAAAATAATTGTCTATGAATTTTTTTACTGCAATAAAATATCGGATACATTTTTTTCATCAACTGGCAAATTCAAGGGTATATATTTTTTGACATTTTTGAGTATGCAATCGGATGTGGCGTACTATGATTTAGTGGTATAATACTTAGATCTGTCCTGGGATAGAAATGTCCAAATATATTGTAGTGTAAACTGTTCCTACAAGATCTGATTCATTTGGAACATGTGAAATGTATCTAAACATTAGTTGGGTCAGCATTTGTTATTGTTATTATTATCCTCATCTAATCAGTAATTTGCTCAAAATATGACAATCCTATTGAGTCAAAATCTAATGTTTTACATTCGATAAAAGCAACATAAAAATATAATATATGAATGCATTCTCGTCCTGAAGATGCATGATACATTGAGTATTGTATTTTTTTGAAATTATATGCTTGCTAGAGGGAGACAGTCGTATTAATCAGAAAATGTCTGTACAAAGTCAGAAATAGAAGTTATTTTCGCCATTTTGTTTCCTTATATTGAAATTGTTGTTCATTTTATAGTGATAACAGAGGGTTTCTCCAGTTTCTGGACATTAACTAAAATTCTTTTAAGCAGTTTTCATAACATTTGAAGGACCTTTGTTTATATTCATTAGAATAAGTTCTCTTCAGCTTGTTTATATATTTTTGATGTGAGATGTAATGTTACACCATTATCTCAGGTAAGGGGAGGGATTTTTACAAACACACTAGTTTAACCTCGCAACATCATATATGTGCTTGTCTCAAGTCATGAGTCTGTAATTCAGTCAGTGGTAGTTGCTGTTCACCACACATGTATTTGTTTTTTGCTTTCCATTTTGTATATTAATCTGGCTATTTGTTTTCTCATTTAAATTTTGATGTTGAGAGGTTTTGTTTCAGGTGACTTTGCGGTATATATTTAACTTATTGTTGAAGGCCTTATGTTGACCTATACATGTTGTTATCTATGTCAATTGGTTATTGTTTCATTGACAATTCAACCACATTTTCCTATTTTCTTTTATATTTAACTTATTCAAATAACAATATCATTCAAGTCATAATAAAACAAAAACCTTTTTTTTTTGTAAGGATGTGTCGGATTTTAGGAGGGAAAAAAGTTAGTAGCAGACAGCATACGTGTTCATCAAGGAAAACAACTTATCGAGTGTTTAATGCATTGCAAAAATTACAGTTTTATTGGTTTGCAGGTGAGTATTGCATAAACCAGTAGACACGACAAATGTGATGTCTTTAACGTATGTGTTTTATTATTTTGAATTTAAACAAAGTATATTTTATGTTGTTTTGATACAAGCCGATGAATTCTTTAAATTAAAAAAAATATAAATTTTTATATCATAACAAGAAAAATTATGCAATTAAAACTTTAAACGGGCTATTGTTAACTTTTCATAACAGATTTTTCTAGCTCCATTTAATAGATTAAAAAAGGGAGAAATTAGTACAATTTTTAACAGATGTACTTCCCAGTATAAAAAAAAATGGACATCTACTACAGGTTTTTTTCTTATGATATGCTGATACACAGCTACCAGTACAAATATGGGAACATAAGTCTAAACCCGCTACATTCATCATGTGTCTTCCTCAAATACGGAGTCCATAATTTAGATTTTGTTATTGGTTGCTGTCGATCATATATGGGCTTCTTTTATTGTCATTTCACAAATTAATCAAAGTCGATTTATTTTACATCTTTTGTGTTGGTAATTTTTTATAGCTGACTTATGGTATGGTTTTGTCTTTTGTTGAAAGCTATGTGGTGATCTTCAGTTACCATTTGCCAGACTTTGTACATAGATATATGAGTCGACATTGTTTTAATAGCAATGTGTCTTTAAGTTAAAAAAAAAAAAAAAAAAAAAAAACATAAATTATAACAAAGGTCCATGATAAAAAAATATATAATTATGGCTTCAATATTTAAAATCAAAAGATGATGGAATGCTTTGCTGGTAACTTATTCTGTTCTCGTTTTGACCTTTTGGTCAATAAACAAGTTTCTACATGTTTTAACCAGAAGACTTGTCACACCCCGTTTCCATCAAATTTCATTCTTCAAATGAAACTATCTATGCTTTTCTTAAAATTGCAATAAGTTCTAATTATATCTTGAAATTCCCGAAATGTTTATTTTGTGTCTGACAAGTGCCAAGCTTTAATTCCTTGTCAATTTTGTGCTATATGATTAGGTCTTTCTATCAGCCCATCAACGTTTCGATAGGGTTTTAAATTGTCAAATAGTTTTACCCAAACATCGCTAAATGATAAGCTGTTGCAGTGGTTGTAAACAAATACATGCCACCGTATTAACTTTGATACAATGTAATTTTCAGTTAGTTGGTATTTCATATGACTCACATGAAAGTATGTATTACTTAGTCATAAGGTAACTATGTCGTTCTCAAGTTTATTACGTCAGGGATAATGAGATACTTATTTTCCATTTCTTATACATTCATTAACCTATTGACGTATATGTTTTGTTATGTTCGTTTTATGAGAAGAGGGTCAGCTTATTAATTTTATTGTTCTTGTTTTTTGTTTAGGTTTTTTTGCTTTATTCATAATTAGGTCAATATAAAATATGCTTTCTATTAAACAAATAAAGAGATCGTCATTTATGGCTAGTTTCCATCAGAATAATTAATGACTGTATGTACAATCATTTGGTATCAATCATAACTCAAATTCAAACTATGCACAGATGACTTTATATGTATACATGCATGCATTTGTTGAAAAGGTTTTGTAACATCATAACTACTGAAACTTGTTTCATATAATTCTTATTATGAAAGCCACAAAACGTTTTAATGAATTATTTCCTTTTTAAATACAAACCGTTCTTTGAAAAAAAAATTATATTCGGGGAAATTTTATCTGAGAATTGAATTCAAATAAAAGTTGTCCCAAAATATTATACACATATTATTCTAAATAGGTTTCCGACATTGTCAAAAATACACCAAATTGTAAAAAAGGGACAGAGAAAAATTGAAACTAAAACAAAACTTTCCTGATTCTCTGATAACTGGTCAATGATATTGTACAGAATATTACTTTCAATATTCAAAACCTGTTGACATGTAGCTACAATATACTTACACTAAATCAAATGCTTTTTGATCAACTTTATAGTTATTGTCTCTATCAAAAGTTAAAACAACTAACATACAGAACAGTTTCTTCCCTACCAATAACAGTAGGTGAAGACAAATTTCAGGGAAACGCATACTTTAAGTTAGTTCTTATTAAAAGAGAAATATAGTACCAGTAGCTTATACAATTACAACTTGTTAATTTAGATGATACAAAAGAAGTTGATTTTTTATCATCTAGCTGAATAAATGTGTAAAGTCGCAGGACAATATAGAGAAGATTTACATTAACTCACAAGTTCAAAATAACTACACAGAAGAATGGTTAACATTTTTTTCAAATAGCGTTACAACCAACAACAATAAACAAAACATTTTATAGTAAACGACAGACTGAACAACAGAAACCCCCTAAATGCCCGGGGTAGAAATCATGTGTTCCGAAAGGGAAAGCAGGTACTGTTTCACATTTGAAAAACTTCATGTACCACAAGCAAATAATATCCGGTATGAAATCGTTTTTATTAATGTCACAATTTGAGGCAAAGAGAACGGAATTGTGGTTATAATAAGTTGAACATACCCGTAGTCATATTAGTGAGACACAGATATCCAATAACTGTCCACAAAACTATGCGTTAGTAAAAGTTTCAAAGTATGCTTTCAATTTAACCAATTGAAACCATTGATACAATTGCTTCCATGTTAGCAGTTACTGTATATCAAAACCATCGGTCTAAAAATGTATATACATTTTCAAATATCCGAATTAAACGAAAACATATGTCAATTTCTGATCACTAGTTGAGCATTATATCAATGACACATTTTTTATCTTTCATCAGCATTCATGGTGGAAAATTACAAAATATTACTATAATCTAAATCATCAGAACATTAACCAGAAAAAGAACGATTTGGTCTTGATGTCACGATATTTTAGACTTGACAAGAACTAGATTGTTTTCGATATTTTGAATAACTTTATATAATTTGTTTTAACATCGTGTACCTGTTAATTATTTAGTATTAATAATTAGTACGAAGCATTACCTGAGTAAGGATAATCGTTTTGATTGCCCCATTTATATTCACTTCATTATTTCCATTGTTGCGATCGACAATTAAAACTCGAAAGTTTATTGATATTTCTACCTTTTATTTTGCAGAATTATCTACCTTTTCAATGCAAATCTCCATAGCAATTTTAAATCATGATTTTTAAGTCTTCCTCAAGTAAAACTTTATGGGACTTTTTTTCTGTGTATATTTGGAGTATAATGCTGAATTTAAACTTTAAAATCTGCTGTTGCAATTACTTTAAGGCTAGTGTCAAATTTATGCTAGATTGAATGGACTACTCCACTTATACCAAAATACTGATTGTCATTTATCAATTTATGTTCTGATAAATGGATTTTGTTTCTAATTTTTTCCTCCTTTCTGCTTATTTGATGACAATTAACTATTGAGTATTTACTTTTAGGATCAGAGAGAAACGTTTTATCGTGTGACCTCAAAAAAGACATTATACAAACTAAAGTAGTATTTTGTGGGGGATGCAACTTACAATAAGAAGTAGTTTTAGTGCGGAAGAGACTTTGTATAAATCGGAAAAAATGGATGATTGTCTATAATTTCATGGCACAGACGCTACATATGTGCATTAGGGAAATCAGATTAAATAAACTATCTTATCACAACAGCATGGGAAAAAGTAAAATCACAAAAATACTGAAACCCCTAATCATTTGTGCAACATCTAATAAATAAACACATCAAACGACTAGAAACTACTTATAGGCATGAAATTTAAGTTACATAAGCATAATATAAAATGAAATATGTTCAAATATCGTCGAAAATGCTCTTAACATATTTTTTTTTAATTCTAAATGTATTTGTTTCAGCAATCAAATTGTGTATGTCTGCACTATTTGAAATTGACAAATGATTACATTAAATTTCAATGTGACACCATCACGAGACAATGTCAGGGAGATGAACATGCTTTATGTGGTTCTACAAATTCTGGAGATAAGAATGCCTTTGCACTATACCAAAAAGGTATTTAGCGCAACAAGAACTGAAATTCATTTAGTGTGCATGAAGTTAATAGATTGCATGAGATTCTTCAAAACAATTAACACTGTGTATCATCGCCACTGGAAATTGTGTACTAACGAAGAGTAGAGAAATAGAAAATAAGTAAACCAGGTAAGAATGCATTCAATTTAAAATATTTCCACTCATTTGTTGAGGGTGCCGCTCAAGAAATTATTTTCTGATATATAATTCTTCAAATTATTAGGCCGATACCTACACATTTAAGAAAAGATTTTGTGTTATAGGTGTAATACCACCATTGATTTTCCCCTATAAGTCTTTCTTAAATTTGCACTTTTCAACAAAATTTGCAGAATTTATCTTTGTTTCAAATAAAGAAATACTTGGCATGAGTAAAATTTTATCCTGTCCAGTACTACAGAAAAAAATTCACATAACATTGCATTACATATAAGAAAATAACCCTCACTGGAAGTTAATCAATCGAATTGCTTAGAACCGATCATTTCGAGGTCGATCGTCCTCTGTCGACCCATTGTCAAGATATTCAACAGTTTTTCATTATTTTCCAGACATTTTTTTAGATTATTGTAGTATGGTATCATTTGTACTGAAATACTTGGCATGAGTAAAATTTTATCCTGTCCAGTACTATAGAAAAAAATTCACATAACATTGCATTACATATAAGAAAATAACCCTCACTGGAAGTTAATCAATCGAATTGCTTAGAACCGATCATTTCGAGGTCGATCGTCCTCTGTCGACCCATTGTCAAGATATTCAACAGTTTTTCATTATTTTCCAGACAATTTTTTAGATTATTGTAGTATGGTATCATTTGTACTGAATTATCTAACAAAAGCAGGTTAATTAGAAGTCTAAGCTTGGCTTTGTTACATCAACACTTGTTAACAAATTTCACATGTTAAATGTATTATGTTGCATAAATTATTACATAATTATAAAACAATATATTTTAATAATGTGTTCTACGTAATATTATAACTCGCAAAACTATAAGCTATGATTCGGCTGTTCCAGGGGCAATATTACGGTGGTCAAGTATTCAGGTCGGGTATCTCATCGTGTCTTCACTCAAGGTCAAGTTACATAAAATGGGCTATGTCTTCGATTTTAGTAAAATTTGGCATACAGCTCTGGATCGATGAACTTCAACTGAAAATCGAAATAATAATGCATTTATATCAATTATCATTTGAAATATTACTGATTGAATTCTTACAAAATGGGTGAACATTTGTATAGAAAGAGATTTGACGATTTTAAGACAAATTTTAGAAGTTTTTTCGCCGATTTTATGTGCTTTCTTTACAAATGTTCACCCATATTAAGAGAAATCAATCTGCAACTTTTCAGCAAATAAAAGAGATAAAAGTATTATTTTTTCGATTTTCAGTTCAACGAGCCAATGTTGTATGCAATTTTGTAGCAAAATCTGCGACAAAGCCCATTTACTGTTCCTTTACCTTAAAGCGAATTCTTCTTCAAAATCTATCACAAAATTCCCAGTTTTAACTGTCGATGGCAACAATGGAAAATTGTGTCTTAACTTTGTACTTATGGGCCTAATAATTTGAAGAACTATATATCAGAAAATCATTTCTTTATCGGCACCCTCTGCAAATGAGTGGAAATGCTTTAAATTTAATGAATTCTAAACTTGTTTAGTTTTTTTTTCTTTTTCTCTCCGCTTCGTTAGTATCCAATATCCGGTGGCAATGATAAAAAATGGATACGTTGATTTCCAACCCGACACAGAATTGCCTATTTTGGGTGCATAAATTGCCAAGGCCAATTGTCTGTTTACAAAAAGGATTAATTTCTATATATACTTTAGTAATGAAATTCACATATAAAATGAATACTTGCAAACAGTGCATACAAAGTTCGAGTTTGGAAAATGTGAAATGTCTTACATATCTTTTCGGTCAATATGGGTTTGCTCCTACCGACAAAGCATCAACCAACATACTTTTTATTATGAAAATCGTTCTACTACAAATGTCTTGTAAATGAATTAGAAGAAGGCATAAATGAGCACTAAGAAAATCGCACAGTCATACAGAAATATATTATTTGACAAGGAACATATTTCTGTGACAAAAATTATAACTTTCCTCCAATAAATAACAAGACAAAAATATATGGACGATGATTGTAGATGACTGCTTATCGTCCGGCAGGAATTAAAATGCATATTTCGGACGGTAACATGTTAATGTTTACAATCGTTTATCTTACTTTGTACTAGTTATCAAAGGTACCAGGATTATAATTTAGTATGTCAGACGCGAGTTTCGTCTACATAAGACTCATCAGTGACCCATTATATCAAAATATTTTTAAAGCCAAACAAGTTCAACGTTGAAGACTATAAAGGATCCAAAATTCCAAAAAGTTGTGCCAAATATGGCTAAGGTAATATATGCCTGGGATAGGAAACCCACTTGTTTTAAAAAAAATCAAAGTTTTGCAAACAGGAAATTTGTAAAAAAAATTACCACCTTAATGATTTTCATTTCACCTTACCGGACACGTTATTATTACTCCGAGTCCATTAGTTTTTGGTCTAACTCTTTTTGTGCGTGCGTAGAAAAGAAGCAGCAAAAACCAATTTTGAAGTCTTTACTCTGATCCGGCCCGGGTTCGAATCAACAACCTCGACCGAACAGGTACCATGAGACCACCGATGTGCTAGTTTATAACATCTCTAATTAATAATTAACATGGAACAATGGTTATAATAGCTTACATGGAAAAATTAATCTTATTGATGGTGAATCCTATTTTGAAAAGGAAGCTGACGATAGAAAAGCGCGATTACCATGATTTCGGTAATGTTTATTGAAACATATTTGTTGTCTTCTGTTAAACACATCTTCCACAACGGTCAACCAATTCATGATAGCGTGCATTTCAATTTACCTCTTTGAACTCTTGGTTTAATAGTTTTCTTCCGAGTGAAAACCTAATTTCAGGGAAAATTATGATAGGAAAGGTAAACTTGTGAATATCATATCACTTGTGAGATAAATTCTCAATACACAAGCGCATATTGAATATTACTACATAGAAATTGAATGTTTACAATCGGGAATCTGAAATCATTTATGCTAAAATTTAAAAGATGCATAACTTTATTCTTGTTATCTTTCAAAAAAAAAGTAACAGTGTCTCACTTTATTTTTGTCATTTAGTTTTGTAACTTTGACGACTGAACCGAAATATATGTTACGTTTTCATTATCTCAATTCATATATAAAAAACTATTGCTGAAGCTGTGTATCTTCAGTGGATATGTGTTAATGTTCTATTATGCATGTTAGTATTTGCTTTTGTTAAATAAACAGTCTCTCTGTTATTTCATTGTTTTCCTATATAGTTGAAGAGTTTTCCTAAGTTTAAGTTTGTTACCCGGATTTGTTTTTGATTGACCGAATAATTACTATTTGACAGCGGTTTACTACTTTTGCCTTCATTTTTTATCATAATGAAAGCTTTAAAATGTCAGAAATATTTAAGTAATAATATATTTAAAATAGTTTTATATTTCCGTTTTATGTTTAATAAGATATTGTTTATTATTCATATAGATTTTGGTATTCATAACAAATCCTGAATTGAAACAAAAATGTGAATATGGCATCGGATACACAAACAATCTATCGAATACGTATTCACTAACGTTAAGAAACTGTCACATTCTTTTTTTTTCTTTTTACCCATGGAACAGTTAATGTGACTGAAAGAGTTGATGATGGAAACTGCTTAGCTGTTGACAAGAATAATGATTCATATACCTATGAAGCTCGCAACTGCTCATCGATAGCTTTTCAGATTTGTTTGAAAGGTGAGTCGGTGCAGACTGTCATCGATTACTTAAAAAAAATAGGGATTATGAAGACATTTGCACATCAATGATTAAATATTCGTAAGGCAAGGATTAGAAATTTATGTAAAGCCGGGAAATAAATAATCATATACAAATATTGTTTTCCCCGCCTACGACAAATATTGCAGAATTGTTAAATCGGCGACGCGGTATATATTCCATTTCAATATAGCTGTATATGTTTTAGCGGAAATAATATACAGATGCCTTATTTAGGTGGTACCCAACACTTTCACTAAAATGAATTTGGCTCTTTTGATTTTCATAAAATTTTGACAATGTATTTACTTTAATTTGACAAAAGTATAAAACTTTCCAAAATTTTGAACCAAACATTTTATCAGAAAATTTACACTGGTTATATAGCAGTTTGACGAATACCAATTTTGATCACTGAGAAGCTTAGTATTCCCTTTACAACACAACTTCATTAAAACGTTAAGCTGACTTTAAAGAGTTATCTTCCTGTAGTGTTAGGTACCATCTTTAATACCTCGTCAGAAATGTATTAGTCGAAACTGCTAAGTAAAACTTGGTGTTGCCATGTTAATTTCTTACTTATTCTGAGTAATCAGCTAACCTCATTTGGTATGTAAGACCATTGCAAGGTCTACATTACCGTCAGGTCGGGACTACTAGACACAAACATGGATCAGTCATTAATGTTAATGTTTTGTGAGCAAGTCGGTATTTCAGATATAAGCTAAAAGCAATAGGTCAACTAAAATGTGTGTACGTGCGTTCATGTAAAAGTACCTCAACACTTCGTTTAGTTTTCCTTAGTCAAATTCCTCAAACTGTTCGTCCTCATCTGTTGCTTTTAAAGATGCTTTAAGTAGTCTTACTGCTTTTTTATTACTTTTGATTGTTTCTTTGGAATCAATCAGCATTTTCTATTTTTCAATCTCGTCTGCTGTCAGGAACCAATCTCCTGTACAGACAGAGTTATCGTCTCTAAATTGAGGAGGAAAGGACGATAACTCTGTTTGTATGGGAGATTGGTTAGGAATGCAAACAGTTTCGTCGCCATTTTTGAAATTTTCAGTTGAGAGCAAAGAACGATAACCCTATCGTTGGCAGGGTATTGCTAAAAAATGACCGGGTATAAAAAAAATACATGGTCTTTGTCAGGATATTGCTAAACATTAATCGGGTATAAGAAAAACATGGTATTAATCACGTGGTGCTAATTAAAGACAGTAATTTGTTGATTTCTTAAGAGGTGGGGTGAATAGTAAGATGGGGTATGAGTGCCAATGAGAAAACTCTCTATCCAAGTCATAATTTTTTTTAAGTAAACCATAATAGGTCAAGGTACAGTCTTCAACACGGTGTATAGGCTCACTTCGATCAGCAAGCTATAAAGCCCCCCCCCCCAAAAAAAAATAAATATTGTAAAACCTTTCAAACGGGAAACACAATGGTCTAATCTATATGAAAATCGAGAAACGAGAAACACTTATAAACCACATAAACAAACGACATCCATTGAACATCAGATTCCTGACCAGGACAGGCCCAAACAATTGCAGCGGGATTAAACGTTTTAATAGTACCTAAACCATCTCCTAAAACAGGAACATAACATCACAAAATAGAAATACACATTCTTAAATATCAATTGGAATGACTTAACTCATTAAAAAAACGAAGTGACACAAATAGCCACACACTGATCGAACAAATTTGATCCGCGATACAATGCAAATACAGAGTGAATAAGGGATGAATTATTAAATGTCTAAAGACAAAATAAGGGTTGAACTATTAAAGCAAAAGTATAAAACTGCTAGGAAATGCCAAACAATCCAAGTAAAACATTGAAATTAGAAGAAGAAAAATACGTCATAATCATCCTATTAGTTATTTTCATGAATTACCCTGTTCGGTCTTCCGAATTTTGACAGTTGTCAAATGTCTCTAGTATGGTCAAATTAAAAATGAGACATTTCATTTAAAGATCCTTTAAGTAAAATTGTAACTTTTAATATGACTTTCATGACTGTGAATGTAATGAACTCGACATTAATCAACAATACTGTTGTGTCTTAAGTTTATAAATGCATTTTATCATTTTACAAGCCTGTAATCATATCGGATCCAGAGGGGGGGTCCGGGGGTTGGAACCCCCCTGTTTTTTGGACGATCAATGCATTTGAATGGGGACATATAATTGGAATTTTCTGCCATCTTGGGTTGTTAAAAAACAGAAAACCTAAGGTCAAAATTTTCTACCATGTCAGCAAAAGTTGATGCAGAACAGCAGATATTTCATGTGAATTTCATTTAAAAGAACCAATTTATAAGAATATAACTTATAAATATTCATATTAGTGTAGATTACTTTTGGTTGTTTTTTTAAAGGTTTTAACTTCGCATTTTAAGGGGAGATTACTCTAAAACTGCATTTTCTGAAGGAATCTATATGGAGTTTTCCTATTTTTTATGTTAGCCGGAAAAAAACGTACGGTGACCATACCTTTTTTTTATATTCTCAAAGCATTGTCTGAAAGATATGTTTTCTCATCTTATTTTACAATTCTACCATTTTGTTGAGTTTCTAATCACAAAATGGTGTTTTTTACTGTATAATTTATACAAAATGTGCAATTTGTCACAAACTGTAGCTCGAGAAAATGAGTGGTGACCTATCATTTTTATTATACTTTTGAACATATAGCAATAGATACTACGTTTTTGGCAAAGTATGAACAATTTCTATCATTTCTATTTTAGACTCCCATACCACCTTAATCAGATTTAATTTTTTAAGTAGAACTCTATTCTTGGTACTCCCGCTGCTTCTTATGAATACACATAGTGGTCTTCCTTTCCTTTCATTTAGGAATCTCATGAGAACTAACTGCATAAACATCACATTCCTTATATTTTGCTATTACTCAAACATTAAGAAGTATCTAAACGACTTTAAATCAACATTTACTGCTGGGAAAAGAACAATGGTCCTCGATAATTGTCGGAAAACGTCTCATTAAGACGTTACTGATTGAAACGCATTATCGTGCATGATTTAATCTTGAATCTTATGTATGAGTAAATAGTTATCAGAGGTACCAGGATTATATTTTAGTACGCTAGTCGTGCATTTCGTCTCATAAGACTCACCAGTGATGCTCATAACAAAATATTTATAAAGTCTAACAATTACAAAGTTCAAGAGCATTGAGGATCCTTCGTTATTAGAAAAAGAGTCGAAATATTCGATAATATTTTTTTAACTTAGAAAGTTAACAAGCATGTTACGTTTAGTTTAATATTTAGAAGACATTTGTCAAGAAAAATATGTTTAATAAATACTTAAAAAGGTAGATCGAATTAGCTTTGTGTTTTTTTAAGGGAGTATCAAATCAAATAGTTTCCTATTCCCAAAATTGGACAATCAGATAAGTATGTAGAAATATAAATCATTTGCATGGTGGTAATAAATGCTATAACGTTTGGACATAATGATAAACAATGTCATTTGAAAGTGATTTGAATAAAGCCTGAACCATATCGCTGTAATTCGGGCTTTTTTTTATTTTCCTATTTTGAAAAAATATAATTTGTATTCATATACTTTACAGGTAGTATACTATCTACAATGTTTGACTCACAACATATGTCGAATGCATCATGGATTGATTCTTTTAAGTTGTGTTCACCTTCTCACATGTTAGCACGCTACAGCTTGGTATATACTCATGCTACGTTTTCAAGAAGGGGGACATACTGGTTATCAAATACACGTAGATGGATTCAAGGAACATGTAAGTATTTATCTAAAATACCCATACAAATAACACAATACTACAGTTCTGTGCTGTTCTGATATTTGGTGTATAAATTAAATGGGATTGAAGTGCCATTTGGTACGAATTTGACGACATATATATAATAATGAGAAGTTTATTACCTTTTTAAAAGTACTGATTGTTTTGATATGGTTGCCAAGACCTGCTTTAATATTTTAAGTAGAAGAAATAGTTTTGTATTATTATGCTTAATTGATAACTATGTTTTTACAGACCTGAAATATTTTAAAGACATCATAAATGTAGTTTTATAGTTTTACATAATGAAAATGTTTTATAGACATGATAAATATATAGTTAATAATTAATATAGATTTCTATAGTCTCTCATTATTCTTTATAGAATAGCACTTGTATTTTAATTTATAAAATTACTGTTTTATTCAATGTATAAATTATGATGATTGTATTATATGTAAGTTGCAAGTGGTGAGACTCTAATAAAATATTGAATCTGAATCTATATAGAAAAAAACAAAAGGAAGTTATTATTTGCCAAACGTTTAACTACATAAGTTTTTTCGGTACATGTTTTTCTTGTAAGACAATAATTTTGAATTATATGCTTGATTAATCGCAGTTTGATATAAATGCCAAATACTGTACTCAGCTTGGTTCTTTTTAAGAATGTCTTTTGATAAATTGAACATGTAGTCAAACAGGATGAATGGATTTGTTTTCTATTGTTGACTCTTGCAATTCCCGATGCAACCAACTCTATATAAATGTTATCTATATATTTAAACATGGTTCACAAGTCTTCGAAATTTTGAGAGATCATATCGATTTGTTAATTAGATCGTGCTCAATCAAAACACGAAAATTATTGTGACATTTCCATGAGATATGTTTGTTTGTTTGGGAATTTCGTAATTATAAATATCATAAATACTATTTGAGTAATTTAAGTGAACTTTATTCCCCTTTATGAAGTATGATTTGACTGACTGTTTTCAATTTAAGACTAACATTTCTTTTTAATGATTTGTGGGATTTATATATTAACTCGACTACATGTCAATAAATTTTGAGCTCGAATTATGATGCGGATTTCATTCCCTCAAGCTTAAAAATCAACAGTTAAATATCTAACAATATTAATACAAATAAATATAATATCGTTTCCAATTAACAAAATATTCTCATAATTTTTTTTTGGAAAAGTCATTTCTTTAATGTGGATGTAATATTAAAAGAAGAATAGATACATTTCTAAACTCTCCTTCGCCAAAAAAGGAACTTCATCAGTTCACTTAACTTGGACATCCCCTTTTTAAACATGCTAATGTTAAGTTTGTATCGATCATGTCTTATGAGTATACCAAACCAAATTCAATCAAAATTTTATATTACACGTATAGCAGGGTCTCAATATTGACTACTTTAAGTCTAAGCCTCCTGATTGCACCCCTTCTATTTATAATCCGACCGTCCATGTTATCACTTGTTTCTTAAACATTTTTAGTAACAATTTTCTGCAAAACGTGTTTTACAATAGATCGTTAGCCTAAATTCGGCAATAGGATAACTTTTTATTGATGGAGGTATACTCACATTCGGCTGACTCCATACAGGAAGAAACAAAGTTACCAAATTTACTTAATTCTACATTTCGTGACAATGTTTAACGCATCTATTCCATTAAACTTTATATAAATTATACAAAAGAGATGCAAAAGATACGTGAGGGACATTCAAACGCACAGATCAAACACAAACCAAAAACATGGCTACAAAAGAAAAAGACAAACAGACACAATAGTACACATAACACGACATAGAAAAATAAAGACTAAGCAACGTGAACCCCATCACAGACTGGGGGTGATGTCAAGTGCTTCGGAAGGGTAACCAGAACATCGTCACATATAGCACTCGTCGTTTTGTTCATGTTATTACAAACTCGGTAAATAGTCTAAGTCGGAAGATAACATTAGTGAAAAGTGAATGAAATTGTAGTGACGACACAAGGAACATATTTGTTACTAGTATTATCTGTGAATCGGATACTCAATAGCGGTCAACCAACTCGTGATAACGTCCGTAATATTTAAGAACGTATGATTTCAACTTCACCATTTGGAATTCTTAGTTTAGAAGCTTCCTTTTGGGCAGCAACCCTGTATCAAAAAACTCATGATACTAAATTTAAGTCCGAGAATATCGTATCAATTCGGAGATATTTACTCCGTATTATACAACAAATTCAATTATTTCAGCCCTACTCATATCTTGAATTGACAATTATAGTCATATTAAAACAAAACTACATGACAAACGAGATGAGTTCTCTTTCAAATTTCTATGTAGCAACATTCTACTAGCGCCTGCATACGAAGTATATATCTCAAAGTTGATACTATATTCCATGACTTCCTATTTCTAAACTGAGCCAAAAAAAAGTTTAGCAACACTTTTTTTTCTATTTTTTTTTTTTGTTGTTTCTGGATTTTTTCTTTATTAAACATCATTGATATAATCCTTAGTTTCACCCTTGATTTTAAACAGTCGTCCTTTTTTCCGGGTAATCGATTTCGTGCCATAAATTTACGAGATAACTGTATTGTATTTTAAGCTCCGACGGCATCAATTCGGAATTTAATGGTGTACTTATGTTCAGAAACACACCATTGGTGAGAAAGCACATAGAAGTTTGAAAAAATGCATGGGGCGTCAAACATTTCTCTCCGAAAATGACCTTGAGATTGATCTTGGAATGGTTAATGCCGGCATGAATGTTGCTGACGTCGTGGCTCGATTTAATGTGCATACGTCAACAGTTTAGGGATAAGCAAACAGACATCAACAAATTGCAACAGCACAGGGTAGATCGATATGTCGTAGAACAAAAACAACAATCGTCAAGGGAGGGGCGCTACCTTTGCTTTACGTCATTCTTTGGCAAGTTTTTCTGGCCACCAGAGTAGTTCAATGACTAAGGGTAGCTGCTGGTGTTCCTGTCAATCCTTCATTGATGCACTTAGAACATGGCCGAGAAGTTGATTTTGAATAACAGTATACTTATTTCGGTTTTTTTACACTCCCGAGCTCCATACACAAATTATCCTAATGATTATGAGTGTTGAACATTCATGTTGCTTCTGACATGTCATTTTTCCATTTTTTTATCAAAATTATAATATATTATAATGTATATATAATGTAAATAAAACCAAGAATTTTTGTTGATAAACTTTTTTGGCTCAGTATATTATGATTTCCTTGATGGAGTATTGCTGCTCACAAGGAAACTTTTAAACCAAGAGTTCAAGGTAATGAATTTACGGCATAGCGGATTCATTCAATCGTGTTCATTAAGACTATAAGACTATGTGTGTTCATACGTTCTTTTGAATTGATGTTTCCAAACCATTGCAATTGTTACATCTGTTCAAAACTAGATTCAAAGTAGTTTATTCATCAGTTGAATTTAATACTTGCCTTTTCCACTTTTTGTTTAAACATAAATTTTCACCTAGTGTCAGTACTTGTATTTCAATTCATTTTTTATTAAGTTACAAATCCTGAGTTCTGTATCGCTGCCAGAGTTAAAGAAGATGGCAGTCTCCAAAGATTTCCACTCAGGTGTGAAAGAAAACTACCTGGTCTGTGTGTTAGTCGTGAAAAGCCTGACAATGAATCAAATAGAAATAAAATGCCGTCATCAGACAACCAACCACCGATTAATAGTAACTATGATTTTTATTAAAGTTCTTTACAGGTGTAATAATTAATTAAAGCGTAATACAAAAAAAATCAAATTCAATCTATCGGCAAAAACATTCATCGAAATTGTGTCAATGTGTAATTTTGGTAAATATGGCCATTGCTTCGAAATTAATAATTTTAACCTTGCATCACTTCTTCTTTATGGCAATAAACGGATTAAATCACACATTCAAGTGGATATAGTTGATAGAACATAAAGCATTGAAAAGCAGGTCAATGGCATCACGAAGTCGTGCTACTTCTAAATTAGGAACATTGGTCGAATTCGGCAATAAATAACCGAGGATGCATGTAAAACTTTAGTGTGCTCGCTCGTCACGTCACGTCTAGAGTACGGAAACGCTCTGCTATTATGAGTAACACAGTGTGTAATTGTCCTAATACGAGAATTTATCGGGTCAATAAAATTCATATCGGGTGAGGCGAAGCCAAACCCGATATGAATTTTATTGACCCGATAAATTCCGTATTAGGACAATTGAACACTGTGTAACGAATTTATCCTGATTTTGTTATATTACATGTTATTATATTGAAATTCAATATAAGGACAACATCAACCAAATATATTTTAGATATTTAATCTAAAACTGTGAAAAATTAAAATATTAGGACTATGAAGCAACTCATTTAAAAAAATAATTATTAGGTCAACGGTAGAAGGGAGATAATCCCAATTGACGTAATATATAAGGGAGATAATTCCTATTGACGTGATAAAAAGTTGTACTGAAATTTATTAGGACAATATCAGCCAAAATTAATATGCAACTATTACAGTCATAATCACGTTCGATAACTCTGCATGTGACTGGTTCAATTAGGATTTTTATACTGGTTACCTGATGAATTGTTTAAAGAAAAATGAAAAATATATTTAGTTCACCTCGGTTTATATCTGTCGATGTCTTCTTTCATGAATATAAAATAATATTGCAAAGAATTTCATTGATAATCGAACAACACTAACCGGCATAGGTATTATCAAAACATGCATCTACATGGGTATTGTCAAAACTTACATCGTGATTAGGTGCCATGTTTGTTTTCTTTGATCACGTTGATGTTATGACTTAATTAATATCTCCTTAATCTTGCTATGGATATTCTTATAGTTACAATAACGTGTCATATTTAATTGCAATATAAACAGAGAAAATAAATTGAATTATGTGCATTAACAAAATAAGTGTCGAACATCCTCTACGTTTGAAAATTATTTGTTCACCATTTTCAAAATTTTATAAAAATAACAACAGCATGTTTAAGCTTGATAAAAAGGAACCAATGTTCGATTACATGCTGCTTTAAGGTAAGACAATGAATGAAAACGCGAGCATCCAACAGTTATTTAATTTTCATAGTAAAAATCGTACAAATAATATTTTTACCAAGTCGCCCCACGCTGTCAATCTGGTCGCCATCTTGAAAAATAATAGCAGATTTTCTGAAAATAGCTTATTTTCAAATCAATTTGGAAGGGACATAATAGAAAATTAAACTATTCTATATACGATATTTCAAATATTTATGAATATAATAATAAGCACAAAGACCCACAATTATTCCATCTGTTTTGTTTAAATCGCAATTTAAGGTTAAAGACGACAGAAAATCCAATATTTATCGTAGTTGTATGATTTAACAGTGTGAACTTTTGGGGCAACAAGACAAATTTTCAAAAGCATTTGGAAGGGAGAAGATCAAAATTTAAACTATTCCAAAAGGAATATTTATATTTCTTAATACATGAGGAATTACTACAAAGACCCACACTTTTAGTATCATGAATTTAAAGTAATGTATTTCATCGATTCTAGAAAGCCCCTATGCATTTCTATACAATTTACTTGGGCTTGATACGGGTAATGTGTGACGTCACAAAAGTCACGTGATGACTGCTATTGTTGGATATGAGCCAATCAAATTGCGAGAAATTACTCTAAATCAGGATAAATGGAGTTGCACGTACCAAGAAACAAGATAATATAACTGTTATTTACATCAGTTCTTGTGTCTCTTCATTGGATCCCGGTGCAGTACCAAATAAATTATCAACTTCTTTTGTATACTTTCAAAATCATGCATGGACTAGCGCCCGTCTATCTTGAGGAACTCATTAGTGCCTATCAACCATCAAGATCTCTTAGATCGGAAAATGCCATGCAGCTTATACAACCTCGTGTATGCACCAAAATCTATGGAGAAAGACGTTTCGACGAAGATACTACGAGCCTCTGGAACATAAACACTCAATCGAACTTTTACGAAAAATTTGAAAACCCATTATTATAGACTCGCTTTCTGTTATTACATGCAACTTTTTGTGACAATGACTGTTTAACTGTGTTTTTTTTTCGTTGTAGTATAACATGCCTTTTAATTATGATTATTTATTTATTTTTTTACTTTTCTGTTCCTTTGGGTTTTTTTTTAAAGTGTTTCAAAATTTTATTTCATTCTTATTGCATTGATTGTTTTAATGTTTAACACCTCTTTTTATCCGCGTTGATTGTTTTATGTTGAGCGCTTAGAGTAATTTTTATTAGATAATGCGCTATATAAATAATAATAATAATAATAATAATAATAATAATTATAATAATAATAATAATAATAATAATAATAACTATAGGTCACCGTACGGCCTTCAACAATGATCAAAGCCCATATCGCATAGTCAGCTATAAAAGGTCCCGTAATGACAACGTAAAACAATCCAAACGAGACAACTAACGACCTCATTTATATAAAATAAAAATGACAGAAACACAAACTTGAAACACATAACAAACGACAACCACTGAATTACAGGCTCCTGACTTGAGACAGGCACATACATACAGAATGTGGCGGGGTTTAACATTTTGGAGGATCCCAACCAATCCTCTAACCTGGGACAGTGGTATAACAGAACGAACTATAAAAAAATCAGTTGAAAAAAGATAGTTTTGTAAAGAGTTCTAATTATTATACATGGTACATACGATATTAAGAAATTGGTGAGTTCATTATATTATTTATTTTTCAAAACTCGTGTATCAATTGCGCCTCATTAATCTTTGACTATTACACAAACCTAACACTCACAAACAAACAGCCCTACGTATGTTTCTTCTTGTTTGTATGATATAAGCTAATCTTAAATTATTTTGCAGAGGTCCTTCTTATTTCCGTGATTGCTGCAACAAGTTTGGTCATTATAGTAGCAGTTGTTATACTTATCTTCTGTATAAGGTTTGTTATGTTATGCCATTACTTCGTTAATTTATAATGAATAATCTTGTTATCATGAAATCTGTAAAGGGGGTTAGTCTTTAACACAAAATGAAACATACTCAGATTTTCATGCGTTATGGCATTTTGTGAACGCAAATCAGTTACTATATCCAAAAACATCTCCGTTATTTAACCAAATAGGAAAACAACTAAGTTGTGAATATTTAGTTATCAAGCCTATCATTGTATAATATAACAATATGGAGATGTTGTATGATTGCCACTGAGAGACCTATGCATCAAAGTTCAAATGAAGTGGATTTTTGGTGATAAACCAAATGTTAATAGTAAACGTAGAATGAAATATGAAGTGAAGCACATGTTGTGCGAAAAAAAATTCGATATCATATATATGTATTTAAAATACTGAATTTGTTTGTCGCAAAATTCAGACTGTGATAATTTATCATTTTCAATTTACGTGTTTCTCTTAAATTGAAAGCACAGTGTAAAATGGTTTACATTTTAACATTGACATAAAATTGGGAGGTTTGGCTAGCCACAGAACCAAGTTCAATCCATCATTTTTTTCTAATATGTCCTGGCCCAACTCAGGAAAATGGCCATAGTAATATTATAATTCGTTTCTTTGTGTTTTATATTTCAGAATTGTGTTTCTGTAGTGTCGTTGTTCTCTTCTTATATTTGATGTGTTTCCCTCAGTTTTAGTTTGTAACCTGGGTTTGGTTTTTTTTTTCCTCAATCGATTTAAGAAATTTAAACAGCGGTATATTATTGTTGCTTTTATCTATAATACTAAAATAACGAGGTTCAATTTGTTAGCCGTCATCGGGTAAAAACGAAAAATCAAAGACTAAAATTTTATATATAGCCAATATATGATAATGGTGTTGATTAAAAATTACACCAACTCAGACCCTTTGTATTCCACATGATTAATAGTGGCAATAATTAACGAGTTCCGGGTCGAATCCGATGCCGATACCAATAGTATATTCACCTGTTACCTATAACATTATCTGTACGTTCCGAATCTGACACCAAACGGTGTAACTCGGATTTTACTATATACACGGGTCATAATTACAGGGTTGCAGTACTAATTCAATCATTGACACATTGTTCCCTATTGTAGTATGTAATGAGTATGACTTTCTAAGATGATAATACGAATACTAAAAATATGGACTTAAAAAAAGTCGTATAAGCAGTTTTCAATTTGTTAGCGGGCATGCACGTGAAACAGCTAATCAAAGGATTCAACTTTATGTATAACTAATATAGGACAATGCTGTTGATAAAAAAACACTCCCTTCCAGGACCTTTTCTTTTTCAAATAATTAATTTTATCAATAATTGAGAAGTTTCAGGTCGACGGGTTCAACTCATAGTTATATACTTTAATTAAGTCACGGACCCGAGATATCACGGGTGTGTTCTAGTTTATATTAAGTTAATTTGAATCCGATAAAAGTAAATGTGTTGATGTTTTTTTATACTAAATGTGTGTTTTTAATTTTTAGAATGAAAAGACTACAATCAAACTCTGCCCAAAATCAAATCGTTGTTGATGGCAAAAATGTAGTTTATGCACAAGTTGATCGGTCAGTCAATCAAGACAGAACAACCAATCAAACCACAGGACAATCTCCAGTAGAAGATACCTATGATCACATGGATCATCGCTGTTTGAATCAGATGCCACCTAAAGAGGAAAGCAATTATGATACGATGTCCAAAGTAGGAATAATGGAGGAAAATGACTACAGCCATACAAATGAGACTGAAACGGAAAGGCAGTGCTTTGTTGACGCTTCTTCGGAATACAGTCATGTTACTGTAGTTGCAAAACCGAAAACTATAGATTAAGAAACGTATAACAAGTTTTCAAATCATATATATGGTAAGAGGTGTGACCGTGAGTTAGTCAGCAACCTAACAACACAAGAAGACCAAAAACACACTTAGAGGCCGTACTTTGACCTATTATTGTTTACTTTTACACATTGTGACTTGGATGGAGAGTTGTTTCATTGGAACTTATACTACATTTTCTTATTTCTATCAGAGGTTTCTATAAGATCTTTAGAAGTGTCTAAACCATATTTTAAGTTTTACTTCATTTACATCATTTAGTGCATTTTGAATCATTAGTATCAATTTATTTGCTCGATTTTCTGTGTTTTAAATTTAC
Organism: Mytilus edulis; assembly: GCA_019925275.1. Classification (NCBI taxonomy): domain Eukaryota; kingdom Metazoa; phylum Mollusca; class Bivalvia; order Mytilida; family Mytilidae; genus Mytilus; species Mytilus edulis. The sequence goes on along the minus strand of CM034351.1, from coordinate 57,190,474 downwards.
TTATTTTTCTCTCCTGAACTGAACCGATGAGTTCATTTGAAGTCATATTTATTACACATAGCTTAATGAAAACGGTGTGGATGGTTTTTTAGTAAATGTTTCTATTTAATACTTTATTCACATTTATCTATTATACAAACAATGGAATACCAGTTTTGTTATATTCAAAGCAACGACGTATAACTAACCAATGATATACTTCCTTCATTCGGACATATATTATCTATGCTATCACAAAACCTTGTAAATAAAATAAAAGTAATTGCAAAAACAAACATAAAACGCATGGGGTCGTTATCTTGAGTTATATATTATAACAGCTTTAGCTTCTTGTTTTAATATTGCGTTTGGCGTGGATGTTTATTTACCCTAACGGATCATTGTTTTTCAATATCAATATTCAATATTTAGTCATTAGATATGCCGAATAACAGTTATATGCATTGTAAAAATCCATGATTCATTTTATATATTCCGAAGCTCTGTTCCAATCGGTGATATTGGCAAAACTAAATATTTGTAATAAATTTCAGTTATGGTTTAAGCAATCTCTAAAGGTTTTTATTATATCAATTATCCCCAAGTCAAAATCTAAAATCTCATGATTGGTTTTGAACAACTTCGGGCGTTTAAAATCGTACATTTTTTTATTGCGCTTTCATCACTGCTGGTCGTTAGTGTGTGTCCTGCATTAAGTTTTAAATATACGATTTGTGTTTGGTATATTTTTAAAAACTTTGTATGAAGTAACGAATTTTCAGAATTATTATTGTAAATGTATTTTTCTAATGACCCTTTCTTGCTACCATATTTCAAAATTTGTTTAATCGAAACTGTACGAATTGACAAAAGTTTACATGCAACTAAATAAAGTTTACTACGACTATTAACAAAAAAAAACATGTACGTTTGGAAATAGGGATTATGCGCTCTGAATTTATTTAAACCTTTCGAGGCACCAATTCTAGATCGAGTTCAGTCAAATGTCTTGAATAGCAAAAACAATAATTAATAAAAAAAAAAAAAAAAAAAGCGTGTAAACATTTCTAAATTATCGAAGGTAAGATTGACAAAAGTTGAAGGTAAATCCTTATTTTTGGTGGAAATTATGGCAACAATATGTATAAGGCGAACATTTATCAAAAAGTGCATGTCAAATCAATGAGATGTATGTCTGGGAACTGTCTGTTCCTATTCATTTTTTTGCATATTTTTGATATGTCATTTTTAGTTTTTACTCAGTGTGATTTAGAAACCATCATACTTTTTTGAATTTCAAACAAATATAATTGTTTCTTCTTCTTTTCAAAGTATTTGTTTTGTACATAGTTTTGCATTATGACTTCATATGTGTTACATTAAACATTTTTTTTATTTTTTTAACTTTTATCTATTTTTCCTGATGCTACTATTAACTGTTACTGTATGACAATATGAAAGAAATTTAAAGACTTGATCTCTATATTGACCTCATGTTTAAATTTTTCCATCATCGATGATTAATCGATGAAACGCATGTGTATCAGAGTGTGCCACGAAAGCAGTTCCTGTTCCATTTCGTATAATAAATAATTAAATTATCAATTAATCCGGAAAATGAGGACGAAATTGCGTATTCGTTATTGGGGTTTTTTTTTGTGGTTATTTATGACATGGATGTTTCATGGAAATCAATCAAAGTATGTTAAAATTTTAAAGAGATGACTATAAGTTAGCAAAACAAAGAGAATACTCATCCTCATAATTAAGTTAAGTGCAGCAACAATATTTTCAATAAAATTGATGATGAAGAAAATCTTTTAATGGTTGTTTCTCAAATATGACCTAATGTACAAATGTTCTGCCAAGCAAAAACAGTCTTTCTTAAAAACCATCCGGAGATATAGTGAGACAAATTACATAACTAGCATGCACTTTGACAAAATATGAAAAAGTCAGTAATACTGTCATTTATGAAAATATACATTGTCAAATAAAACCTTTGTAATTGCCACATCTTTAAAAATCATTCTGCATAATATAAAGTTATCGTTTAAAATCATAAGATGAGCAAACTGAGAAAAAAAAATGAAAATATTTAACGTGCTGTTGATAATTGTAAAACAATATCTGAATTATGTTTATATGCAAATTTAAGTTATATCTACATAAGTTTGCATGCTATAGAAGTTATAAATAAAAGAAGGAAACGAGTTAGCAGGACTTCTCCCATGCATAGATTTCCTAAAGAACGATCAAGTTCCGGATATCATAATTTCAGAAATGTTTGTGATAACTACTATGAGTTGGGAATCTGTCGTTTCTCGTTGTTGAAGATCGTAAGAATATATATACGATTATAATAGATAATTTTATTTAAATAACATAAAAATCAAGATAAGGTCTATAACATTAAAATTTTGTTTTCACTGACTTGCAGTTGTTCCAGTCATTTTTACTTCTTTCATCTTTAGTGTATAGTTGTCTCATTGTCAATCATACAACATCTCATAATTACTAATTATTTACGATCCCTAGAAAGATAGTATGCCATGTCAAAATTCGTGACACGCTAAGTTAATCCCCTAAAATAGGAGCTCAAGATGCACAATGGCATGATATGTTTCACATTCCTAGACATTTTAAAGACTTTCTGTTCATATGGGATATATTTTTATATGAAGCACCAGTGTTTTGTGATTGACCGATTTATAGATGCTTGCTGAATGTCCAGTGGCGCCTGCGTTTTGTAATTGACTTATTAGTGCTTGATGAACGTTAGTGGCATCCACGATTTGTGCTTGTGCATTTATCGTCGTATCAGATATAAATAATAGTCATACTTTCATTTTACTTTGTGAACTCTTCATATCACAGTGAAAACGACAAAATAAGATTCCTTTTCAAACTGAGGTACACGGATCCTTTTAAACTGAGTTACACGGACTTCTTTTTAACTGAGGTTTACTTTAGATATTGCGGTGACGTGTGGTTGTATAAACATTGGCTAGAGGTAAAGAGGAGGGTTGAGATCTCACTTAATATGTTTAACCTCGCCGTCTGTCCAAATTCAGCGGCCTCTTGCCTTTGTTATTCCTGTATGACTTTTAATATTACTTCATTTGTTCATTTGCGGTTTTTTTCTGCTCTTTGGCCCGAATACGCACAGTTTCTCAATATTAACTCCTGAACTTGTATGTTATGTCTTTCGAGTATAATTATACAAGTTTTAAAAGTCAGATTTTTATACTTTCGATATGGGTTAATAAGAAATCAAGCTGAAATCTACTGCAGGTCATGGTGTGTTATTGATCAAAGTCATAATGGTTAGTTGTTTACTCTTATCTGATAATTCATTGTAAGCAACAACAAAAATTACCCACGCCAGACGGCCGGTTGCAAAACCCCGTTAGATTTGGCTGTCGGATTGCCTTTGACGAATTTACATAGACGTGACAAGTTAGAATGCAGACATCAATTCCATTTTGTCGTATTTCGTCTGTACGCTATATATAACTGTTTCTCTAATACTTCTTTGAGACTCCGTTTAGCATGTGGAAAGACATTACTCTGCCACTATTCCCCATTCCCCTTCCATAATGGTAGTCGAAATTCACTGTTGTGTTGATAAATCTACTTTTAGAACCTATTGCACCATTTTTAAAATTCAATTCTCCTTCTCTATTTCAAATATTTGTCACTGAACGGTATGAAAACAAGCATCAAACATGCAACTTTAAGTCTTGGTGGAATGCATCATTTTCATGTGTATATGTCGTTTAGTGCATGGACTGTCTAAAGTAAACGGATGCTTTTTTTATTCACCTTTTGTTATGTTTTTTTTTTCTCATCGTCGTATTTCATACCTTTTCTCATTTTATCCATATACATATGTACAATATTATGCTTTTTACATTCATTAGCAAAAATGATTTTTTACTATAATTTAATACATAACTGAAACATTTTAAATTGTATACAAAATAATATTTAAGATCTCAATTATACAGGAAACAAGATATAATTGCATGTATTTTTCTTATAAATAAAGTAAACCTATTAAAGGAAATTGATTAGATAAGCACTAACTTCCGATTTTGAACATAATTAATAATAAATGGGGTGACAGCACTTGTAACAACATATTTAGTAGTTATGGCGTATGTTATGCCATGGCATGGTTTAGCATTCTGCGTTGTGACTTTTATTTTTGGTTTAGTTAATACTTTAAAGGGTAAGTTTTTTTCTTATTTGCATTTTGATGAGATCGAAGTCGTTTTTAAAGAAGCATTTTTTCGATTTTTTTGTATTTTTGAATTTTCGTGTTTCATAGCAACCTTCTGTCAAACGCACAGACAATCGTAGAAGTAAATAGAACAGTGCTATTCTTTTTTTCTCTGTCTCTTTCTGGCCTGTATGAGTATACCTATACGCGTACGATTTTACTACGGTCGTACGTTATACCGTTGGACAATATATTTTCAATAAAAAAGAAGATGTGGTATGATTGCAAATGAGACAACTCTTCACAAGATACCAAATGACACAGAAATTAACAACTATAGGTAACCGTACAACCTTCAACAATAGCCCATATTGCGTAGTCAGCTTTAAAAGGCCCAAGAATGACAATGTAAACAATCCAAATGAGAAAACTAACGGCCTAATTTATGTACAAAAAATGATCGAAAAACAAATATGTAACACAGAAATAAACGACAACCACTGAGTTACAGGCTCCTGGCTTGGGACAGGCACATACATACGTATGTGTTGGGTTTAAACATGTTAGCTAACTGATATTAAGCTGTTGAAAGGATTTTTAGATAAATCGTATTACTGAGGAAAAACATCATTTCAGGTTAAAGTTATTAGGATAGAGGTCCATTGGTGTTAATGTTCAGTGGCAAATATGCAAATGATGTTCAGGAAGATGGGGATACAGAACTTGAATATTAGACCGTTATTGTCTCGTTTGAATTGTTTTACATTTGTGGGTCTCTTATAACTGACAACTGCGTGCATTGTGTGGGTTTGCTCATTGTTGAAGACTGTACGGGGACCTATATGTACTTTTTGTGTCATCTGGTCTCTTGTGGAGAAGTGCCGTCTCATTACAAATCATATCACGTCTTCTTATTTTTATATCGAGAGTTTCTGGTATAACAAAAAATTGGGGAAAATCAAAACAGTAACATGAACTTTAGTCCACCGGAATTTAAACAGAAAAAGATGGATTGAGGAACACGAGCCCCACTAAAAACTTTTGGCAACCCAATCAATTTAAAATATTTTATTAAGATTGTTGGCAACCCGAAATGGCCTCGATAATAAGCAATATTTCGCAACAATTCCACGTTCTTAAGCTAAAAACAAAAGACCGCATTTGCGTCTACAAAAGTGCACATTTATCTCCTCATTACTTTGTCAGCATTTTATTTATGATTTTTTATCTTAAAAATACTGTTTCGTTCTTTGGTGGACGATAAGGTTTTACAATTTCGATTTTAATTTTAGGGGAAATATTGCAAATAGGGTTTTGATAAGCCACCCTCTTTCAGTCGTTTGGCACGTGTATTTTGGTTAAACATTTTGTTAATGCCCTAACTGTACCTCCTTGTAGTATATAGTAATATAATATTTGAACCAACTAATGTTGTGTCTGCCCTAAATTATGCGTAAAATGCATATCGAACTATATCCAGTAAAAGTAAAGTGTAAAAAGGCACGGTTTCATAGTTTGCAATTAAAACTGTTACAGAGCATAATACCTTATTTGTAAGTCTGACAAAGAAATATATTTTTCGAAACTATCGCTGTTTCTGTGCTGAATTCTTTGAAATTCAAATTCGGGGTTCTTTATTTCAGTAAATAAGACCCAAAAGATATCAAATTCTATTCGAACTAGAAAATAAACTGACAACGCTATGGTCAAAAACGAATAAAAAAAGAACAAAAAACAAACAAACAACAGTATATAAAAGTTAAACACAATGTAGAAAAATACAGATAACAAAAACGAAACCTACCAAAAACTGGAGGTGATATAAAAAAGAGGATGTGGTATGATTTCCAATGAGACAACTATCCACAAAAGACCAAAATGACACAGACATTAACAACTATAGGTCACCGTACGGCCTTCAACAATGAGCAAAGCCCATACCGCATAGTCAGCTATAAAAGGCCCGATAAAACAATGTAAAACAATTAAAACGAGAAAACTAACGGCCTTATTTATGTAAAAAAAAATGAACGAAAAACAAATATGTCACACATAAACAAACGACAACCACTGAATTAACAGGCTCCTGACTTGGGACAGGCACATACATAAATAATGTGGCGGGGTTAAACATGTTAGCGGGACCCCCCCCCCCTCCTAACCTGGGGCAGTGGTATAACAGTACAACATAAGAACGAACTATAAAAATCAGTTGAAAAAAGCTTAACTCATCAGATGGACAAAAATATAAGTTGAAGTGGCCGGGTACTTATACATCCCGACACAAAAAGACACAATGAACAGATCTGAGAGTACTCGCAGTTATTTGACAGCTAGTTCAAAGCCACTAACAACCAATAAAAAAATCATGCATCTAAGACTAAACTATCAATCCGTACACATCCAACATCCAATGGATTTAGATGTCAGGTGTACTGTTCAGTAAATATGTTCTTTGTGTTCAATGTTTTAATTCAGTTATCCTGCTTTAAGTGTTTATATCTATTCTCAGATGAATCTTTACGTGTGTATACAACCAGTCGAAATTACACGTGGTATGAAGCCAGGAATCTATGCACCCTATTTCAAGTTGAGTCTACGCATGAGCAGATAGACGAATTGACTGTGACCTCTCGTCTAATGTGGACAAATGGGACTGCTAAATTTCTACCTTGGGTAGAATATCTAGGTAATATAAAATTTCATAAATAAATCTTTATATCATGTTTTATGCTCATGGGTTAAACATGGGTTGGCTATGGCATGTCGAACGATCCCCTATTCATGGAAGATGGTGTATAGATCCTAAACAAATTTCTAAGCACATCTTTTGTGCATGTTTTTACATGTTAAGGTCTAAACGTGTCTCAGAACAATGTGTTAATGATTGTGCTTAGAATTGTGCTTGGAAATATGTGCTTAATTTCTAAACACTTTCCTTTTTAAGCATATTAAAAGTGTTTAAACTCAAATCATGTTTAGATATTATGTGCTCACTGAGAAATTAAACATTATCTTAAACACGTCTAGATCTAATATGTAACACAATTGTTTAATTTCTAAACACGACATTTACAGTGATGTGGTTTGATTTCCAATGATATCACCTTCAACAACAGACCAAATGACACCAACACTAACAGCTATAGGTCACAGTACGGCTTTCGACAACATGTAAAACCCATACCGCATATTAATATATTCATAAAAACAAAACATGTATTAAAAAATTCAAGCGGCCTTCAACAATGAGTAAAACCAATACCCCGTAGTCAGCTATGTCAATGTTTTAAAACCAATACCGCATAGTCAGCACTCCATGTTCTATTGGAAACAAAGAGAAAGAGAACGTCATATTTAAAAGAAAGTTTTGTTCAAAAGGTCATGATAATATCCAGTACATATTTGTTCTGCGTAGCAATTGACAAACGAAACTATAAACATAATGTTAATGAAGAACTAAATTAATTATTAAAATGAAATTTGATTTATTAGAATGCGTGTGGTTTTTTTTCTAAATCTATCATATAGATATAAGAAGATGTGGTATGAGTGCTTTAATGACTCAAAATTTGAAGAAAAAAAAATGTAAAATGTTATAGCACAAAGTACAAATTATGAAGAAATTGTTAATTTAAAAGTTGTAATAACTTTTTACAAAGTAAATATAATTTTATAAAAGGTTGTTTTGAACTGCAGAAAGAGAGGATAAAGGAAGCAAAAAGTGTAAACGTGAAAGAAAGAACACAGTTATCCGATTGCTTGTTGTATTGCCAAGGACTTAAATTTATCGGCTTGCAGGTAATATATTTAATTATGCGAAGACTGACTGTCAGTGTTGAAAGAGTCATTCTCTTGTGTGATACGTACTATATGAAATCATATCTAAATTTGATTAAATTGAGAATGGAAATGTGGAATATGTCAAAGAGACAACAACCCGACCAATGAAAAAAACAGCAGCAGAAGGTCACCAACAGGTCTTCAATGTAACGAGAAATTCCCGCACCCGGAGGCGTCCTTCAGCTGTCCCCTAAACAAATATATACTAGTTCAGGTACTAACAAAGGCCAGAGGCTCCTGACTTGGGACAGGCGCAAAAATGCGGCGGTGTTAAACATGTTTGTGAGATCTCAACCCTCTCCCAATACCTCTAGCCAATGTAGAAAAGTAAACGCATAACAATACGCACATTAAAATTCAGTTCGAGAGAAGTCTGAGTCTGATGTCAGAAGATGTAACCAAAGAAAATAAACAAAATGACAATAATACATATAGAATAAAAACAGACTACTAGCAGTTAACTGACATGCCAGCTCCAGACTTCAATTAAACTGACTGAAAGATTATGATCTCATCATATGATCATCAGGAGGCACACTCCTTCCCGTTAGGGGTAAGTATGAGTGGATTTAAAGACATACAATTTTCATGAAAAAAGTCATAGAGTCAAAGGCATTTTCAATAGTTAGCATCCAAAATTTTATTATATTTACAATTTAAGATGCAAGTTTCACCCTTTTTTATCCTCTACAAGGAAATATTTACACACGCATTTGTGTGTTTGTAAAACATGTAGTTTAAAACTCTGTTACTTTTCAGATATCTCTTTCGTCTTTTTTCAGCAACACAAGTGTATATGCCTAAGTAATATCGAGTGGAACTCTTACTTCATTAGAAGTCCTTGTAATATATACCCGGTTAAATGCCGCGGTGATCCAGATACGTTTTGTGGAAAACAAGGTGTTCCGAAAGACTCCCGTTTCTTTTCTGTTTATAAAAAAGGTAATTTAAAAACAACGTTTATAGAAATAGTGTTATATATATTACAAGGACAATGTAATTTTTGTTTAAAAGCATCATAAAGTAGATATTGTTGAAGTGCTAATATTTTGATTATTTTTTAATATTCCCGCTTAAATTTATCAAAGAAGTAACAAATTCTATTATTATTTATGTAGACTCCAATACCACCTTAACTGTTTATAACGTTACTCTATGCTATCGAAGCATTTGTACGGTAGCCGATATTCAAATATATGATATCGAAATGTAAAGTATTTTGAGTTTGTTATAAAAAAAAATACGAGCCTTCATTAGTACAGTATTATGGAAAAAGAGGATGTTTTATATCACCCTCTTAGGAGTTATGCTGACATAAAATATCCTTGATGATAAAAGATCTAAATATGGTTACCACGAGGCATTGCATAAATGAATTTCGAAATTGTGAGTCATGAAAACAGTTATATTATTGTGTAAGGATCTATTTATTTTAGACAATGATAGTTAACCTAATGTCTGCATATGCTAAGCCAAAAATTGCAAGTGTTTTGAGGTGGGTTTTTTTTTTTCTTCTTTCTAAAATTCGAGTATATCATGCATGTAGTGTGCTGGTTTTCAATATATTTATTTCTTTATTGAGTAGCAACCATCAGTGAAGCAAATGGTTTTGGAAACTGTCTGGCTATTTCTATTAGACCTAGTTCTTCATATTTCCTAGCACTGAAATGTTCAACACAACTTCATCGACTTTGCCTTTCTAGTAAGTACAATGTATACTATCTTTATCAAATTCATTAGACTGTATTATAGTACCTTTTACATTTACGTATCGGTCAGTTTTGTGCTTTAAGGCTTTTGAAAGTCTTCATAATTAAAGTTTGACCAAGGTTTTTGCTACTGGACGGAGGAACTATCATAAATGTGGGAAGATTAATCCTTAACATGCACATATCTGCATGGTAAATTCATATCGTTTAAAAGATATGAACCCTGTCAGAAAATCTCTTTGACAAATTAAACACTTTAATAGAACCTAATGAGAAATTCATTTATACAAACATCATCGAATTTGGCTAATTTCTGCTCTTTGATCGGGTTGTTGTCTCTTTGACACATTTAGTTTTATCATCGGCATATTTACGTAGAAGAAATTCTCTTCCTGTTATCCTTTCATTGAACAGGGTAATATTTGTAGGTAATACAAGTTGATGAAATTTGCTGGGATTTTTTTTAAATCATGTAACAATTGACTATATGAAACGGGTGTTTGTTATATCAGTTTTCACGTTTTAATTGTCTCACATTTTCCATATCGACTATACGGTATTTTCATTGTTCAAGGCCGTACAGTTGCTTAAAAAAATTTCTTACTGATGATTATTCTATTGACAATACAAAAAAGAAGATGTAGTATGATTGCCAAGTAAACCACTCTCCACAAGAAAAGCATGTCACATATCCTTAGTTTTATATTTGGTAATTTTTGTTTTTAATTTTTGTTTACTTCACAGAAAGCGTTTATTCCAATGCCTTCTATCCACAGTCATACTCACGCTTGTCATGGATAAGTTCATTCCAAACGTGCCCGGACTCATACATGTTAGCCCGTTACAGTATGATGCCCAATAGCACCCATTTTACAGACAACGGGACATATTGGTTGTCTAACACGAGAAGGTGGATTCAAGAACAACGTAAGCGTCCATGTTATTGGATTCAAAACATACAAATGAATTGTTACAAAAATCTTCTTTTTGAAACATTACAATGATTTACATAACATCTAACATGCAGGTAATAATATGCAGCAATTACTGTATTTTCTAACCTTGACCTTTATGTGTTTAAAATGGTTTTCTTTGAACGGGATTTTAGGGGAAACTACCTCAGGAAAAATCATCCTAGGAAAATTAATAATAACGAGTTAAAGCTACAGTTTACACAATGAATGGCACGGATTTTTTTTTAAATGACTTGAATATTCTCTCATAGGAGAATTGCCGATAATAATATTTCATTTCTACCGTGGATCGTTTTTTCGTGGATTTTTTGTAGTTGTATCTAAGTTTTAATCACATGTTTAATTTACATCTATATTTTAGTTACAAACCCAGAATATTGTGTCGCTGTAAGAGTTCAGAACAATGGCTATCTGGAAAGATTTCCCATCAGATGTCACCAAAAACTCCCAGGTCTGTGTATAACTCCATCATATAGTCCACAGGATGATTCCACTGGAAGGGAAATGTTAACCTCCCAAGCTCCAACTGGGGAGCCAAAGACAGAACAGAATGCAAATAAAATGATATCAAAAGATCAATATGGAGTGACTGCTGGTCAGAGTTCAACTAAAAGTAAGTTTTAATATTATTCTTAGAAAGCTATTACTAGTATTTGATTTTTAAGGGTGAGGGGGGTTTATATTAGTTCATCTTGACTTTCTTTATATAAATTGTCATCCAGCCTTTTTTCTATTTCATCTATTTATCTTCGACTATTCGGATCATTGCATATTTGGGTTAATTTTAAGCATAAATGTAATCTAATGAAAACACAATTACTGTACAGTAGTTATATAATTTATGTGTCAGCCAACGCTTAAGAAAAGCATGAACAGTTATAGCAGGAAAATTTTGCCTTAAGGGCATACGATACAGTGGAATTAATGACATGGTTATCCTAAAATAATATTGTTGGCGACGTAAAACTGCTTTATTTCGATAAAAGATGCATTTTCAAGTGATTTATACAACATGTTTCAAACATAATAAATACACATCAAGCGTATGATCCAAAGTTAATACCGACACAGCAGACCAAAGCCAATTAACTAATAAAACCTCAATGCGTTGACCTTAATAGACCTTTGATAAGAGAATTACAGGCGTGAACAATGATTAGAGATGTACAAATACATATAAATTAACCTTGACCGCAGATAATTGATAGCTTTTAATGACCGTCTATAAGAACGATCACAGACAATATACCATAATTACGAAAGTAGTTATTGTTGATATAAAGCCTGTAAACGTCCAGCAGGAAGTATTTCAAGATACCCAGTCTGATTGTTTGAGTACTGAAAGAATATAAAACATAATAAAATAATTATTTTTATTATACAAATATTTGGGCTTAAGGGCAACACGTTATGTTACAGAAAACTTCCTTGGCGTCAGTGAATAAAAAGCGATGAATGTAAACTAACTGACGCCAACATTATACTTAACTATCCGAGCAGTGTGCGCGGCACACTGTGTGAATGCTTGAGGATATTTTTTCTCTAGTATCATGTAATTCACTCAGTTCTGTCATATTGTAAATCAAGAACAAAACAAATTACATGCTACCTGCAGTTGACACAAAACACACAGTATGTACATAAAATGATAGTGTGTTCTCAGATAATTAAGGATAATTTGCCGCTAAAATACTGTGCCTGAGCTAGCCACATATCTTTGACAGAAATGCGTCACCATAGGGGTATTTGCATACACGTGTGTGTACGACTACCAGTCTACTTGTCTCAGAGTACTTTAGCAAGCCGTTCCCGAGCGGTATAGCCTTACTTGATTTTCCACGTGGTACCGCATAAGAGTAAATCTTTGTGGGCATAGACCGACGTGAAATAGAGCTGTTGAGCAATCAAGATGAGACTATTCCTCGTTAAGGCACGTAGTTTTTAAACATATTTATTTATAGTGGATTGGGAAACAAGTTTTGCAACTTATATTAACCCTTTCCACTTTGCGGCACGTAGGCACCCTAACTACTCAGAAAATGTTCATAAATGTCTGGCCTGATCATTTATTATAGTAACATAACGTGAACCATAAAGGCACAACATCTTCATAAAAATCGGCGGTGTTGGGGCGGCTGGAGGGTTGATTTGAATTGTTTGCACTTCTATACTGTTACTATCTTATCAATGCAACTGACTGAATAAACCTGACAAAGATTGAAAATTTAACACGTGCACCAAGTCATGAGACGGTTAAGAAAACATTGCCGTCTCTACCACAGACATCATAAATCTAGTAATAAAATGTTTATCGTCCACCTAAATAAATAATGATTTTAACAGAAGCCGAGTCGGACAGAACATGAAACATTAATATAAACATCAATTAAAAATTTCTAATTTATACAACATGTTTCAAACATAATAAATACACATCAAGCGTATGATCCAAAGTTAATACCGACACAGCAGACCAAAGCCAATTAACGAATAAAACCTCAATGCGTTGACCTTAATAGACCTTTGATAATAGACCTTTGATAAGAGAATTACAGGCGTGAACAATGATTAGAGATGTACAAATACATATAAATTAACCTTGACCGCAGATAATTGATAGCTTTTAATGACCGTCTATAAGAACGATCACAGACAATATACCATAATTACGAAAGTAGTTATTGTTGATATAAAGCCTGTAAACGTCCAGCAGGAAGTATTTCAAGATACCCAGTCTGATTGTTTGAGTACTGAAAGAATATAAAACATAATAAAATAATTATTTTTATTATACAAATATTTGGGCTTAAGGGCAACACGTTATGTTACAGAAAACTTCCTTGGCGTCAGTGAATAAAAAGCGAATGTGTGTTAGTCTCGTCTCGTCATCAGATAACCAAGCACCAATCAATAGTAAATATGTTATGTTTGCACCTATCCTAAGTCAGGAATCTGTTGTACAGTAGGTGTTGTTTGTTTATTTAATTTATATGTGTTTCTCGTTTCTAGTTTTTATATAGAATAGACCGTTGTTTTTCCCGTTTGAATGGTTTAACACTAGTAATTTTGGGGCCCTTTTTAGCTTGTTGTTCGGTGTGAGCCAAGGCTCCGTGTTGAAGGCCGTTCATTGACCTATAATGGTTTACTTCTTTAAATTGTTATTTGAATGGAGAGTTGGTACTCACATCACATCTTCCTATATCTATATAAAAAAACAAAAAACTAAAGACTAAGCAACATGAACCCCACCACAAAAACGCGGTTCATATCAGGTGCTCTCTGGTTAGCAGACCCTGTTCCACAGGTCTTGTTACTTATGTTATTAAAATACACTCAAAATTCTGATGATATATATTATCTATTCACTGGTAATAAAGAGATAATAGTAACTGCAATTACGATTATCCCAATATGGCGACGGTAGATATAGGTAAAATCTTTACACTCCTTTTTCTTAAATGTAGCATGCTTTTGTCAATAGTTACTCAGCTGCAAGGTTTATCTATACCATTACATCATATTTGAATCGTGAAGGTGAACTGGATTTGTCTAAGCGCTTTGAAAATTGCCGTCGAAAAATTCGGGATGATAATCGTAACTCGGAAAAAAAGATAATCGTAATTATGGTATTTAAAAATGGAAAGATAATCGTAACTGGAAAGTGTTTTATTGATATTGACACTAAAACATTTATCTGATAGCATATAATGAAGTTATGTCGATGAATTATTTATGAAACGTTCCAACATCTTATGACATTTCTTTTTATGCATATATTATAAACAGTTCTTAGGAAAACAGCTAATATGTGTATTAATTTATGTTTTTTGATTAAGTTATGTCTGCCAATTGATATTTTAACGTGTGTTTTTCTATGTTGTGATTTTCTGCTCTTGTTTTTTACACTAGTAATTTTGGGGCCCTTTATAGCTTGTTGTTCGGTGTGAGCCAAGGCTCCGTGTTGAAGGCCGTACATTGACCTATAATGGTTTACCTTTTTATAAATTGTTATTTGGATGGAGAGTTGCATGTCTCATTGGCACTCACACCACATCTTCCTACATCTACATACTAGTACATCATAAAATTTAGTTTTTTAAGAAATAATGCAGTTAGTTTTCTCGTCTAAAGTGTTTTACATTGTAATTTCAGAGGCTTGTATAGCTGTATATGCCGTATGGGCTTTGCTCATTGTTAAAGGCCGTACGGTGACCTATTTTTGTTAATATCTGAGTCATGTTGGTCTCTTGTGGAAAGTTGTCTCGTTGTTAATCATACCATATTTTTTGGCATTTTAGCTACTTCATGACTGTCACTGAAATTTCGATATCTCAGAAAATAACTATAAACAACACAAATTTAATTTTGAATTATAACAATATGACATCCTTTAAATATTTATTGCTATATAAGAATAGAGAAATGTTGGAATTTTTTGTGTATTAGGAAATTAAGTAACGTGGAGTTCTTTGACAAACATGGATTTGTGTTCTCTTATAGTTTGGCCAAAAGCCCGAAAATGAAGAAATGAAGTTGATGTGGCTTTAAATTGTCTTACAAAGAATGACTCCAAAGTGGAGAATAAAATAACGCATATTCCGCAATATTAGAAACAAACTAATTCAAAAATTCATAAATACTCGGTATATGAAAAGTATGATGCATACATATGCATGGTAGATATTGTATAGACAAATATTGAAGGTACTAAACAAGGAACATTTTTGTATTTGCATACTTGCCATATAATAAGTTATTTTCTATTAAATAAAAACAAAAATTAGCCTAACCTAATTGTCATGCATTTTTCTGAAGCACAAAATATTTGTTGTAAAATCTATAAAAATCTTTGTAACTATACAAGTTCCGACTGTGATGGTGAACATGTTATGCCTTCTGATGTAATTTATCAATATAAAATTTAGAAAGGAAATGGTGAATATACATATTTGTGTGTGTTTTTTTCAGTCCGTCAAGTGCTTCGTATTAAGACTATAGGTAAGCCTAAAAAAAAACAAAAAACAATAGCAACTATAAACAAAAGTAACAATAAACAAAAGTAACAATAAACAATTATAGTAACAATAAACTGTAACTATTTTAGATCCTTTACCATCCACAATGTTTAAAGAAACGTCCTTAAATACATGGGTATTTGATCAAAACATTTGAATTAAATATTTAAAATCATATATTATATCAGTATAAAATAGAAAAAAGGGAATCAAAGGGGAAAAATGGACGGCTATATTTATTGAATTATAAGGAAAAGGGAAATATGAACACTCATATCTACCGATAAAAGTATCAACTGTTAATTCCGATAATGCAGTTATAAAGTTATTGACGGAAACGTTTGTTCATTTCGCGCAGAATTTGAATATAAACGTGATATTTGAGGCAAAACGTACATATGACCTATGAAAATGTGGTATACGGGACTTTCTTTTTGAGCAATGAATTGAAAGGATTGCACTTTTGGGATATGGGATATAGCTAATCCCCCCTCCCCCTCCCCCTAAAAAACACCAAACAAAAACGGACTTAAACGCGCACACAACATTGAAACTTTGAAAAAAATCAAAATATCTACTTACCACAATAGCTGACTCGACAGCTGCTTCATTTTCCGTATCTTTAACAGGTACAAGTATATATCAAAAGGTTCACCAGCTAATAGAAATTTATTATAGGATATGCATGTCACTTGATGATCGCTGTATAACATCTCTTATATTATGTGATATCTCGAAAGCTTTTGATAGGGTATGGCATAGTGGCCTCTTAATAAAACTAAAAGCGTATGGTATTGATGGAAATCTGTATAAATGGTTTGAAAGTTATATTACAAATAGAAAACAAAGCGTTTTTGTTTCAAATGCCTATTCGCCTTTAGATAATACTAATGCAGGAGTTCCGCAAGGCTCTGTATTAGGTCCCCTACTATTTCTTATTTATTTAAATGACATAGCTGATAATTTGATAAGTCTAACTCGATTGTTTGCTGATGATACATCTCTTTCTTATTCCAGCAATACTCCTTACACTATAGAGGATGTCTTAAACAGCGATTTAGAACAAATTTCAGTATGGTCTAAAGATTGGCTTATTAACTTTAACCCTAATAAGACAAAGGCTATGATATACTCCTGCCATACTTCCCCAGATGATATTGAAATAGAATTTCAAAACCAATTAGTAGAATTTGTCTCCTGTCATAAACACTTAGGGATTACTTTTGATTCCAATGGTAAAATCCATACACATATAGAAAATATTTTAAAGTGTGCAAGCACGAGATTAAATGTTCTTAAAATATTGAAATATGTATTGAATAGAAATTATCTTGCTCGTATATATTTAACTTTTATAAGACCCGTTATGGAATATGCATATGAGTTCTGGGATGGTTGTACTCAACAAGAAGCCGACAATTTAGAACATGTTCAGTTAGAAGCAGGGAGGTTAGTAACTGGGTTGCCCGTGTTTGCTAGTCGGGAAGCTATATATTTTGAAACTGGCTGGCAATTGCTTGTGGACAGAAGAAAATCCAGAAAGCTCAATATGTTCTATTCTTTACATGATGGGACTGCCCCTGATTATCTCTGTGATTTAATGCCCCCGCTTGTTGGTCAAGTATCTAACTACGATTTGCGGAACAGTAATAATTATGTAGTTCCCGCTTATAGACTAGACATAACTAGAAAAATCCTTTTTCCCACCCACTACTATTGAATGGAATAGCCTTCCCCCCGACATACGTACGTCCAAAACATAAATATGTTTAAACGAAAGATGAAGTCCAAATTGATACAGCCACCTTCCTATTTTAGTTGTGGGGAAAGAAAACTTAATATCATTCATACACGTTTGAGAAATATGTGCAGTTCTTTAAATTCAGATTTACATCGTGTTAATATTAAACCCAGTCCAGCATGCAGCTGTGGCTACCCTGTTGAGGATAGTATACACTATTTTTTTAGAGTGCGCTCTTCACAACGAAGCCAGAGAAATATTGTTTCCAAAATTAGAAAGTTATGCTATATCCATTGAGCTTCAATTAGCTGGTGACGGTGACCTTTCTTTTCAGCAAAACAAAGATATTTTTGAGTCCGTACAATCTTATATCAGAATAACACAAAGATTTAAAACAATCAATTAACATTCTAAATTTCTACTATACAACCTTTCACTTCAGTCTAGTTGTTTAATTATTATTCCTTATTATATTGTATTTTCTTTTTTTTTTCTTTTTATTTCTAATTTTTGTTTGAAGTATGTATTACATGCATTACTACTATGTTGTGTTTTTTTTCGCCATTATCCTATGTACTTTGTGTTTATATTTATATTGGGAGAGGACGTCTCTAATGTTGTTATAACTTGTGTACAATCCCTTTTGCTACTTTTGCAAATAAAATATGTTTAAACTAAAAGGTTATGCATATTGTTGTCAGTTATAAATAGATATACAAGTTGAAATGATAGGACTTTTTTTTACTGGGAACTCACTTTTGTCCCATGACTGTATATATATATATATATATATATATATGCAGTGCAGGCGATTTGGTGTCACGACATCACAGTAGCATGGGTTCGAATCCCAGCGAGGGAAGAACCAAAAATTTGCGAAAGCAAATTTACAGATCTAACATTGTTGGTTTGATGTTTAGACGAGTTGTATATATATGTAAATTTGTCCTAAATATTAACCTGTAAGTTTCTTCATTTATTTTTATATGCGTTTATGTCATCGTTAAACTTGACATTTGCATTTTTAACACACAAAATACCATTGAAATGCTGAAAGACACATTTATTAAGTTTCAGTTACTATTATCCGATAAAGAAAATTACGATTATCAAAGAAGAAAAATACCATAGAGTTACGATTATCATACCAAATTTTTCAACGGCAATTTTCAAAGCGCCCAGACGATTCCAGTGCACCGTTACGATTCAAATATGATGTAATGGTATAGATAAACCTTGCAGCTGAGTAACTATTGACAAAAGCATGCTACATTTAAGAAAAATGAGTGTAAAGATTTTTCCTATATCTACTGTCGCCATATTGGGATAATCGTAATTGCAGTTACTATTATCTCTTTAATACCAGTGCTATTGTAGATAGTGATCGTCGTTCATTTTAAACTTAATATTATTCAAAAATGTGTTAAAGTATGTTATGGAAATCAATTGTATTAGTGTTCCACCGTCACATAAATTTCATAAATACTTTGTACTTTTGGAATATATGTTCTTACCGCGAACTAAATACATTACATACGTACCAACTGTGACCATTATCAATACATTTGAAATTACGTAAATATTTTTTTTTACTAAAGACTGATCTGAATGTTCGCCTTTATAGCATTCGTCATTTATCGTATTTGAAAGTCAACCCAACTGATAACTGAAGTAGAAAATGTTGCAAGAAATTAAAAATTTCATATAAATTTAACATGTGCATATTTTTTGCAGAAGTCCTTCTCATTTCCGTGATAGCTGCAACAAGTTTGACACTTCTAATAATTGTGATACTTGTCCTCTGTATAAGGTTTGTTATTTTACAATCAAATACTCAATAATGTGTTTTTGAAGTCCAATTTCGTCATGGAGACTAGTATCTGCAAAAGCTGTACAAGGGTTAGCCTTTTAAACATATTGACACATAATAATATTGTATTTAATCATTACTCCAGATAAAAAAAAAAGAGGACAGACATAATGTTATTGCAGACGAATGCAAATTCTTTCAAAATGAAACAACAATCATATCGAACTGTAAAACTGTCATATTTCTGACTTAGTTCATGCATTTTCTTACATTGTATGTAGAATGTGTAATGGCGGATAAGAAAATATTATTACAAATCATGTTAAAAATCAATTCTATACCTATAACCTCAAATATTTTCATTTTTAGACGAACTGATTTGAGATATAATAGTCACTCAACGCTTGTTGTGCAAAATGAAGTGGTTTACGAGAATGAGTCTAACAACTTGAACAGAAATCAAACAGTCATTGACACAATTGATCATATGCACTATCAAAGCTTAAATCAGAATCGAAATCCAATTGATAGCAATTACGATATCTTGCACAATGCTGAAGTTGATGTCGCAAGTGACAAACAGCCACAGCGTGTTATTGGTGAAACTGCAGAACAAAGACAAATGGAGGCGGATTATCAAGAAATAGAAAATGTTTCAATATAGGAAAAACATGTTATTAGTTCTTTAAATAACCCTGTGATAAAACTCATAAATTTTAACGCTGCATTGTTTTTCAGTGGAGTGGAGTGTAATAATCCACTGTTCGTCTTCATTCATCCGGACGTACTGTCTTGTTTCAATTTTCTATGTTAATTTCATTGACATTAGTATAAAATGTTTCCGATGTAAGGATGACATTTGTCTTCATCCATCAGCTTACACTTTGAATGAAAGCAATGACTGCAAATGACATTTTCAAAAATGCGCACGTAGTACACTATTTATAGTAATTGACGTGTAATATATTAATATCAAGTTGATTATGTTCATTATATTACTTTTATATGTAGCATGTGGTTTCCATCGTCAAATCTTAAACTCCTTGTATTACATGGTATCATTCATTAAATTCAATAAAAGAATTATTCCAGTCAACGCTAATGGGTCACCTTAGATTTGAAGAAGAAAAAAACATTATATAGGTATGGTCACCATTTGATAGAATTCGAAAGAATGGTAAGATCTCTTGCTGAGCCTCAAATTCTAAAATTAACAAAGGCATTGACCTATAATGGTTTACTTTTATAAATTGTTATTTGGATGGGGAGTTGTCTCATTGGCACTCGCACCACATCTTCCTATTTCTATTTAAAAATCTTTTGATTTACATTCTTTATATATTGATATTAATATTTATATTTTAGAGTGTGCTTTACGAATTTTCATCTATACTTCTTACATTTAGTGCGTTCTAAACAAAAATAAGTAATTTGCTATCAAAATGTCTGATATTTGGCATAATTCATCTATTACTTCCAATATTAAGCACATTTGGTAAAAGTATGCTAACTGTGAACAATAGTACTTTAGATTTTGCTGTTCACAAAACTGAATGATACAAGCACATTTTTATCAATAAAACTATTACGACCACGAGCTCGAATCTACTTTCTGTGGTTTTGCATTACAAATATTCGGAAGATGTTCAGAAAATCAGAGTGCCGTTTTAGAGGTTAGTGACTTCCGGGATTGTTGCTGTCACTTACTGACTACAAAATGGCTTGTTTAGAAACTTTGGTATCTTGTCTTCGATGATAAAACCAAAGGATTTCAATGGGATAATCTCACATTATCAATCGAAGACACGATATCGAAAGAATTAAAGTGAAACAGGTTACTAACAGTCCACCAATCACAACACCGAAATGTATTAACGAAAATTACCAAAGATTATGAATGAATTCATGTGCTCAGGAAAAGTATAACATTTTTCACAACACTATTTTCGAGTTATATTAAATAAAAAAAATTGTAACTGAAATTAATGTCAGTGTAACTACACAAACATTTACCAGCTTTTGTTTTTAGTAGCTCAAGATGAAAACAGTATACATTGACTTACACTTTTTTTTAATAAGACATTGTAGCAGCATTAATTCAAATTCTATGATATCATCCAAATGATAAAAATGCAGGTAAACCATTTTGCCATCGATTTTGGGGCAGGTTTTCAAAAAGTAAATAAATTCGAATTCGTATTCACATTTTTTTCCTTGTATTTCGCTGGTATATTTCTTTTCCAAATAAAAATATTCCTTATTATATTCCTGCTTTGTCCGTCAGTCTATCCGTCAGTGCGTCCTATGAACATTTTTCTCAGGAACTACATTAAAAGGATTTCTGTAATTTGGTTTCAGGGTTAATATAAGAGAGGGGCGAAATATACCAAAAGAACAGTCAAACTCATAAATCGGAAATAAACTGACGACGCCATGGCCTAATATGAAAAAGACAAACAGACAAATAAGAAAACAACAAGAAACAACATAGAAAACTAAAACTGAGCAACACGTACCCCGCCAAAAACTGGGGTTGATCTCAGTATACAGGACCATATCAGTCAGCTAAACCGGGTGATGTGTTTTCAGATTAATAACTCAACAACTTCCTGTTTACTCTTCCGGAGCACCTGATATCATCCCAATATTTTGTTGGGGTTCGTGTTACTTGGTCCTTAGTCTTCTGTGGTTTGTCTGATATACTATTGTTTGTCTGTTTGTCTTATTCTTTTTTAGCCATGGCGTTTTCAGTTTGTGTCCTATCTGTGAGTTTGACTGTCCCTCAGGTATCGTTCGCCTCTCTTCTAAAAAATCCTGATATGCTTTTGTAAGAAAAAAGATTGATTTTAGGACAAAAACATTTTTAGGAATTTAAATCAAGATAAACATATAATTAGTAGCTACAAAACCGCTTGGCTGGAACGTTTATAATTGAGTATTTGATTTTTTATTTGATTCGTTTGTCCTTCTGTCCTTTTGTTTTATTTAAAAAATAATTGATGCATGCTATACTTTATTGTAGTTTTAAAATGTGAATATTTTTGCCCAAGCGATAGTGGGGGCTATTATAACACAAAGATAGTGCCTAACATTGGTAAAACTACAATAAAGTATTGCTTGCATCAATTATTTAGATTCTGATTACGACAATTAAGGTAATACCTATGTCTGATTTATTTAAGTGTACAGCGTTTGTGCAAGCTCTTCCATGAACCTCCCTTTTTTGTTTGTAGAAAAGCAAACGACGGCAATGTCATTTTTCAGCATGAAAGGCTGTCGTATCTAGGTCAAATATGTCAATTTCCATTTGCAACAAATCACAGTCATAATAAATGAATTAGTAACAACATGTGCATCATTTAAGAGTTTTGAAGTGTTTTAAGGGTGTACTTAGGTGAGTTTTTGGAATTTGTGTATAATTTTCGGACTCCTTGATGTTTTTTTCCATACAATATAAGGTTAAAATGTTTTGTCCCAAAACAACCATGTATATTTTCACATAAGATTAAACGGCTCATAAAAGATCATTTACCAAAATTTAAAAAGATTCTTAATTTTCTTTCTTTAGATTTGAGACACAAATAATACCAATGCAAATACAAGGTAAAAGTCCGAGTCAGCCTTTTCCAGCCATATTTTAGATATTAAATATATCGAAAAGGAGCTTCATGACCTATCAATTGTTTTAGCTTATTTCTATCCTTAACCAATGCTCTACTAGCTTAAAGTGTCAATTTGAAATTCTTGATATATTTACTTTCACCGAAGTACATCCTTAAGTTAATGAAATATATTAAATGCAAGCCAATTTGATAACATTCATTTAAATTGAGAAAGGAAATGGGGAATGTGTCAAAGAGACAACAACCCGACCATAGAAAAAACAACAGCAGAAGGTCACCAACAGGTCTTCAATGTAGCGAGAATTTCCCGCACCCGGAGGCGTCCTTCAGCTGGCCCCTAAACAAATATATACTAGTTTAGTGATAATGAACGCCGTACTAATTTCCAAATTGTACACAAGAAACTAAAATTAAAATAATACAAGACTAACAAAGGCCAGAGGCTCCTGACTTGGGACAGGCGCAAAAATGCGGCGGGGTTAAACATGTTTGTGAGATCTCAACCCTCCCCCTATACCTCTAGCCAATGTAGAAAAGTAAACGCATAACAATACGCATATTAAAATTCAGTTCGAGAGAAGTCCGAGTCTGATGTCAGAAGATGTAACCAAAGAAAATAAACAAAATGACAATAATACATAAATAACAACAGACTACTAGCAGTTAACTGACATGCCAGCTCCAGACTTCATTAAACTGACTGAAAGATTATGATTTCATCATATGAACATCAGGCACAATCCTTTAGTTTGCAGTAGTCAATATACGCATGTGCAAACAAATTATATTGGATTTAGAGCATGAGTTTATTCACAAAGCGAAAGAAGCACGTCATATTAGGATAGCCTTTCTTTTCTGTGACCATCCTCAAACACTATCTCACTTTGAAATGAGAGTAACTCAACAACTTCCTGTTTACTCTTCCGGAGCACCTGATATCCCCCCAATATTTTGTTGGGGTT
Source organism: Mytilus edulis (assembly GCA_019925275.1). NCBI lineage: Eukaryota > Metazoa > Mollusca > Bivalvia > Mytilida > Mytilidae > Mytilus > Mytilus edulis. The sequence goes on along the minus strand of CM034351.1, from coordinate 57,166,593 downwards.
CGTGTTACTTGGTCCTTAGTCTTCTGTGATTTGTCTGATATACTATTGTTTGTCTGTTTGTCTTATTCTTTTTTAGCCATGGCGTTTTCAGTTTGTGTCCTATCTGGGAGTTTGACTGTCCCTCGGGTATCGTTCGCCTCTCTTTTTAAAAAATCCTGATATGCTTTTGTAAGAATAAAGATTGATTTTAGGAAAAAAACATTTTTAGGAATTTAAATCAAGATAAACATATAATTAGTAGCTACAAAACCGCTTGGCTGGAACGTTTATAATTGAGTATTTGATTTTTTATTTGATTCGTTTGTCCTTCTGTCCTTTTGTTTTATTTAAGAAATAATTGATGCATGCTATACTTTATTGTAGTTTTAACATGTGTAGAAATTATAATGGTGAATATCTTTGCCCAAGCGATAGTGAGGGCTATTATAACACAAATATAGTGCCTAACATTGTTAAAACTACAATAAAGTATTACTTGCATCAATTATTTAGATTCTGATTACGACAATTAAGGTAATACCTATGTCCGATTTATTTAAGTGTACAGCGTTTGTGCAAGCTCTTCCACGAACCTCCCTTTTTTGTTTGTAGAAAAGCAAACGACGGCAATGTCATTTTTCAGCATGAACGGCTGTCGTATCTAGGTCAAATATGTCAATTTCCATTTGCAACAAATCACAGTCATAATAAATGAATTAGTAACAACATGTGCATCATTTAAGAGTTTGAAGTGTTTAGTTAAAGGGTGTACTTAGGTGAGTTTTTGGAATTTGTGTATAATTTTCGGACTCCTTGATGTTTTTTTCCATACAATATAAGGTAAAATATTTTGTCCCAAAACACCCATGTATATTTTCACATAAGATTAAACGGCTCATAAAAGATCATTTACCAAAATTTAAAAAGATTCTTAATTTTCTTTCTTTAGATTTGAGACACAAGTAATACCAATGCAAATATAAGGTAAAAGTCCGAGTCAGCCTTTTCCAGCCATATTTTAGATATTAAATATATCGAAAAGGAGCTTCATGACCTATCAATTGTTTTAGCTTATTTTTATCCTTAACAAATGCTCTACTAGCTTAAAGTCTCAATTTTAAATTCTTGATATATTTACTTTCATCGAAGTACATCCTTAAGTTAATGAAATATATTAAATGCAAGCCAATTTGATAACATTCATTTAAATTGAGAATGTAAATGGGGAATGTGTCATAGAGACAACAACCCGACCATAGAAAAAACAACAGCAGAAGGTCACCAACAGGTCTTCAATGTAGCGAGAAATTCCCACACCCGGAGGCGTCCTTCAGCTGGCCCCTAAACAAATATATAATAGTTCAGTGATAATGAACGCCGTACTAATTTCCAAATTGTACACAAGAAACTAAAATTCAAATAATACAAGACTAACAAAGGCCAGAGGCTCCTGACTTGGGACAGGCGCAAAAATACGGCGGGGTTAAACATGTTTGTGAGATCTCAACCCTCCCCCTATACCTCTAGCCAATGTAGAAAAGTAAACGCATAACAATACGCATATTAAAATTCAGTTCAAGAGAAGTCCGAGTCTGATGTCAGAAGATGTAACCAAAGAAAATAAACAAAATGACAATAATACATAAATAACAACAGACTATTTGCAGTTAACTGACGTGCCAGCTCCAAACTTCATTAGACTGACTGAAAGATTATGATTTCAGCATATGAAAATCAGGCATAATCCTTAAGTTTGCAGTAGTCAATATACGCATGTGCAAACAAATTATATTGGATTTAGAGCATGAGTTTATTCACAAAGCGAAAGAAGCACGTCATATTAGGATAGCCTATCTTTTCTGTGACCATCCTCAAACACTATCTCACTTTGAAATGAGAGTTTATGGATAAGGATAGAAATCTGTTCTTGTTACAGACCACCTACATTGTACAGACCTTGTTAAAATTTCTGTCAAATTTATTAACGTACAAAGAGCTTGACACTCTCGCACAACCAAACAGACGTCCCACTTTTGCAAGATTTAAGCTGTCGATAGAAGGATACCAAAATTACCATACATATTTTTATTCAAGGTTATATACTAACAATGTATGTTTATATGTCAGTGAAAATGTAAACCATATGATTACCACATACTGGCACAGAAGTCGAAAAACAAAACTACTTTGAAACGGAAAACATTATTTCTGTCAAATTTGAGTGTGAAAGATAAAACTGAGACATATTTATATTATGTATTTGGATTTGCTCTAGAACCACAATAGAACACGTTTTAATCGTTCACAATTAGGCGATATTAAGAAATCTTAACAAGATATTGAATGACTTCGCAATCCTCATTCATATAGAAAGGAAGAAGGTTTAACGAAACCAATGAGGCTAAATACAAACCAGCAAGATTGTCTTAAGATCGACGACTCTATTGTTGAAGATGTACAACAATTCACCTATCTTGGAAGTATTGTCAGTACATCAGGAGGCACAGACAAAGACATATCGGTAAGAAAAAAGACAGCACAACAGGTATTTTCCATGCTTAAACCTGTTTGGAGGACTAATGCTTTAAGAACTAGCACAAAGTTCAGGATATTTACCACCAATGTCAAATATGTACTGATATACGGATCAGAAACCTGGAGAAAAATAGATGCATCCATCAAATCTAACCAGACTTTTGTCAATAAATGTTTGAGAAACATCCTCAACATCAGATGGCCACACAAATTATCCAACAATGAGTTATGGAGAAGAACCAAACAACAGCCAACAACCCAGACAATAAGAGCAAGAAAGTTGTAGTGGATCGGGCATACCCTAAGAAAAAAAGACACACACATTACCAAGCAAGCCCTAGAATGGAACCCCAAGGACATCGAAAACGGGGAAGGGCAAAAAACACCTGGCACAGGGAACTAACAACCGAGCTGAGTAACATTGGGATGACCTAGAAAGAAAAAAACGAACAGCCATGGACAGGAAGAAATGGAGAGAAACTGTAGTCGCCCTATGTCCCCCTTGGGACGAAGTGGATTAAGTCAAGTCAAGGTTTAACTAAATAGTTAAGCTTTTGTTTTCTATCCCGTATACACAGAACGCGGAATCATAAGGATAATCTCCACTCTATAATGTTATGTAATGCACAAGTACAAAACCAATTGAAACACTTCAAAATCTAAATTTCAATTAATTATTTTTCCTTGTGTAGTAAATTATATAATTCTTTATACATTTTATCATACAAAAGTATAAAATTTATTTAAAAAAGAAAATGTTATCAAAGGTGTATCGATCTGCCATACATTAACAGTAAATACATCAAACAGGCAAAACTTGGAGGTAATGAATTGTCTAAACCTGGCTCAGTGCAGATCGAATTCGTTTTTAGACTTAATTTTCCTGCTTTTGAAAACATTAAGTTGCTTATAAATAAGTAATTTATAGTATCTAGGTTATCATCTACATAAACAAAATGCAAAACGGTTGACCAACCGATAGTAGCCAATATCGAGTGTACACTACAAAACATTTTTTTTTATTTGACAGCAAATAACGATAGGACCTGTATCGTGACTCCGGGATCGGATGTTTTCAGTCGCGGGATTTCGGGATTGACCTGTTTCGGGATCCAGGAATTCTTGTTGTGAATTTTGGGATGTTGTCGACCTCTGGATTTCGTGTTTTTAAAAAGTAAAATCACAAAATAAAAAACTTACTCAAATGAACTTAAAGCCCGGGATCTCGGGATCAGGACTCCTCCGACCCTCCCCATCAATAATGAGCATGGCCGAAACGGTTAATGAATAAAACTACAACAGTTCGTGGGAGGATTTTTATCTGAATAGATACGTAGAGGAGTCAAGAGTGATACATAGCTAGTTTCATTATTGTAACGATGTTTGTGATCGTGTATAAGTATTAACTGCTGAGTTGTTTTACCCCAAGTTTTTGGTGGGGTTTGTGCTACTTAGTCTTTATTTTTCTATGGTTTGTCTGAAATACTTTTGTTTGTCTGTTTGTCTTGTTCTTGTTTAGGCACGCCGTTGTCATTTTGTTTCCGATCTGTTAGTTTGACTGTCCCTCTGGTATCTTTCGCCCCTCTTCTATATAATCTTGATATGAGTTTGTAAAAAATCAAGTTATAAGAAAAAACTTGGGAACTTAAATGACGCTCCTAAATATATAATTTTTAGCTACAAAACAGATTAGCTTGAATTTTTATAGTTCAGTATTTGAATTTTTATTTGATTTTTGCGTCCTTTTGTTTCAGCAGCCTATCTTTTTAATGACCATTCTCAAACACTATTTCACTTTGAAATGGAGTATATATGAAAAAAAGTAGAAATATTTTCTTGTTACAGACCACCTACAGACCAGGTAAAATTTTCTGTGAGAGTTCATAACGTGCAAAGAGTATGACACTCTCGCACAGACGTCTCACTTCTGCAAAAGTTAACTTGTCGAATGAAAGACCAAAAATGAACATATATATTTCAATTCCATGTCCCAATTTTGGTTAGGTTACAGTGTTTACCATGTTTAGTTATGTGTCAGTGAAAATGAAAACCACATGGTAACCAACCACATACTGGCGCCGAAGTCGAAACACAAACCTACTATGAAAAAACATTTCTGTCAAATTTGATAGTGAATGACACACATCTATTTTTTATTTGGATTTGGACCATCATACGACATCAAGGAATCATAACAAGATATTGAATGTCTGGGCAATCCTCATTTATATAGTAAGATAGTAGATTTCACTTAGTAGTTTTGGCTTTTGTTTTCTATTCCGTATATACACAACGCCGACATATAAGGATGATACACACTCTATAATGTTATGTAATGCACAAGTACAATACCGATTGAAACACTTTACAACTTAAATTTGATATAATCATTTTTCCTTGTGTTATAAGTGATACAATGTTTTATCATTTCTATCAGACAAAAGTCTATAATTTATTTACAAAATGAAATAATATGAAAGTTGTATCGATGTGCCCAAAATTATTCGTTTATACATCATGTACATCAAGCTTACCGTTTTTGATATGTTCGATAATGCAATACGCTGGTCTTATCTAAACGCAACTGATGTAGCTTTAAGCTTTTACATTTTTAAAATTGCAGTTTAGAAGTTCGGTAAAAGTCTTCTTTAAAAATTAAAGGTCATATTTTCTACATACATGTATATAGTATTTCTTTAAATTATGAAGCACAGTGCAGGTCTTTAGATTTGTTCGAGCCCTTAAAGCAGTTGAATAGCAAATAATGTAGTCGGACAGAAAATTTTTGATTGAAAAGAATGCACAAGCTGTATCAATAACTCAGGAAACAAAAAGCAACATTGCTTATATTGCTGTTTCATCTATAAGCCTAGGAGATGCCTTCATCGTTAATCTCAACTGTTCCCTGGCATGACTTATGACATTGTTTAAATAAATGTCAATCCCTCACACTACATTCTGGGTAATACCAACACATTTTTGAATGATATATCTAGTTGAAGTATCTTACATATATTATTTTGAGTCTGATTACTTTTTATGTCTAGACATTATATTTTTAGATTAAACATCTGAAATACAAACTCGCATATGAAGAAAGTTATGTAAATGTCACATGTTAAATATATAAATATTTTTTTTTGCAATCCACGGCATTATAAAATGCATGTTCATCCTTGTTAAAATAACCATAAATGAACCAGATACCTTTTTTAAAAAAGGAATGAATTTCAAACTTAATTTGTTTATATATGTAAGTTATAATATTCCTAAAGTTCATGAACGATGGTTTACTGTGTCAGGGTTCCCAGGGTTCGCATACCCAGCTGTGTAGGGATGGTTAAGATTTTAAAAAAATCAAGACTTTAAAAATTGATGTGGAATGACCTTCAATTGTTCTCTATACAATGTTTTTTTTTATTTAAAAAATTTTGTTAGGCGGTTTGACCTTTGATTTTCGTATGCCTCTTTGACGTTTACCCTGCATCTGTTAGATTCAAATGATGGGGTAAAATTTTTAAATAATCAATAAACTCATAAAAACAATATAAGACCACTTTCTAAGGAATTCCAAAATATAGTTGGTATTGGACTACATCACTTTAATTTCTGAAAGGCCCACATTACAATGATATATTAGAAATGACAAAATTAGAATGAGAAAAAATCTTTGAGTAGGTGTGTCGAATAAAAGTATGATACATGTTGTACTTTTCTCGGAAGGATAAACAACACATGATCGTTGTCGTTCTTAATAGACTCTTACATTAACACTTAACAACAGAAAGCAAAGTAGATAGTATGTAAATGTTTCACTTTGCTGAGATGCAATACATTCCTTTGTTCTGAACCCCTATGGCACGATATTTTGAAAGGTATTTACAAGTTATTGTGCAAGTATATTCACTAGCTTAAATAAATGATTCAATTAACTATATAAAGACAATTGAAACGTTGCTGTCATGTTTCAAATAGACATAGGAAGATGTAGTATGTTTAATACCAATTTAGTAGTTATCAAAAGTACCAGGATTATAACTTTATACGCCAGACGCGCATTTCGTCTACATAAGACTCATGAGTGACGCTCAAATCAAAATAGTTAAAAAACCAAAAATACAAGTTGAAGAGCATTGAGGACCCAAAATTCCAAAAACGTGTGCCAAATACGTCTAAGGTAATCTACTCATGGGATAAGAAAATCCGTAGTTTTCCAAAAAATTCAGAGTTTTGTAAACAGAAAAATTTATAAAAATGACCATATAATTGATATTCATGTCAACACCGAAGTGCTGACTACTGGGCTGGTGATCCCCTCGGGGACGAAACGTCCATCAGCACACATGAAATGCTACAGCAAAGATAAGATAAGAAAGTATTGACATGAAAATGTGGCCATGTTAACCAGTTTTAACCAAACACATGTATAATAATAATGAAGAGGATTCGGTAGAATCATAAAAAAGGCGAAAAGAATACTTGAGCAACAAACAGCTACTTGATCAACCCGTTTCAATCATAACAAAGATTTCAATGATTATGATATTTTCAAGTTACAAAAAAACTTGAAATGGGTAATACATATGCATATTGTGTACAATTTGTATTTCCTATACATAAATAATGTGTAGTATGTTTTCTACTTAATCATGTTAATATTTTCGATCCAAGGAAACACGTGACTTTTTATAATTTTTTCGTAATTTACATGTACGTTCTACGACTTCCTCATTCAAGTTCACACTTATTTAGTATGTGATTCAAAAAAAGTATAGCAAAGTCATTCGTTGATGAAAAAGAAAACTGGATTTATGAATTATTTACGGTGTTTACCTTCGTTCTTCTTAATTTTTATTTTTGATCCAGTGATTAATTCGAAAGGTAAGTGAGCTACTTTCATTTCTTAAATTCGTTGGAAACCTTTTTTTCCTCAAAATTTCGATCGCATATGTACTAGATTATCTTTGATTCGGTCAACAAGCAACTAATCAGAATAAAATAATTTCTCTTTGAACGGTAATGTATGAATAAGCTAACGTTGCCAATGTTTAGCATGACCAATTTTCCTTATTATACTTATATCGTAAAAAACAAATTCATTAAACTCTTAGGCGCTTGTAGCAAAACTCTGTGTATGGTTCTTTATAATTTATAAATATGAAGGAAATATACAAATATAACCCTGAAATAGTATAACACAAATACATGTATCACGGGTGTCATTCGGTTTATCGAGAGAAATGATCGTGAAAGAATATCCACCGGCGGTCAAGTATTGAAAGACGATCGTGAAAGTTCTGGTAACGGATCGTTAAAGACATTTAATGTACATTCAAGTTCAGAATCTTTGAAAAAATCGCTTAATTTTCAAACTGCGGAACAAATCCGAACAAAAAAATATGTCTGTCAAAATGATTTATCTTCCTCAACATAACTGTGGAAGAAGATAAAGAAAATATGAAGTACTTTTTGAAAAAACACAAAAGGCGCAATGCGTGTCTATGAAATTAATTACAAATAACACGCTTTTTGTACCTATAATGGTCATATAACAGTTTATCGGGATATATTTGAAATTTAATCTTTGGTGTATCTGATAGTACAGTATAATTAAGGTATGTTCTTCTGTTAAAAGCATTAATTTGTATATGAAAACCTTGAATTTGTTGAATATCCATCAAACTTGATCGTGAAAGATCAAGCAACGTACTATTTTGATCGTGAAAGATAATGCGTGACCAAACTTATTACTAGTAATCAGAAATCAGTATTTCTTTTACCATTTGATAAACCTGCAACTGGTTGAAGCCTGCACTTATTTTGATTAGGATGAACATTAAAGCTATTTTTCTTATTCAACATTTTACCTCGAAAGTTAAAAAAAAAGAACTAAAATCCTCTCTAAATAAGTTTGAAAGATATAGCTCTGAGAATCGGTCAAGTGCAATTCATGCAGACCGACATTATTTAGCCAATAATATGGATATGCAACGTTTAAACCAAAATGATATCCAACGAACAAAACATTTTCAGCAAAACAACATCTTCCATGAATAATTTGAGATTGAACGATAACCAACAGTTTGTGCAACAGTATTTTCTTAAGTTCTGTATACTGTAAACCAACTTATTTTCGCGGATACTTTATTTCGCGTTTTATCCTTTCTTGATCACTTCGCGGCTATTTAATTTCGCGATTTTCTAATTAACTTGATGAAGTTTAATGAGGAAAGATCCAAGGTTAACATATTCGCGACGATTTATCTTCGCGTTATTTTTCTACTCGCGAAAGTCGCGAAAATAAATCGCTCGCGAAAATAAGTTGGTTTACAGTATACAACGCACATGTGAATTGATTTCACTATATACTACAGGTTATAGAATACCAGAGCGCAAATGCTGTAATGTCTCGTCTGCTTTACTTATGATAGTTAATTTTTGGAATGTCTATGATATCAAAGGTTTTACTAGAAGTGTCAAATGCGCTTAATGTATTTTTGTCCATCTGATGAGTTACGCCTTTTCAATTGATTTTTATAGTTCGTTCTTTTGTTGTACTGTTATACCACTGTCTCGGGTTAGGGGAGGGTTGGGAGCCCACTATCATGTCTAACCCCGCCATATTATTCATTAATGTGTCTGTCCAAAGCCAGGAGCCTGTAATTCAGTGGTTGTCGTTTGTTTATGTGTTACATATTTGTTTTTCGTTTATTTTTTTTTATATTATTTAGGCCGTTAGTTTTCTCGTTTGAATTGTTTTACATTGTCATATAGGGGCCTTTCATAGCTGACTATGCGGTGTGGGTTTTTCTAATTGTTGAAGGCTATACGGTGACCTATAATTGTTATTATCGGACCACAGATGAATTATCACGTTGTGATTGGTTAAAAGCCGTCACGTGGTGACCCCCTATGAGACCGTATGGGGTAAGTAAGTTTCATATGGGGTTCATGACGCGTTAATGGCGACGTCATATATTCATGTTGTTGTGTTTCATTGGTTTTTTTTCAACAAAACGCCACAAAAACAGTCCAGCATCCGATAAACTCGTTATACGGTTAATTACTGACCCCCTACGGATCCATAGAGGGTGAATAAAATTTATATGGGACTTGGCCTCCGGCCTCACCCCCTATGGATCCGTACGGGGTCAGTAGCGAACCATATAACTTATAATGTCTGTGTCATTTTGGTTATTTTATGGATAGTTGTCTCAATGGCAATCATATCACATCTTCTTTTTTTTAAATTATTATTGTCAATGGTTCATAAAAAGAGTGCAAGGTCAGATGAATCATGACATACAAATCTCTACAAATATCCCGTAGACCAAATAAATGTGTTCCGATCGATACAGTGCCTTAGAAACTGACAAATGAAAAAGTTATGCTTGGCAACTTAATTCAAAACATAAGGTCAAACGTATATGGAACCTGACCGACAGCCAAACATAAACATCTTATGCCTCGTTCACACGGCCATTACTATCATTCAATATATCAAATAAAATTGACGTCATCATGGTCATATATGAAACATGCAGACAGACATGTACACCATACACGAATTACCATGGCGCTATAGCATACAGGTATATATCCAAAAGGCTAGACAACATAAAACGAGCATTGCCGAATGATGCATGATAATGAGTTCGATGTTATTCGGAACCTTGCAGGAGTCGAAAATGTACACCTCACAATCATAACAACAGACAGTTATCCTAAAGCTCTACGAATTCGCGATATGGATACATAACTAAGGCCGTTAGTTTTCTCGTTTGAATTGTTTTACATTGTCTTATCGGGCCCTTTATAGCTGACTATGCGGTATGGGCTTTGCTCATTGTTTAAGTCTGTACGGTTACCTATAGTTGTTAATGTCTGTTTCATTTTGGTCTTTTGTGGATAGTTGTCTCATTGGCAATCATACCACATCTTCTTTTTTATATTGACCACAAAAAAAAATCGTCATCCATGAAACAATGCAAATTTGGGGTCAGGGGAATCCTGTCTGATGGACATGTAGTTTATAGGATTCAATATACAAAATGTGGGTATCCTATAACTCGTAATAAGTGAGTACTTTACATGACAATAAAAAGTGTAATCCTACAATCATCCAACTATTTTACATTTCATTTTCTGAAAATATTAATACTTTGAAAAGCTTAAACCTATTTAGAATATTGACCTATATAGATTTTTTCTCAATATAAATAACAAATATAAATTATGATATAATTGAAGAATAATTTGAACGTCTTCGTAGAATCAGATCTTTCACGATCCTTTTCACGATCTTCAAAAATGCGGTACGTGATCTTTCACGATCTGAACAATCAATTTTTGTGTAAATAGTTCTTTATTTACCAAGTTTAAGATTATGTTTATACAAAATAACTATGAGAACCATTTGATTAATTCAAACAGAATCCCTTTAATTGTAATAAAGTAGTTTTTCCAGTCGAAATTGTGAAAAAATCATGTTTGTTTACATTTTGTATGTCACTGAAATGTTGAGAATCAATCTGCCTTTTGTTGTTTTGTAATAACTATGTACTTTTGAAACTGGATATTCTGACATACTGATCAATAATCTTGAACCATTTTGACAGACAGTTTTATTTTGTCGAAAACTTGTGTAATTAATTAAATTAGAATATGTATTGACCTTTTATATGTCTTCTCGATTAAATGTCTTTCACGATCCGTTACCAGAACTTTCACGATCGTCTCTCAATACTTGACCGCCGTTAGATAATCTTCCACGATCATTTCTCTCGATAAACCGAATGACACACGTGTGTATGGTAAGGTGAATAATCTTCACAGTTACATATGAATTAATCACATATTTGTATTTATAATTGACGACGTCATTTATACAGTACTAAGTTAAAATAGTATAACCCAAGCGAACGTAAACGTAATGAAATTTGTTTTTTTCTATACATAGCCATATTTTTGGTAGTTTTTTTGTGTGTCTCTGACACAAATTTTCAATCCATTCTACATTTCATGTCACTTATGCCACTTAAATCACACATGAGAATCATCAATTAGGAACTTTACATTTTTTAACCAAGTACTATATGTCTGTTGAATTTGGATGATTGGTCTATTAACAGACTTTAGGTATTCCAAAGGAGAAAAATTGTGCATCCCTACTGGCCGACTATTTTCATACTTGTTTGAATCATACTTCATTCAGAATCTTATGGACAAAAAGAAATAGCATTTTACAAATTTCTTCAATAGTACTCTCAGATATATTGATGATGTCATATCACGAAATAATCCACATTTCTGTCATAACTTGCATCAAATATATCCCAGTGAACTTGAAATTAATGATATTACTGATACTGTAAGGACTGCTTCATACCTTGATCATTTCCTCAATATTGAAACACATGGACGACTTCAGATAAAACACATTCACAAATGAATTGATTTCAACTTTCCGTTTATCAATTTCTAATTCTAAAGTAGAAGAAGACCTTTGCCCGTCGTGTGTTGTTTACAAATTCACACTGTACGGTCTTTATATACAGGATTTTAATCCTTATCCAGAAACTACTCAAAAGGAGTTCTGAGAAGTATCCGTATGTATCATTGTTTTCCTTTGATAATTGATATGAACATGATGAAGTGTTTTTGCCACTTAACATATTTGATGTCAGGAAACCTGTGATTTTTAATATTTTTCTATCATTAAGCCTTGCGTTTTATATGTACGACTTCCTCATTCAAATCTTTTTTTAAATGGGATTGTAGTAGTAACAATAAGTCATTTGTGGATAATAAAAAAAAAAAAAAATTTTGAATAATTTACATGGTTTAACTTTGTTTGTCTTGACATTTATTTTTGAGTTAGTGATTAATTAGACAGGAAAGTGAGTTGCTTTCATTTCTTACATATGGAGTTATAGCATCAAATACTCATTTGTAAATATTTTCCACATGCACTAGAGTATATCAAACTGGTTCACTAAGCAACTAATGAAAGACCTTGGGTCAATCTTCAAATAGTTAGTTGTAGACTAATATTAGCAATGTTTGATATGAACAATTTTACTCTATCAAACTTTGATCATTGAAGTCCATATTCAAAACATTGTTTATTCTTCTGTACGCATATATCTTGATTCAAGAAAATTTGGCCTGTTTCAGGTGGAATCTAAATTTACATTTTATACTAGACTTTCTTCAGCCTTAGCACTAAAGGGTACTTGGCAAAAGGAATTCTAAAATCATAATATTCTTTTAAATTAGTACTATACAGTTAGGGTTCTAATCTGGGAAATCTGACACATTACAAAATATATAATGAGTAAAGTATAGTACATCTAGCACTGGTAAACATAAACAAATTCAGTTTGAAATTCATTCCCTTTTTTCAAAAAATGAATCTGGTTTGTTTAAGAGTTGAATGTTTCCTTTCTTTTTTAATTCCTTGGGCTGTAAAGGCGTTGACCTGAGTACAATTTGTATGAAGCGGAAGCGCATCATTCTACAAATGTGAGCACGGTCAACGCTTTTACAATCATATTAAATTACTAAAAGAAACATTCAATTCTTATATATACGAATACGATATAAAGGTGAATTGTAGTATGACGCAAAAATGTTGTTATCCAATCAAAATAACATATTCTTCTGAAACATACATGTAATGTAATAATCAATGGTTTAATAAAATAAGGATGAACAATAATAATCGTGCGGGGAATGGTAAAATTTATTTAAACATGCATTTAAAATGCAAAAATTACACTAACTTCCTTCATATGCGAGTGTTTATTTTCTGATGTTTAATCTTAAAGTGCAATATAATTACGCAAATCTGTATAGTACTATATTTCCACTAGACATATCACTCAATAATTTATTGATATCATCCCACATGCATGTAGTATAAGTTATTTGCTTTAAAACTATTCCACAAATAATGGCAGGGAATAGTTATCAAAGGTACCAAGATTGTAATTTATGAAGGCATCTCTTTGGCTTTGAGATGAAACAGCAATATAAGCGATATTTTTTTTTCTTTTTTTCCTTGCATTATTGATACTCTATGTGCGTTATTTGCAATCAAAACGTTTTCTGTCCAACAATTTTGGTTATTTAGTTAAGGGCTTAAACGGATTTAAAGACATGTACTGTGCGTAATAATACAAACAATATATTATAAACCTTCTGTAAAAATATGATCTTCAATGTTATAAGAAGTCTAGTACCAAACTTCTTAACAGCAATTTTAAATATGTAAGAAGTAAAATCACAAAATTACTGAACTCAGAGGAAAATCAAGTCCGAAAGTCGATTATCAAATGGCAAAATCAAATGACAAAACACATAAAAGATTAATGGACAAGAACTGTTTTATTCCTGACTTGGTACAGGCATTTTCAAATGTATAAAATGGTGGGTTAAACCTGGTTTTCTAGCGCTAAACCTTTCATGTTCATGACAGTCTCATCAAATTCAATTATATTTACAATGATGCGTGAACTAAACAGACATAATAAATAAAATAGTAAAAGCTCAAAACTACAGCAGTGGTTTCAATATTATACCATTGCATTGTTAAATAGCTGTCTGTCCAACTATCCAAAAGTCCGTAAGTCCGTTCATTGAATATTTTTCTTCGCATCTTTCTCATAACTACATTAAAAGGATTTCTGTTATTCGGTTTCAGTGTTTTTTAAGTAAATGGGGTGTTTTCAGATTCATTACTCAACAACTGCCTGTTTATTGTCAAGTATTTGGCGGGGTATCGATCATCAGTGTATTATTCTGTTTACCACTACCCTACCAAGTAAAACATGAAGTGATAGGCTTTCAAATGATATATGATATAGCCGAGTGTTATCTGGGACATTCAGTACTATATTAAACTGGAGATATTCGGATATTTTATATTAAACAGAAACCTGGACTATAAACGAATTTGATTTTTAGGTGATTGTTTTTTTACTGTAGTACATAATACGGTATGTGTGCGAATATTTTAATAATGTGATCGCAGTATTTTCATACAAGGTTGTACAAAATGTTCATTATTATTTTGCTTTACATATATCAATTATCACAGTGACTGTTTCTATAATAATCTTTAATGGGCAAATACTACACAGTGTTTAAAAATGATCGTAATGATGAGTAAAATAAATAGTTAAGTTTAATAGAAAACGGTACTATTTATTCTGCCATAGGCAAACATACAACATTTTCTAAATTTACCACTTTTTATAATAAAAACCTTGATAGAACAGTAATGTGTGGTGTTAGTACCCTTTTACTCTATTTAAAAAATTAAAGCCAAATAGTATGATGACCAATTTCCAACGGAGCTTGTTTATGTTATCTATGCCCACCGTCATTTTACATCAACTTTATGAAATTTTGGAAGCCTTTTCGAATAATTCTCTAGAAAATATTTTGATAGGTTTCAAAATCTATATTGTAAATATACACACTGCAGTTATTCATAGATAAATAAAACAATATATTGACCCTTACATCCAATCACAGCGCTCCTACGTTGACTTCCTTCACCTGTCTTGGGTACACAAAAGGTCAACATAAAGCTGGGAAAATGTTATAGTACCGTCTTTCCTATACAAATATGACATACGGTTTGGTTTGCATTTGCAATGTATGTATAATAAGTAGAAATGAGATGTATATACGCGTAAAGAAGAAAAAAATCATACAGCTCAACTTAACATATTTCAGTTTCAAACTATCATTGTTTTCGAAATATGTTCAATCTACCAGGTTTGAAATAACATAGCAACAAGACGGGTGCCACATGTTGAGCAGGATCTGCTTAGCCATTCGAAGAACCTGAGATTACCACAGTTATTGGTGGGGTTCGTGTCTGTTTGTCTTTTTCTTTTTTAGCCATGGCGTAATCAGTTTGTTTTTCGATTCGTGAGTTTGACTGTCCTTCTGGTATCTTTTGCCTCTCTTCTGTATAAACATGATATGCGATTTTAAACAATTAATAATGATTTTAGAATAAATCTGGCATATGAATGCAGCTCCTAAACAAATGATTTTACGCTACAAAACTGCTCAGCGGGGAATTTTTATATTTGAGCATTTGAATTATTATTGATTCTTTGTCTTTTTGTTTCATTAGCCTTTCTCTTCGATGACCATTCTCAAACTCTCTTTCACTTTGCAATGAGAGTTTATGGATAAGGATAGAAATGTGTCCTTGTTACAGATCACCTACAGACCTTCTTAAAAGTTCTGTCAAAGTTATTAACGTACAAAGAGCTTGACACTCTCGCACATCCAAACATACGTCCCACTTTTGCAAGATTTTAGCTGTCGGTAGAAGGATACCACAATTACCATATATATTTTTATTCAAAGTCCCACGTTTGGTCAGGTTATAGTGCTAACAATGTATGTTTATATGTCAGTGAAAATGTAAACCATATGATTACCACATACTGGTACAGAAGTCGAAAAACAAACCTTCTTTGAAAAGGAAAACATTATTTCTGTCAAATTTGAGTGTTAATGATCAAACTGAGACAAATTTGTATTATTGATTTGGATTTGCTTCAGAACCACAATAGAAAACGTTTTTATCGTTTACAATTAAGCGATATGAAGAAATCATTACAAGATATTGAATGACTTAGCAATCCTCATTTATATAGAAAGGACGTAGATTTCACTTAGGAGTTAAGTTTTTGTTTTTCTATTCCGTGAACACTCAACGCGGACATATAAGGATGATCTACACTCTATGATGTATGTAATGCACAAGTACAAAACCAATTGAAACACTTTAAAATCTAAATTTGATGTAACTCTTTTTCCTTGACAATGTGTAATAAGTGATATAATTCATAATTTTTATCATACAAAAGTATATAATTTAATTTTAAAAAGGAAATTTCATGAAAGTTGTATCAATCTGACAAACTTTAACCGTAAATACATCAAACAGGCAAAACTTGGAAGTGATGAAATGTCTATACCTGACTCAGTGCAGGTAAAAATTTTCCTGTTTTTTTTTAATATTTTATTGCTTATATATAATTAAGTACTTTATAGTAACTAGGTCATCATCTGCACAAAACAAAATGTAAAATGATTGCTCAGCCGATAGTCGTCGTCATCGAGTGGTGTACACTACTAAAACATTTCTCTCTAGATTTTACAGCATAAAAAAAAGCATGACCGAAATGGTAACAAATGAAACACCGAAAGGTGGTGGGAGATTTTTATCTGAACAGATAGGCAGAAGATTCAAAAGGAATACATTCGTTAGTTTAATTGTTGTAACGTTGGTTGTCATCGTTCATAAGTTTTAATGGCTGAGTTTTGTTATTTAACACAGACAAGATACCCAACGAACAACCAATAAAGGACTTTAATTGACTGTCAATGAAACAAAGACAGGTTATTTTTCCCATTGAAACAAAAACGTTTCAACATCATTTTGAAATAATCGGCGTCTATAAATATTACTTACCATACTAAAGTAAATTGTTAAATATGGAAAGTACATGATAATGATAAAGTATACAAAATATATCAAAACTTGCTTAATATACAATCATGTAAATAAGATTAAAAAAAAACCAATACAACACAACTTACGCTTCTTGTGACATTTTTTTTTAATGATTTCATTGTTTCCACAATATACGAAAGAACCTGCAGACTTGAAAGAAGTTGCATTAAGACAATTCTAATTAACGAAATGACTAAGATCTGACCGTTGTTAAGAATATTGTGATACTAGTACTTTTAAACAAATCTTAATTCCATCGTTTAGATCGTCAACCAACTGGATCCTGAATTCAACATATTTTTAATTTGATATGTTTTGGGTTACTTGAAGTTAATCTAGATCCTTGTTAGTTTCTGGTAGATTTATTCATAACTTTCTTATACCATGTATATGGGAGCGATGAAGAGCTAAATAAATTGGATAGATATATTTCTGTATATATGTTACACTCTGGATGGATTTATTAATTTATGTAAGGTGTTTTGTCGTTTGATTTACTTCTTCTCCTTTGGGTGAACCTTGCATCTGTTATATTCAAATTATGGGGGTAGAAGAGAAAAGACCCAATTATCTTATGCAACAACAATTAAGACAACCTTCTGATGAATCCTAAAATATAGTTGTTATTGAGCAACATCACTTGAATTTCAGAAAGGCCTAACATAGTCACAATGATATATAAGGAGTACGACAAAATGTAATTGAGTTAAAAATCGTTAGGCAGGAGTGTCGAATGAATGTATGATACATATTGTACGTTTTCTGAAATTATAAATTACACACGATCGTTATCGTTTTTAAGAGACTCTTTAAACACTTTAAATCAGAAAATAAATTATCCAAATTATTTCATTTAATATGATTAAAGTGTCTCATCATATACAACTCGTTCGTTCTGCCAATATTAAAACGGGCTTTTGATACATGTCATTGTTAATTGAGAAAAAAATAGATATGAATGAAAAGTCATGTGATAATTTAAAACCCTCTGTCTCACTTAACTCCACCAAATACATGTTTAAGAATAATGAAGAGAATTCGTTAGAAATAAACAAAAATAAAAACATGCGGGAAGTATGTCTATAGTAAAAAATAGCTACTTTACCAACCCGTTTAAATCATAACAAATGTTTTAAGGCTTTAATGATATAGATATTTTCAAGTTACAAAAAACTAGAAATTAGTTATGAATATTATGTATGATTTGTTTTCCTATGCATAATTAATATGTAGTATATTTGCCACTTAATATATTTAAAGTAAGGAATCACGTGATTTTTTAATATTTTTTCATTACTTGTAATGTAAATGTACGTTCTACGACTTCCTTGTTCAATTTGTGAAAAATAATTTTTGAATGTGATTGTAATATTACAGAAAAGTCATTCTTGGATAAAAAAAAAAAAAAAAAAAAGTAATGGGATTGATGAATAATTTACTTTGTTTACCTTTGTTCGTCTTTATTTTCATTCTTGATTCACTGGTTAATGCGAAAGGTAAGTGATTTTTGCTTTCATTACTTACATGAAGTTATGGCAGGAAAGATTCTTTTTTTTTTAATTTCTCACATGTACTGGATTATATTTGTTCGTTCAACCAGCAACTAAAAAAAGAAAATAGAGTGTCTTATTCAAATAAAAACGTTTGATTTAGTTAACGTTACCAATGTTTGGGATGACCTATTTTAATTTGATATACTTAAGATAGTTGAGGATGAAATTCATAACATTTAGTCCTGGTATCTATGATGAGTTTATTAACATAATTTATCGCACCTTGGGGAAATGAAAAGTTAACGTTGTTATTGGTTTAACTCCGTCACGTGGTGACCCCAGATCGGCACTAAATTGCATATGGTGTTCATGACGTCACGTCTAATATTAATGGTGTCGTTATCTATTAATGTAATTCTATTTGATTGCTTATTAGTATACAAAACTTTGCAGGAAAAGTCTGCGATAAATTTAATACTAGTATACGGTTCATTACCGACCCCCTGGTAAAAGGTAATTTTCTAACTTGGGCAAACGGAGAGCTTAATTTTCTCCCAAAACAAATTCTATTGAAGACCAGGGTTTGCGCTCCAGACTTCTGGTTCAGTTAGCCAACGCTCTTGGTAATGAGCTAATGGAGTATCATACCAAACAATGGGGTAAATTTACAAATTAAATTTGGCAGGTACCTCCTTTTTATCAAACAAATTGTTACATAAAAAATCTTCAGTTGTATATATAGACCTGCAGATATGTTTTGTAATGCACAGATTAATCGTCATCGACATCACAGATAATTCATTCTAAAGTCTTGCTACGCAACACCTTGAATTTGTAATGAGGTAGTCGTTTTGACAATGTTGAAGACATCACTCTGACCTTTAAATGAAGAACAGCAATAACAGTGATGTCCAAAGACATGTGCAGTGCTTAAGATAAACACAAATGGTTCTCAATTCTTTTTTTTATGAACAGCCATTTTGTATAACGAAAAGCTCAAAAACTTCATCAATGGCTACAATAAAGGACCACCTTCATGTTTCATAAAGATATATTTTTTCTCATATAAATAGATAAGGTTTTGACTTTGTTTTATTCATAGGTGAAAATGTACAAACTTACTCAACAAAGGCAAAATACAACTGGTTCCAAGTCAGGAATGAATGTTCACTAGTAGGAAATGAGTCTACAACTATAGATATTCCAAACTTAAACTCTGATCTTAGGTGGACAGGCTATAGTGCTAGATATTTGCCATGGGTAGAATACTTAGGTAACTAAATGTACAGTATAGAACAATTTAGAACAACACAATACGACAGAGTAGGTATTAACTATAGTAAGAGATAGCAGGTACGTTTCTTCATTATGATGAAATGCATGTCGACATTTCAATTATTTGCAGCTTAAAAGCAGGGATAAGATAAATAGAACTAAATAAAAAAAGACCATCATTCGAAGACAAAACAACTCCAGTGGCAAAAAGAAAACAGTTGTGCAACCTCACAAAAATCTGTCAAAATACTCCTGTACAACTCTGTTTAGAACGGATATGTGGTGATAAGCCATAGGAAAAAAACAAATTGACAAAATGGTAAAATCTAAAGCCTTGGTCACGCCTTACCGGATAGCACGAACGGACGCCAAACGGATGAAAATATAAGTTGTCCGATTACAAAATTGTTATCCGTTGGGAGTCCGTTGAGGTACTGGCCAAATAAAACGGACGCATAACGAATGCATAATGGACACACACCGGATATGCAACGTACGAGAAACGGAAACGTAACGGACAGAATGAATGTCGAACGTACATCCAATGGACGAGTACCGCAAAAAACGGACACTAAACGGAAGCGTACCTGATAAAACGGATGAAAATATATAAAGGCAACAATAATAATACATGTAAATCGCATAAATATTCAAAAATTTTCTGTGTAACTGCTTTTGGTGTGTTCTTCAAAATGCCGCTAAAGGGCAGTATCTGGCCTGAATAAGAGCGGATTGATTGTGAAGACGTGCCCTTACTCTAAGAACGATTATGAATAATAAGAATTCATGAAACTTAAAAAAATCTTTATATATTGGCATTTCTGACGCGAAATTTTTTATTTGCATTTATTCGTTTCAGATCCGTTCACGTCCGTTTTATTCGTTATACGTCCGGTAGAAGTCCGTTTCACATTCGTTCGACATCTGTTTTATCCGTTAGACGTCCGTTAGAAGTCCGTTGGTGAATTTATCTGCCAGACCTCCAACGGATGTATAACGGACACGTCATGGATACAAAACGGACGACTACCGGGTGTTCAACGACATTTCATCCGTTGGACGTCCGTTCAAAGTTTTGAACATGCTCAAAATTTTCCACCGGATAAAACGTTCGCTAAACGGACATCCAACGGATATGGACGGACGTCTAACAAATAAGAACGACCGTCTAACGGACATGAACGGATTGAAAAAAATATTATCCGTTAGGCATCCGTTCGAGCTATCCGTTAAGCCTCGGTCACACCTTACCGGATAGCTCCAACGGACGCCTAACGGATAACTTTTTTTCAATCCGTTCATGTCCGTTAGACGTCCGTTCTTATCCGTTAGACGTCCGTCCATATCTGTTGCATGTCCGTTAAGCGTACGTTTTATCCGTCGACGGCTGTTCTGTCCAGTGGATAATTTTGAGCATGTTCCAAACTTTGAACGGACGTCCAACGGATAAAATGTCCGTTGAACGTCCGTTAGACGTCCGTTTTGTACGGTACTCGTCCGTTTCGTTTCCGTTTTGTTTCCGTTACGTGTCCGTGATACATCCGTTGGAGATCTGGAAGATAAATTCACCAACGGACTTCTATCAGACGTTTGACGGATAAAACGGATGTTGAACGGAGTAGAAACGGACTTAAACCGGACGTATAACGGATAAAACGGATGATGAACGGATTAGAAACGGATAAATGCCAATTGAAAATTTCGGGTCAGAAATGCCAATTGTTGATATGTCAGATTTCTTAAGGTTATTATTATTTATAATCGATCTTATAGTATAGGCACGTCTTCACAATCAAGCAGTTCTTATTCAGGCCAGACACTGTCCTTTGGTGGAATTTCGAAGGACAAACCAAAACCAGTTACACAGACACATTTTGAATATTTATGCGATTTACATGTATTATTATTGTCGCCTTTGATTTTTCCGTATATCTTGTTCATCCGTTTTCTCCGGTACGCTTCCGTTATGTGCCCGTTTTATGCGGTACTCGTCCGTTGGATATACGTTTAAACATCCGTTCTGATTGGTACGTGTCCGTTTCTCGTACGTTGCATATCTGGTTTGTGTCCGTTGTGCATCCGTTACACGTCCGTTATATTCGGTCAGTACATCAACGGACTCCCAACGCATAACAATTTTGTCAACGGACAACTTTTATTTTCATCCGTTAGACGTCCGTTCGTGCTATCCGGTAAGGTGTGACCGAGCCTTTAATGTGTGATCGAGGCTTAACGGACTAATTTAAAACAAAAAACACCAAGTTTTATTTTGATATGAAATCTAATAAAGAAGAAAATTGGGAATTATTAATTTTATTTTTTGAAACTTCCTGACTTATGTGACGTAGTTTAAGTCGTTGATGCATGCCGGGAGTGAAAATGTCTCATTTAAACTTTGTTCGTTAACCATCTAATAACGCGATTTAAAGCGCATCGACGACTTTTGGTGTAGCTATTAACCAACGAAAAATAAGTGATAGCCGTGCAACTTTTAAAATTAGATTGTGTGGATTTTTTAAAACGAATTTTAATAATAAAAGTAAATCATACAATAGAACATTTTTATGATTTTTTTTCTAAAAATACTTTTAACAAACATATGAAACTGACATGATCGATAGACAAAGTGTTTTAAAAATACATGTTTGTAATCTGACCATTTTGCTTCATTCCAGCAATCATTTTCACTTGCTTGTACGGTGGAAACAAATAAAATGTGTATTGTTTTGTGCCACCTAAAGAATGTGGAATGCGTAGTTTAACTCAAGGTAATTAAAAGATTAGCATTATGTAATTCTAATCTTTTGATCCTCATTCAGAGAAATCTAGGCGTCACGGTTCACTGGCATTTCAGGTGTGATCAACATTTGGTATCAATTGTAAACGGGAGTCAGACAAAGTTTCAGACACATGAATGTAAAAAAAAAATTAAAATTAATTAACGGGAATAATAAGATCGCACAATAACTGGATAGCTGTTGAATATTTTTATATTTTGCATGAGATCACTTTTAATGAATTATGACTTTTGATTACTTTAGTAACGATAAAATACTGAATTATAATAATTGAAGTATTTATAAATAAAAATAGCCTTCTAAACACGAGTTTATACAGTTCATTAACAATTGCAATTATATATTTTAGTCCACCCAAAGTGATCTTTTTACCTATTTAGGAATTAATGTGCTAATCAAAATATTTTAAATCTCTCAACACATCAATACTTCAGATATTTGAAAAAAGATGTTTTAAAAAAATTGACAGGATATTAAAGGATCTAATTGGAATGGAATCAACAAATTACGAACAGATACGCTTTTCAAGTGTGAAAAACATCAACAAATTTATACATAATCGGGAATGTCCTTCCTAAAATACTCTTCGTCTCACAGCGTAACTATAATATAATACTTTAGCTATTTGACCATGTATTAAAAAAAAATGAACGAATTAAATGTCATATTTCCCTATTTTCTAATGTAATTATAAGTCTGTTTCAACTGGCAAGCGGACAAGCAGTTTATTCTTTAAATTGCTGTTATTGAATATCAAGAGAGAAAATAAATTCCGGAATTGATTTGAAACTTTGATACTCTACAGTTTTCCTGGAAAATATTCACATCCCTCGGTATTAGTGTACTTCCAGTTGCGTATGTATTACATGCATGTCGGAACAATTGTGATGATGACGAATTTCTTCCTTTTTCGAGAACAATCTAATTGATATATAAATGTCCATAACTTCGATGAGACATATAAAGTTATATACCGACCTGTATTTAAATCTCTTCTTCTTCTTTTGGTATACAATAGTCTATCGACATTTGATGATTACATACTGTTGGCATACGTGGACTTGTCATTTTACAAAACTTTTACCCCAATTTACGCAAAATGTATGTTTCTTTCTTATGTTCTATTTATACATGTATATATTTTAATTTGCGCTATAGTTCCGTAACATATAATCCAGGCGTATATACGAATGGTCGACAAGTGCGTACATTTTTATAAATCAATATTTCTGGCCTTCACCATTGACAACGAGTATGTATTACATTTTAACAAATTTACCCTTGGAAAAAATACGTATATAGATTTTTATGTCATCAAATCTGTTTGGTTTTTTTTTTGGTATTATTTATATTTTTATAAATAATTTTCTTTTCACCAGAAATGTTATTTATAAACAAGCGTATGAGTTTGGTTTTCATGTTATATTTGTTATTCTGGTGGTGTTTTGTCTGATGCTTGGTCCGTTTCTGTGTGTGTTGCGTTTCGGTGTTGTGTCGTTGTTCTCCTCTTATATTTAATGCGTTTCGCTCGGTTTTGGTTTGTTACCCCGATTTTGTTTTTTGTCCATGGATTTATGAGTTTTGAACAGCGGTATACTACTGTTGCCTTTATTTAGTAATATCACTTTCGGACACGCAAGATAGAGATGTTTATTATACACCTAATAGTTCAAAATTGAAAGTTATAAGTTATCAGCCGTGTACACTTATCAATATACGAAGTGAAACGATGCATGATTTGCAAACTCGACAGGAAATCGCTTGAATACCTGGACGTGTCACCTAACAGCCCCTACAATACCTTTGGGAGTAATACCTTTAGCCATGCGGGTGATCAGTGGAGCGAAGATCCTAATTTATTTGAATAAAGTGTATTACATAAAAGAATCATGAACTAATCAAATTTGGAAAACAATTCAAGTTTCAGGGAAGACTTATTTATGATTTGAAATTTTGACTTTTTCAATAATTCCTATATTATCAGTCTAAAAATAACAGATCATGGTTATATAAAAAAAAAAGAAGAAAATTTTCCGTATCAAGTTAGTGAACTAGTCGGATAAAACAACCGTACGATTGACGAGATATCGACACGCAATTACGACTACATCGGGTTACTGTAGTTTTGGTCCTTAGACATATCGCGACTGCAAATCTGAGAAGGTGACAAAATGGCCGACCACAAAGAATTGATACTCTAAATTTAAAATCGATGGTGATCTCTTATCCAGCAGAATAAAACTTTAATATCTATGAATTTGAGCATTTTTATACAGAAGAAACATAATATCAATTTTTGATTTTTTTGCGAGGTTTCCCTTTAAACAAAGAGTAAGAATCTTACCGTACTCAAATTGTTGATGCATTTATAACTAGTTTTACAAAATAAGTCATTTTACTTTTTATATTTGATATTCATCCAGTATTCAAATAAGGCATGTACATCATGATTTAAATAAAGTCATTTAATCATAATTATTTTACTGACAAGTTTTCCGAGGTAATCTTTTGTTCTAAACGTTACGTTTTACCTTAACCAAGGTAACTTGCACTACAAGTTATTGTTCCCTTTATCAAAATAACGTTTTCTTTAAAAAAATTAGGTATATATAATGTAATAATCACACTATGTCGAAAAGGGTCAAAATGGCAGATATCGAAAAACCTAATGAACCTATGTCTGATCAAAATATGATGGTAACAATGTGTGTTGCGACAAGATAGGACACATGAGGATTTACAATTGCCATGACAAGCAGATACCAAACGACAATACATAGACATTGTTGCTAGTTTGCAGTCCTATGACCCTCGCATATACAGATGTTGTGTATTGTTTTGGTTTCCCTCAACTTAAAACAAATGAAAGACGGCCGATAAGAAAACGAAAACATACTTCTGATTTTGAAGATAACTAGCCGATTGACTTTTAAAGTTCAAATAACCAATGTCAGCAAAGTTCTAGTGAATCATGAAAATCTTTAAAGATCTTGACAAAAATATACGGTGTATTCCCACTAAAGATCCCCTTCCCTGCTACTCAGTGCCCAATCCAAGGGTAGGGGTTCCGACAGTTGGACCCGACTTTTATATAAAAGATTAATGCATTTGAATCGTTGGAAACCCCCTTTTTGCTCTTCAGATAGGAACCCCCGGTTGAATCAGCCCCTGATTTCCCCCAAAAATGAAGTTCCTAAATATTAAATCTGTATTTTTGTATGTTGAGCGTGTGAAGTGGATGTCGGGTTTCTAATGCACACACCTATTCTTTAGTATGTCCGAGTATGAATGTTTTTTTTTTTTTATTCTCGAGACGAAAAAGGGGGGGGGTCTTTTTATAAAACAGTAAGATATACAGTTAATATTACCTTTATTATTAAATTTTTCGAAAAACTAAGGATTTTCGTATCCCAGGAATAGAAATAATTTGCCCTATTTGGCACATTTTTTTGGAATTTTAGATCCTCAATGCCCTTCAACTTTATACTTTTTTTGGCTTTATAACTATTTTGATATGAGCGTCACTGTCGAGTCTTTTGTAGACGAAACACGTGTCTGGCGTACTAAATTTTAATCCTGGTACTTTTGATAGCTATTTACACCACTGGGTTGATGCCACTGCTGGTGGACGTTTCTTATCCGAGCGTATCACCAGCCCAGTTGTCAACACTTCGGTATTGACATAAATATCAATTATGTGGACATTTTTATAAATTTCCTGTTTGCAAAACTTTGAACTGTTCGAAAATCTAAGTATTTTCTTCTCCCAGGAATAAATTACCTTCGCCCTATTTGGCACAATTTTTAGGAATTTTAGATCCTCAATGCTCTTCAACTTTGTACTTGTTTGGCTTTATAACTCTTTGATATGAGCATCACTGGTGAGTCTTGTATAGACAAAACGCGCGTCTGCCGTACTAAATTATAATCCTGAAACATTTGATAGCTAATTAAACTGTAGAGGTAAGTACTTTGAATTATAATATTGCCTTTATCTTTAGTCTCTTTAAAGTTTTACCAAATCCAACGCTTGCAACAAAATTTCGTCAGCCTTATACTCGTCCATATTGACAACTGTATACAAGGAGCATGATGTATATTTTGTTTTTAATAAGAATACACGGGGCCGTCAAACTTGACCTGCTGATCCATATCAGCACATGGATTTAATGGGAATGTCCAAAACAACTTTGACATTTGTAAAATATATTCACTTGTCAAAGTTTGAACGAAGATAACCAAAGAAAGGTTACTGGTTTCGTGTGATATTTTTTTTTATATTAAATATAGTTTGATATTTTCAAAAAATATGCAATCGTTGTTTTTGGGGGTTTTTTCATTAAAAAATCAATGTTAACAAATATAGGGTTTAGAATAGGGTGTAAGCTATTTATACTCCTCGGGATACGGCGTGTCTGGATAAGAAATCAATCCGGCCTTCGGTCGACGGGATTTCTTTTTCGGACACACCTATCCCTCGGTGTATATCTATTACTTAACCAATATAAGTGCTGGAGATTTAATATCACTGGTGACTAGGTATCATGTATAATATTTGATAAACTCCACAACATGGCATAATCCAAGGACAAAGAAAGAAAGCCAAGAATAACCGAAAATATCGATGGCACACGATCAGGAACAGATAATGTGCCAATCTTAAATCATCATGAATTAAGAGAGTTGTCATGTAAGAGGGATTGATGCAACGTTTACGCATCTGAAAAATTGGATATACGCTGCCATATAGCAGATATGCAAACACACTAGCAAGGTAGAATCGTTCTCATTTTCAACGACTGTGTCAGTTAAGCTCTGCAACATACCACATGTTAAAAGTCGTGAAAATGCATGCATACTCATAGCCAAAGCATTTTGACTAGTTTGAAACATTATTGAGACTAATACAACTTTAAAGGAAAGTTCAATAACAGCTATCAACATTTCCCCAGACGTTATTCTCCTTGCTAAAATTAATACTAGTACTTGATTGTCTAAACATAAAGACACAGTTCAGTTATATCGCTGGGACGCAGATAACACTTACCATTTCTGACCTATTAGTGTTCAATTGTTCAACTCGTGATAGAAAGGACGAAACACTGCAACTTATTACTCATCAGTTAAAGAGCCATGCTTCTCGGTGTTTGGCCCACCATTTATCACTCTTACGGAGGTAACTAATGTCTGTGTAACTGATTCGTGTTGACAGCTTTCACTGAAAGCTATGCTTAGTATTTTTCCGATGCGTTGTAGTAATCATCCCTTCAATGACACCATAACATGCTCACGTCATTTGCACTGTACAAATTAAAAAGACCAACAAGCTCGAAGATTAACACAATATATGTTCCACACTGTAAACCGTCGATGTTTTCTATCAATTGAGCTAGCACAATTCCATTGATAACAAATTTTTGACTTTCTTTCATTTTGTCTTTGGATTGTGTTTCTTGAAATTTTAACAATTATGTAGACTGAAACATGGCTACCTGTGGTATCAAATATCCAGCGCTGATGTTGCCCGAGAGAACAGTAGTATTTAGATTAAATGCACAGTCACATACTATATTGTCAATCATATATGTCGAATGGTTGTGAAGATCGTCAGATATATCACCACATAAAAACACCCTGCAATCAATATTTTTGTAATTCAACACAACTGCTATTTGTTATTTTTCTTTGATCCTTTTTAATCGGTGATGACTCGACTTCCACTTCATAAGTCTGTTTTATTTTGAGTTCTGAAACTTATTTAGGCAAAATTTGAGCAATTTTGTCTTGTGATTTTGGAGTGATTCAGCAGTTATATGGCTTTTATTCAACTGTGCCAAGTTGCGTGGTGGAATAAACCTATGCAATGCGCATCATCGTTGTATGCTAGCATCAAAGGACCTGCTCCATTGTCTATGTCTGTAATATTGTTATCTGCTTGACAGTGAAAATTCCACGTGTTCTCTCTGGGCAGATTACATATTCTTTCCAGTCTAATTGTTCATGAGTTTTTTCAACTCCATGATTTTCGATATCTACAATTGTGATTGTTTTCGACAAAGTTTGGTCATAAATTACATTATATGTATACTAGTCAACAAAAGAAACGATATTTATCAAAAAGTATTAAATATAAAACAAAATGAGATACACCATTTTTCAATGCTTTCATTTGCAATGTATGCATATTTGATAATGAAAATCAAAACTTGTCGGAAAGTATCTAAATTCCGTGTAAACGATCATAGGGTGCAAATTAGTTTTGCGAAAAGTTGAATAAAAAATCGACACATAATTTTCTAAGTATTAAATAAAATTTCAAATTTGTTTAAAAATATTCAATTTGCTAATCAAGTAATGTTCATGTTGTAACTAACATGACTCATAGGTTGAAATATTGGTTTTTTTTCACAAAGTGTTTTTTTGAAATCTCAAAAAATTAAAAACAAAATATTTTCTTCTCAAATCAAAACAACACACAGTAAATTTGGAACCTTTCTGATTAGTTTTAAGATTACTTTACACATACTGTCTATGGTAAATCAGTTGATAATGTATACATTTTAACGACTTTTTGATGGACCGAACTTTGCTTAACAAATAAATGAAGAAACTGTATGATTTTTAAAAACAAATTGATGGCAAACATTGTCTTTACCTTTAAATGAGAGGTTGGCATCATTAGCTGAACCTAATTTTAAAATTGTTGTTTAATGTAAATTTAAAAAAAAAAAAATCGCCAAAAAAACGTCACGAAAGCAAAAACCTTTTTTTTAAACGGATTTATATTTCCATAATGATTAAGTATAACTACCTTCAATATTGGTCATATAACGGAAAACTTTATCTTTAATTTGAAAAAAAGTCGTGTATCGTTTCTTTTGTTGACTAGTATCTATATATATGTATATGTAAGTTTCTGTTTAAGTTACTAAGCCCAAACAAATTATGCATAAAAATGGTTAGGTGCCTTCATTTCGTCAACATGTGCATGCCTTATAGGAACACTTGGTGAATAACCAAAATAAACAATAATCAAATAAGAATGATTTGTAAAACTAGTTGTGATTGCCTATTGACATAAGTATAAAGGCATATTGCAAATTGATAAAAATAGCGAATATTGTTATATCAGAAATTCTTGTTTTCACAATAGTCACCATTCAAGATTTCAAGATGGCCGCCAGTACTTGAATATATGAAGTATTCAGATGATAGTCCTTTTTAGTGATAAATATACACAGTGTTATAAAATTTGAAAAGTCATCGTTTTCATGCATTTGTTTTAATGTGTTTTTATTAATCCTATGGCGAATGTTCGCCCAGAGCAGCTATTTTATTTTTCTTGAAAGGGTTCATAGCTATAAATGTTTGCTTTGACCTCAACTATAATCATGCAAAGTTTGATGTTTATGCCACCATCTGAACAATTGTTTCACAAATCGAATGGACTAATTGGTTTGACCTTGAACTTGTTAATTATTAGCAGTATTGAGCATGTGCAAATAAAATGTCGGGAATTGTGTTATTTTCAAACAACCCTATTGTCCTACATTAATTGTATATGAATAAGACCTCGTTATTTTATGGTGATACTTATATTTCTTTTTTGGTAATTGGAAATCACTTATGTCATTTTAAACAAACTAACTTTTATTTCTGTTTTCGTTAGGTTGTTTTGGATTAAAAGCTGATAAACATTTAGTGCTGAGTAGGACACACGTAGAAAAGGGAAAACAATTGATAGAGTGTTTGTTGCATTGCAAACAATCCACTTTTATTGGATTACAGGTAAATATTGCATTACCTAACATAAACAGTATAGATATATAAGATAAAAGTAATCTTTGTATTGGCACTATTATTCAACTGAACAGCAAAACAATGAATCCTACAAAAGAATACACCAACTAGCTCAACCATAATAAAAAGGGTAATTGCTTAACTGTAAAAAACAAGTGCAGTGTTTAGCTACTATAAAAGAAAATAATTGTTAAAAATTTAATGTTGAAGTTCGACATCTCATGAATGTTGCTTCATTCAAAATGAAACACTTTCACGCCGCACATTATTATCATGGAAATAGTCTCTATGATCAAACAAGCAAAACAGCATATAAATTAACCACAGCTCACAAAAAATATACATTAAAAGATGAAATTGAAACTAAACCCCAAATGAATATAGATCTTCTAATGTAGAATGTTATTTTTAGAGCGATTTCCGAAATAAAATATAAAACCAGAAAGTTTCAAAAATCTTAATTATCAACACTTTTTTTTATCGACATTATTGTAAAATAAATATTTCAAATTGTGAAGTGTTTATTTCCATCCTTACATAATCAGGGATCTTTATAAATGAAAAATTAACAATGGAGGAACTTTCACCATGACAAAGTCCTGCGTCTACGGCGTTTAAAATAAATAAAACAACTGTTTTGTTGCTTTTTTTTTCTCTGATACGTCATAAGTACCATGCAAAGCATATTACAACAACATGTTATTGCAGAAGTCGTGCATGTTCGCTAAACAAAATTGTCTTGAAGCCGTGCTGGTTCTGTGCCTTTATATTTTAGTCAAAACATTTTATTCCTTCATATCCATTTAAGGAATGGTGAACAGGCTGATATATTGCTCATTGTATTTTTTTCAATATTGAATAACAAATATCTTAATTAATTGTCATTTGTAACAATTACAATGACACGTCTGTATTGCTTCCTCTTAGTCAAGACGTCGGCGATGTTAACAATTTGTTACAGTTTTTGATAAGGTCAGTTCAGTTCAAGAGAAACAACTTATAGTAAGTCGACAACATTTGGTATGCAGTTGTATTATCATTGACATATCTCATTTTCATGGAAATTATTCTGCTCATCGTGGTCGTGGTCGGTGGAATGCAATTTTGCATAGCTTGCATGTTTTATACTTGCTTGTGATGAGTCAATAATATTTGATATGTATCTGTGTTAGCATCTAGCTTTCAAGGATAATAAACAGCTCTGCACCTTCATGGATTATCAGTGACTGTGACTATTTTGGATATTTTATAGGTTAACGTAGTGCTTTGCAAGTATTTAATCTGATTATACACACTTTAAATGTTATCCTGGTATTTCCAACATTGTCCTTAATTGAATTTTGGAAGAACTGTCTATCAGAAATAGTAGGTCAATTGATCTTATATTTACGCTTGTTGATTCAAGTTCATACGTACATGAATATGATTAACTTTTGAAAAACACTACATGTTAATTGTTAAATCTCCGCATCGATAATTTTGTTGGGTTTTTTTTTTGGGGGGGGGGGGTGTACTGCGTCTTTTTTTCTTGATGTTTACAACTTTCCGTAATTACCTAATGGCAAATAGAGTCTGACATTGTTACACTACTGTTAAATAAATAATGCAAATAGATAAAAAAAAAAAAAAAACCACAGACTTTACTAGGGGACTATTTTTTGGACATAACATACCGATTAACAAACAAGAGAAAATGAAGTACACTCATGTACACACATAAAAGCTACTCCAAAACTGTAAAAATATAGGATACACAATTATGATCTGGTGACAATCTTGTGGCTGTTAAAAAAGAAAAGAGAAATGTCTTCTGTATATGAAAATGAGGTCCATCGTAGAAAAGAGTTAATCACTGCTATAAACTTCCAGCTAAAGAGTTTAGAACTGATCAATACCAAATTTTGAAAAGCTATTTGAAATATATGAACGTATTCGATCTTTCACGATCCTAACACAATGCTTCTCAATCGGTATGTGTTCTTTCGCGATCATTTATCTCGATAAACCGAATGACACCCGTGTACAAGTGCTCAATATGCATACATGTACTTCTTTGTTGATTGTTTACTATAACACGGTTCTCCTGCGAGGGAACGTTTTGTGCTGGTGATTCGATCCTGACGGGTGCTGGTGGGTTTGTTTACATTGTATCAGAAAGGCAATAAAACAACTGTCTTGTTGCTTAATTTTTTGTCTGATACGTCATAAGTATAATACAAAGCATATTACAACAATATTTTATTGCAAAAGTCGTGCATGTTCGCTAAACTAAATTGTCCCGCCACCGTGTTGGTGATTAGAAAAACGGTCCTGTTTTTGTGCTCCTATGTTCTGGTTCTGTGCCTTTATATTTTAGTCAAAAGTGGCAAATATTTAAGATCATTGATGCTTAACTGTAATTGACTAATTAGCAGTTACCTGTTTTCTTATTGTTTATAATCATAAAATAATTGTGAATCTGTTTACTGCAATTATGAACAAAATAACTCGTATTTTTTTAATTAAAATTGAGAATGGAAATGGGGAATGTGTCAAAGAGACAACAACCCGACCAAATAAAAAACAACAGCAGAGGGTCACCAACAGGTCTTCAATTTAGCGAGAAATTCCCGCACCCGGAGGCGTCCCTCAGACTAACAAAGGCCAGAGGCTCCTGACTTGGGACAGGCGCAAAAATGCGGCGGGGTTAAACATGTTTGTGAGATCTCAACCCTCCCCCTATACCTCTAACCAATGTAGAAAAGTAAACGCATAACAATACGCACATTAAAATTCAGTTCAAGAGAAGTCCGAGTCTGATGTCAGAAGATGTAACCAAAGAAAATAAACAAAATGACAATAATACATAAATAACAACAGACTACTAGCAGTTAACTGACATGCCAGCTCCAGACTTCAATTAAACTGCCTGAAAGATTATGATTTCATCATATGAACATCAGGCACAATCCTTCCCGTTAGGGGTTTAGTATCATACCATCATAACATATATGAGAAGAACATAACCCGTGTCATGCCAATAACTGTTTTTAGAATAAATGTGTTTAGTTCCGATGCAAAGACCTTATCAGTGACTCAATATTAACGCCAAAATATGCAATCTTTAATGACTTGACAACAGTATCGTAATTATATCCTTTCTTAATAAGTCTATTCAAAGGTTTTGTAAGTTTCTGAGGTGAATACTGACACCTTTGTGCTTTATAAAGAATATTTCCATAAAAAATTGGATGTGAAATACCTGAACGTATTAGAAGTCTGCATGCTGAGCTATATTTACGAATGATGTCTTTATACCGATGATAAAATTTAGTAAATGTTTTGACTAGTTTGTGATATCGAAAACCCTGGTGTAATAATTTTTCAGTAATACATAAATTTCTCTCGTTAAAATCTAAAACATTGTTACATACACGAGCGAATCGTACAAGTTGAGATGTATAAACACCGTAAGATGGTGACAAGGGAACGTCACCATCTAAAAACGGATAATTAACGATAGGAAATGAAAAATCATCCCTTTTATCATAAATTTTAGTATTCAGCTTTCCATTAGTGATATATATATCAAGATCGAGAAAAGGGCAGTGGTCATTGTTAGTATTAGCTTTATTTAAAGTAAGTTCAACAGGATAAATTTCATTAATATACATACTGAAGTCGTCATTATTGAGAGCCAAAATATCATCCAAATATCATCCAAATTGACTATTTTCTGTTTTCTCCTTTTAAATGATATAAAAAGCCGTTATCGGTTATCAATATATTAATGAACTGAACAAAACATACAATACAAACAAAGTTGATCAAGCAAACACTGAGGTTCAGTTTAGTCTGAACACTTCTTAGATGAGTTTAGATAATGAATTCAGTGTAATCTAAGCATCCTGAATATTGTTTCTCTGACAAAAGGAGTAGGCCCTAAAATATAGCAGTTTTAGAAAAAAAATTAAAATGTAATCATTAAGCTATATATTGGAAAGTAAAATGCTTCTGCTACATAAATATGAGATGTTTTTATCAATACAATGCACAAATATCGCGTTCTAGCATCATAAAGTCATGATAAATTACTAAAATTTTCAAAATTTTAGCATAATTTTGGTTAATTTTTAGACGGTTTTCGTCTAAAATGAAAGTGGCCGCATTTGTGTTCATTCATAATATTGAAATGTAAGTTGTGTTTGATGATAATACAAAACATATATAAAGGTTGAGGATGAACACGGATGCGGCCATCTGAAAAGCTACGTTTATTTGCATATTTGATAGATTTGTAATATCTTTCATTTTTGCTGGTGTGTTTTGTATATGCGACTTTTTGTGTTTCCTTGTTTCTTATAACGCGACTCTGTACTTTTAAAGATCCCGGCATTGTGTTATTGTTCCATAATATGTCATTATGTTTTTGTTTATTATAAATTTGATAGTTCTTTGAACGACAAACGACAAAATTATTTCGCGTAGTAGTTTTAACCATATATAGATTCTTAAAAATTCTAAAGAACTGCTGGATAATTTGTAATCTCAGTCTGTTTCTCTAATTAATTCTAACATAACTGTTGATTTTATAACCCTGCATACCACCATGTGAAATTATAATTGTTTTGTATAGATATTGAGAGACAAAATTTCTTTTTTGTGAAGTTTGTATTTCTGATGCCCAACATGCGAAACAGGATTGTGTTTTTTAATTTGATAGACGCTTTTTGTGTGTTTTGTATATGATTGTTTGTCTTTAGATTGTAACACAGTGATGACTGCTGTAACCATATTTTGACTATCTTACCGATTATGTCTGTTATGTTCACGCATCGTTGTAAAAATACCGAAATTTGGTGCGACTGTCATAAAAGTGAAAGGTTTAGCGCTATAAAACCAGGTTCAATCCACCATTTTCTACATTTGAAAATGCCTGTACCAAGTCAGGAATATAACAGTTGTTGTCCATTCGTTTTTTATGTGTTTTGTCATTTGATTTTGCCATGTGATTAGGGACTTTCCGATTGAATTTTCCTCGGAGTTCAGTATTTTTTGTGATTTTAATTTTTCGTATCACTTTGAGATACGTGAAAACCAAACATGAACCTAATACCCGTTGCACCATTTTGATTTTAAGCGTAAATACTTGAATAATATATTTATGTTATTTTAAATGGGTTTTTATCTTTCAGCAGTCACAATGTGTGTGTCTTGACGATTTAATGGTGACAACTGAATACATAGAAAACCCGTGTAATGCATACCCAGCCAAATGTCAGGGAGACCAAAATGCTTTCTGTGGAATTCTCGTAGAAGCTGGACATAGTTTAAATGCCTTTTCATTATATCAAAAAGGTATTTATCAAAAAGTCTAAGTCGGTTATAATGCATTGTTTAGTTGGAATTCAGAATATTCTTTGCGATATTTCGAAGCAACTTTCAAAAGATGTAACTGCATATAGAGTAACAAGAAACCTTGAAAAAGTGTGTTCTATCTTTTAATTGAATTGGGTTATTCTATTTAAGTTCGTTACCGTTCAACATGATGACAATTCTTCACGTTTTAACAGAACATAAAGGGGGATATGCGGTAAATGTCATTTAAACAAACTTGAGTGTAGACGAATTCGATTCAGCATTACTTGATGTTTTATCAGATAAAATGTAATCTTTTACCCAGGGTAAAAATGGTCATGTCCGATATAGTTTTACAAGGAGGTTTATAAGCTAGGGGACTTTTCATAAATATAAATTACCAATTGCAGACAAATTATATGTATCTATAAATAGGATTTTTTTTCAACTTTTAATTAAAAGCGGAGTCATGATTATGGCATTATCTTATAAAAAAAAAAAATTTCTATTCAATAATAGGCTTACTTTATAAAAGAATTATAAAGGAAACAAACAAAACTTGCGAGAATCGAATGCAGTTCATAAAGATAGAAACTAGGTGCATCAACATGATAGGCTTCTCTGCTTTGCATTAACTAGTCGCACTGCTACATTGTATTCTATATTCGGCAAAAAATGTCACAGTCGGGAATAGAACACAATCAGTAAAAAATGTACGTGCATTAAACAAAATTGAAGATAGCGGACACGTGTTGCTAGTGTGTTGAAATATTTACACATCGTATCGGTCGACCAATTTGTAACGGTAACCGAAAATCTTTTTCAATTTTTTTCATTTGTTCCTTCCTTTCAAGTTCTTGGTAGAGGGGTTTAAAAATATGAAACGATTCCAAAGAGAAAATCAAACAGCCGTATGTATGTACAAAATTATGAACGATAAACAGATTTAACACCTCATGAGATGCAACAAATTTTAAACAATATCTGGATTTCAACATTTGGTGTCTCTTCAGTGATATAAGGAGTCGAAACGGTACTTGGAAGTCCATATAGTTTACCACAATTTAAGATTTAAATAAATTGGCGGGAAGTGACATTAATTGTTTAAATTGACTTTTTAGGTTTGAACATTGTTTTCCATTTAGATTTGTTTATTTTTTTTTCTTTTAGGCTTGTATTGTATTTGCCTCTGGGTTTGTATAATCTGTACATTCTATTTCGACTCTTCAAAATTCAAGAGTCAATACTAAATTGAAGTTAATTAACATTGAATGTCGAAATCCGGATTTGGTGTACCAACTTTTGCACCTCATGTTTGCGGTATACCATCTTTACCGCAAGTTTATTGTGTTTTTGTCATTAGATTAATAAGGCCACAACAAATTAATTTCTAGGTCTCAGGACATTTTCTGTTACAAAGGGTAGCGAGAGAGCAACATTTTTTTTCTTTGTTTTTTTTCTGAATTTCCAGTTTTTGCAGTCAAAGGTATTTCTTTACTAGCGAGCGATATTATTTTTTAAATATTAAAAAAAATAATTTATGGAAAGCATTGTATGCAAGCGAGCGATAAGACATTTACATTGGTGCTTCATATTTTTATACATCTCATATCCTACTTCTTATATTACCATACTTTTTTTTCTCATTTGTTTCTTATAATGTTATGAGACACCCTGTTGAATCTTTTCACAATATTTATAATACAAACGAGGCTTACTAGTAGCAATGCGTAGACAACTTTGTGTAGTCTGCTGGAATAGTGATCCAACTGAATATGAACTAGTACAACAGCATTAAACAGGAACACATTCATGTCTGATGACAGTTATCAGTGATGCATTTTAAAAATAAGGAGAGGTACTATGATTGCCAATGAAACAACTAACCGGCCAAGTCCTAACGAAATTGAAATTTACAATTATATGCAATCATATAGCCTTCAATAATGAGAAATCTCATACCATATATTCTGCCATAAAAGGCCCCTAAAAGTAAAACTTACGGCCTAGTTCACACTTTTCTGAGGAAAGACCTTTTGTATTTGTTCTGATTACTATTATTTTCTTCCGCCAAATTTTGTTCTCGCGTAAAATTTTTGTTTCGCAATATGTGGCTAAGATATTTCTTAATATATAGGGTCATACAGTTAATTGGCTTTTTATTTTCACCCGTTCTAAACCAAAACTTTATTTGTAGGAGTTATCTCCCCGAACACTGTTTTCCTTGTGACTACATCTCCTCGGTAACCGTAAAAGAAAGCGACAAATTTATTTTACAAAATTACTCGTTACATGTATATCCTTCGCATGATTTTTCCTATTTTGACCAAAGCGATATCAGTGTATATAAAGTGCGAATCCAGCTAGTTCATTTTCACTGTCATATGCGGGTATGTCTATTGTAGAATAAAGGATCATGGGAAAACTGTATGTGTTTACGTTTTGAAAATACCAAATTAATTGATTTGAAGGAAAGTTTTTACATATTTTCATTGTGATATGTCTTTATTATGTACAAACATAGCATTAAAGTTCAAATAAGTGTTATAAAAGCAACATAATATAGCATATCGATTTTTGAAAGCGATCCATTTTAACTATAGATGCGATGAATTATCACTGTTAGTGCAGTCATTTCTGATGTGGAATTTTCGAAGATGCGAGGAATTTTTATTGTAGAATTATGTGATAAATGCACTTGAAACAAATGAAAAAACTTAGTTGATGACTTTAGAATTTATGATAAATGTATTCCCCATTTTCATTCTCAATTTTATTTTCAAATTGAAATACAAACTCCTCATTGATTCTTTACCAAATATATAGCTTTTCAAACTTGTAACAAAAACGCTTCTCAAAATGTCATATTGTATTCTTCAAATTACGTTTTTCCTTGATTTAAAAAAAAATAATTAAAAGATATTTCTGTATTTTTTTTAAGTCAAAGATTGATATTGCGGAGTTTAAGTGCAGTCTGTGTAAAATAGAGACGAGTACATTTGAGGACGTTATCTTCCACGCAATAAATACACTTACGAACAGAGAAATATGCATCTTGAAACGCAATGGTGACAGAAAAGCTTATAAAAGATTAACTTTCCCCAGTTGTAGCCTCAACTGCTTCAATTTCCATATTCTGAAAAAGACAGTTTTGGTAGAACAAATGTTCTTGACTCGATTGTTGCTTGCATGATTTTAACTGTATAAGATGAAACGGTATGTGACATAAATTATCCACAGTCATTAAAACATGAAATGTAAGGTGTGGGCTTTTTTGATTGCATTGGTACGTGAAGTAGAGCACCCTTGATACAAAAAAAATTATCCGTAATGAACATACAGCTCTATACCAGAGGAGGATTTAGGGGGACAGGGGGTTGCCCCCATTTTGGGAAAACATTTGGTTACTTTTATATGGAATCACTGGAGCGGGCTCCTCTTAGGTAGCCATTGGACCCCTACTTATAAAAATTTCTAGATCCGCGAGTGGATACTACCACAGAGGTCAAACAATGCACATTTGGGTAATTGTACACAACATGCATGCTACAATTCATGTTTGATGATCTTAGACCCTTTGGACCTCTATGTGGGCTATTTCAGTAACTTGGTAAAAATCCCCAAACTGGATACAAGGTTAGATTCAGCATGTCAAAGAACCCCAAATATCCATAAGGTCTTTTGTCTATAAAAATGCATACATGGGATACATTTAAGAATTGAATGCTTCTTTTTGTAAATTTATTGGGGTGTAAAAGCGTTGACCGAAGTACATTTTGTATGAAGCGCGGAAGCGCTTCATTCTAAAAATGTACGCACGGTCAACGCTTTTACAACCCTATAAAATTACAAAAAGAAGCATTCAATACTTATAATTACATTTTTTAGCTATGATCATGAAAACACGAATTTTATATATTTTATTATTTAATTCACCTGTGCACTTTATTGTTGGAGCACGTGTTATCATAAGTGAAAAGTTGTATTGAGCAATGCAACTGTTTACGGAATAACACGTGATGTGCAGTTAGCCAATCAGAATAAAATATTATAATGAAACATACATCTAATGTAATTATTTGTTATGGAAGGTATGACTGTAACAATAGGATGAAGATAAAAAAAAAAATCTTATTCTGGGGTCTCATTTGGGGGGGGGGTCTAATCCCTGATCCCGCTTACTGCTTTATCAGATTCCCGTATCCTGCTTATACTATGCAGTTCTCATTTTTTTAAATTTTCAGTGTCCCGCTATACTTTATTTTTCGTTTTCACGACACAATCATTTGACTATCACGTGTCACGCTTACAAAACAATCGGCAATTCCGCGTCACGCTTATACCCCAACGCGACCCACTATTCTACTCTTTTCCGACTCATATTAAGCCCATTATAAATATATTAAAAAAGTGTGTTTTTTATCCCTTTTTATCCCGTCTCGTTTCGGGTTGAGCCACAGATAGATAAGATGTCATATGTGACAATGAGACAACTTTCAAAACGAGTCACAATTTATAAAAGTATACCTTTATACGTCAAAATACGGTCTTCAACATGGAGTCTTGGCTCACACCGAACAGCAAGTTATAAAGGGCCCCAGTGTAAAACCTTTTAAACGGGAAAACCAACGATTCAATCTTTATCAAGATGTACGTAATTAGTGGTGAAGTGTCATGGAAATGGATAAAAAAAAACCAAGGATATGGAAATGGATAAAAAAAAAACAAGGATAAAGATCCCTATACGATTCATAAGAAATTTTAAAAATGGAATACATTTGAAATAAATGTTATTTCCATGGAATTTATTTAGAGTGTTTTAAAACCAAACTTTCCTCCGTAAGTTAAATTTTATCAAATCCGTCTTTTTCTATCTATTGTTTGAGCAAGTCGGCTAAATTAAGGCTTTACATTTAATTTCCTAATGCATGTAAAGCAAAACTTTGGTTGACTTTATTGCTTAGTTTGTATAATTGTTTATACAAACTTTGTAAATAAGATTTGACATATTTAAACAATATGTATCGGCATAGTTTAACCTGTATTTATATAATTATTATATTTGAATTAAATTGGGTGTTATCATAATGATTGTACAAAAAAACAACAAAGCAAGCACGCTAACTAAAGTCTTGCTTTACATGCTTAAAAAAATACGCTGTAATAGATCAAAAAATAAATATGTC
This sequence comes from Mytilus edulis, assembly GCA_019925275.1. Classification (NCBI taxonomy): domain Eukaryota; kingdom Metazoa; phylum Mollusca; class Bivalvia; order Mytilida; family Mytilidae; genus Mytilus; species Mytilus edulis. The sequence goes on along the minus strand of CM034351.1, from coordinate 57,125,642 downwards.
ATACAGTGAAAATGCGCCGCATATACAATACTAATGAATCGCTCTACAGTGAAAATGAAAGAATAGTATCATTATTCGACAGTAAACATGACTCGCATAAAGAAAGCATCATAGTGGAATTCAGTTCAATATGAAGAAACTGAATGACAAAACCTATTCTACGATATACAACTTGAATAATTGTGTTGAAATGAATATTTTTTCTGCAACAACATCTTACCTGTTAGTTATAAAACACCTGCACGATCTGTTCGTGAAATGTCCTAAATATTCACCTATTTTGGTATATATTTCACAGCTATTTGGATTTAGGCGCGAAAAAAACCCGTTCGCATCTCTTACTTTGTTTTATTAGTATTATGTGTTTCTTAACATATACTTTTTAACTAATTTTCTTCATTTTCTTCCAAAATAAAAAAAAAGTCGTCTGTTTATTTACCATTCTACATCAAAAATTTCTGGCATATACAGTGAAAATGATATTTTAGGATCCGCACTTTACATACACTAGATAAGAGCACTCCATATGAGAGTTATTTCCCCTTATGCAATTGATATAAGCGATATGCATTTCTATCTTGTAAACCATAAGTGATAGAGACTTTTGATTTAAGGTCCTTGGTAAAATAAAATGAAAATTAGGTGAAGGTCATATTCTAAATTTTGATTTTGACTTATTTTCACTTATTTTCGAAAACCTTATAGGATATCGACAAATAATTTTCACTAAATTGTTAGTTGCAACATGTTGTAACATTTTAATTTTGGTTGAGAGAGTACGTAAACAAAAAATGGGAGTTTTGGCCCATCTTATATTTAGAATTATGCGTAAAGTTATATAACTCATTAACCATACATATTAAAGACCAATGGTCTTGATTTGAGGTCCTTGGTTTATGACCTTGAAATTGAGGTCAAAGTCATGGTTGATTGGACGTTCTAGATTTTGACCTTTGCTATAAATTCATATTTATACATCATAAGTCAATAGGAACTGACATTTTAAACTGAAGTTTGATATTTTCCTATCAAAATATATATGTTATTGGTGGAAAGACCTTCAGTTGTTCTCTGAACAATTAGTTTTTAATTTATTTATTTTTTCTTCCACCTAATTTTGTTTTTGTTTCGCAAGAGATCGCTTAGATATTTCTTAAATAGTATCATAAAGTTTGAGGGCTTTTTTATTTTCACCTATTCTAAGCCGAATACTTTTCTTTGATTGAGTAATCTCCCCAAACACTGTTTTCCTTGTGACTTAATCTCATCAGTAACCGTAAAAGAAGGCGACAAATTTATTTTATAAAATTGCTCGTTATATCCTTTGCATGATTTCAAAGGTCAAAGGTCATGGTCATATTCTAAATTTTGAATTTTGCCTATTTTCACTTATTGTTAAAACGTTAAAAGATATCGACAAATTATTTTTACTTAATTGTTAGTTGCGACATTTCTTAACATTTAATTTTGGTTGAGAGGGTGCGTAAACAGAAAATGGGAGTTTTCGCCCAGCTTATATTTAGAATTATGCGTAACGTGATATAACTCATTGACCATACACATGAAAGACCAAAAGTCTTTTGATTAGGGGTCCTTGGTTTATGACCTTGAAATTGAGATCAATGTCATTGGTTGATTGGACGTTTTAGATTTTGACCTTTGTTTTAAATTCATATTTATACACCATAAAGCAATGGGAACTGACGTTTTAAACTGAATTTTGATTTTGATCAATATTTATCTTTTTAGTGGAAAGACCTCCAATTGTTCTCTGTTCTCTAAACAATTGGTTTTTAATTAATTTATTGTTGGTTGTTTAACATCTAATGGCAAATAATGCATGTATGTTCAGAACGAGAACAAATTAGAAATTAACACAATGGGTAGGTAATGCAACAAAGGCGGTCCTGGAAGATGGTCAGTGAAATGTGGATTGCCCCAGGCAAAGGAGGATACATTGTACATCGGACAGGGACAGTAATGCAGCCTTGCAAAATTCAACCTATTTACCACTTAAATAGTTGTAGAAAGAACTTTTAATGCGCAAAGAGTATGGAACTCTCCTTACACGAGGCAACTGATTTAATCTCCTTATTCTTACTATACGTAGCTTTTACTAAAAACATCCTGCACGCCATGTGAATGTCCCACTCTAGCGAGGGTTTTCCTCCATCCGGTGGAAGACTTAGGGTTACCATATTTCTATTCCCTAATCACCCTTGGAGAAGAAGATTTTTTAAGCAACTGATCAGATCTTTATGTATAGTGGAATATTGTTTTGTGTTGAAGCCCATACATGTACTTACTACGAACATTACTGGTTACAAATCTCCACAAATATGGTCACAGATGCTATTGGTTGAGGTTTGTCTCATTGTCAATCACACAAATTATTATTGTTTAGGAGATTTTGTAAATTTTTGAATTGGATAATGTGTTATATTCCATTATGACAAACACTTTCTGGTCAAAGTCAATGCTTTATAACTTTGTAATGAAACATATGTAGCTTAACATTTCCTAAAACGCGTCAGGTTTGGCTAGCCACAAAGCCAGGTTCAACCCACCTTTTTTTTAAATGTCCTGTACGAGGACAGGAAAATGGCAATTGTTATCTTATAGTTCGTTTCTCTGTGTGTTGCATTGTCTTTAGGGTTTATTTTGTTGCACTTTAGTGTTTCTGTTGTTTCGTTTTTTTCTCTTATATTTGATGTGTTTCCATCTGTTTTAGTTTGTATTAACCCGGATTTCTTTTCTCTCAATCGATTTATGACTTTCGCACAGTGGTATACTACTGTTGCCTTTATTTTACAAAGCGAAAGAGGCACGTCAAATTAGAAAAACAATTATCAAATATTATATTTATCATTTTCCAAATCGAATGATAAATGTTCTCTTGAGGAAACAATAATTCATTTACTGACAAAACTGACGAGATTCTGATAAATTATAAAATCTCAACTTCTACAAAAAAAATTAAAACGTGTTATTTCAAAAGAAGATGAAGATGCACATTTATTTGTAATGGTGTTTATTGTTGTTAATTCAAAAGAACAAAAACCAAAAATGTTACATACTACGTATTGTTAACTGCAAAGAATGAGCAAGAAATATTTTCCAATTAGTTTCTTATTTTGCACACCAACACCTTGTATTTTGTAGTTGTGTCTTATTTTATATATTGTTGATAAAAGTTACGTTATATGTGTAATATCTTTTAATTGCTTCCTTGACTATTTTTGTAAGATGTGTGATATGTTATCCTTATCTTTTTCAGAATAAATTCCGCCAAAAATTCAGCGCGTAACTTACTTTCTGTCATTTCTCTGAAGCAATGAGTTAGATATGATGTTTCCATAATTCTCAATATATTCCAAATGAAACACAGATTTTTGTATAAGAACTATATCTTGTCTTTTCACAACTGTAATGTTTAACAAATAATTAGCTTTAAAAGTATCACATCAACGAATTCATTTTAAATAAAGACATTTTGAGTGTACTAAATTCTTTTTAACCTGTGATACGAAAAATATATACATATTGTTTTTAAGAAAACTAAGGAACTGAATTAGCCTATGTTCAACAGCCTGTATATTTTTTTTTGGTACATTTCTATATGTTTGATTGTTTCATTAAATAGCAAATGTGACGGAAAGAGTTAAGGATGGAAATTGTTTAGCTGTTGACAGAAAAAAAGATTCCTTTAACTACAAAGCAAGGGACTGCGCAGAAACAGCTTTTCAGATTTGTTTGAACGGTGAGTTTGAACAAGAATATCATTCGATACAATTTGCGTTTGAAGACATATGCATCTTATTAAAAAGGAAGCGGAAAATAACAAAAGGATATTCAAAATCATTAACCGAAAAAAATCTAGCAAAATATCTAGCAAAAAAAAACCGACATAAAAGTACAACAGTACAAACAACACGACCTAGCAATGTTAAGTAATTTTCCGTCAAAATGTTTTTTTTTAACAAAACATAGAGATATTGAATAACCCTTTGGTAAGTTTCGCCTCTCTTTGATATGTTTTTCAATATCTGCACTTAAGAACGTAAAAAAAAATACTTTGCCTCTTGGTTTAATTTACCTTCAAGGGAGTATGGTATAAGTTTGTTTTATGAATTCTATTTATCAACTGTAAAAGTATCCCGGATTATATATTCAAACATGATGAACCTTTCGTTCTTAGTGTTCAAAGTCGTAGCATAGCATTGTGTTAAATAACTCATATGATGATTTGATTGGAAGTAACTGTTTTAACGATAATTATTCATTTCTGAGATATATTGGTACGCTTTTTGACAAAAGACAAAGAACTTAATCATCCTGCATTCCAATGGATACCAACAGTTCATACGTTACTAATAGACAACGTTATACTGCTTGGGCTTCCAAGTTATCCAAGAAAACTCCATCCAAATAAATTCTTTTTCATCAGCAATAAAGACATGGGCTTTCGGGAGTTACTGTGAAACTACCTACTCGATAGGCAGTGTGATTTAAATGTTCATACTGCAAATTTCAATAGATCTATTAGCCTGGGTGCGTTCAAACTTACTACGCCTACTCTTGTAATTCGTGTTGTATAAAAACAATTGATTTATCTAGCGTTTACACGATTATTTCTCATTTAAAACTAAAAATCTTTTAAAAAAATGGTGTCTTTTCTTTCAGTTGTCAAGTTGAATGCAAATAAAAATATCTTCTAAAGGATTGCGTAAACAAACGATTAACTGATGCTGATGTCAACAAGATGATTTTTGTTTGTATTGACAACATATGTGTTTTATGAGGTGAACGTCATTTTCGACATAAAGTCGAGATTCTAATAGGAACCACCAATTCCCTCTTCTTGCTAATTTGTTTCTTTACTCATAGGAGGCAAACTTCATAAAAGGGGCTTCATAGAAGAATGAAAAGATCCCATTGGTGTTCACTAATTGTAAAATACACTCATTTAAGATGTATCGGTGGTGGCCTCTAAAATCACAGTAAATATAAATTTTGATCGCACTCATCCGATTGTTTTTACAAAAATAATTAACTTCAAGGTAAATTGATGTTATTCCGCCATCTGGGATTGTATAATCACAGTACAAAATGGATCTAGTTATTTGCAAATCTGCAAATTTGGAGACAGATTTGCAATTAAATGGTAAAACTTTTACTTTATGTAAAGAAAACTTCAAGTCTTGGTGATTTATTGTATTATTCAAAAATATTTAAAAACAAATATCATTTTTGTTTTGTTTTGAGAATATTTTTTTTCAAACGAGTCGTTTAAGGGGAGATAATTCTTTTAGTAAAAATTACTGGACAAACGGGGAATTTTTTTTATTTTTACTTGTAGCAAGAAAACAAGTCCGGTGACACCATTTTTTTCTTTATATTTTCTTAAAACATATAATAAAACCTATCTTCTCACAATTTATTTCAAAATTCTATCTCATAGGATTTGTTTATGCACACAAATGTGTTTTTTTATGAACAATCAACCAAATTTAGACAATTTTCAACAATTCATAGCTTGAAAAATAGCACGGTGACCCATACTTTTTATTATATTTCTGAAAAAAGCATAGTGAAATCATCATTTTGGGAAATTATATGAAAATTCTGTCTCATAAAGTCTATACTTATGTCTTAATATGATCTACCCTAAGAAAAAAAATCCAAATTTAGAACTTTCAATTCATATCCTGTTTTCCCGTTTATAAATCTAATTTTGAAATTGTAAGGAACTTGGGTTTCAACTCTATCAGGAAAAGTTTACAATAGTTGGATTCGGCTATGTTAAGATACTTTTTGTCATAAAGCTCTTTACCTGTTTCAGTACTTATACATCCCCGGCGTTCCTCATGAAGTTAAATCCAGATAAGCGCTCCGGATGCATGAAATTATTTAACGTGTTGTATTCGTATTTTTTAGAATCAGGTGCTTTCTATCTTAATACATCAGATAGTTTAGAATTATAAATATATTTTTTAAAGTATAATTCTTTGCAGGAAGTGTACAATCAACAGCATTTGTCCAGCAATATCAGTCGAATCGAACTTGGATTGATTCTTTTACTGAGTGCCCTAAATCTTTCATGTTAGCACGCTACAGTTTGGAAATTGATAAAGGACACATTTCAAGAATGGGAACATTCTGGTTATCCAATACACGAAGATGGATTCAAGGCACATGTAGGTATTTATTTCTACTAGCAATACTTGTAACATAAATGCTACAAACATGTTGTATTTGGATAAAAAGTGCATTAGAAACGATTTCTAGAATATCCAAATCGATAGAATGTCCATAAAACTGGATTTTTTTGAAGATTTTGCACAATAATATTGGAAACAATGGTTAAAAAAAAGTTGTGGATAAAACAGTTTCTTTGTCGCCCAACCATCCCATCTTCACTACAGCCATGTTAGTTCGAATTATAAAAAAATCTATATCTGGAAACAATTGACATTAATATGTCTCGGCACGCTGTAACAGTATCAGATACAAGAGTTTTCATTTACCTAAGAGCTTGATAAACAACGACACATGTTTTGATTTAACTTTGATCTTATTCATGTTAAACAACCAAACAGGCCTGTGTTTGTAAAAGTAATTTTGTAAAGTACACTGTACTACCAGGGGCGGATCCAGCCATTACAAAAGAGGGGGTTCCTAACCCAGGACAAAGGGGGGTTCCAACTACATGTCCCTATTCAAATGCATTGATCGTCCAAAAAAGGGGGGTTCCAACACCTGGACTCCCCCTGTCTCCGCGCCTGACCATACATGTATACTGCAGCATAGCAGTCAAAATGTGACATGGTACAATTTTCTAAAAAAAAAAGAGTAAGTACAAGGCTTATAGATATAAAGACATTTCGTGAAAACTGATATGCAATCTAGTGATAGCAAAGGACACCAAATTACATCACTTACCCGGTCTAATAAAAGGGTTGAGGGCTTACAATTATGTACACCACATTCCAATAGTGCACATCCAAACCCTGAAATTCAGTTGTTGATTGCTATCTGTCATATTTTGTTTTCGTGTATTTTCATAAATCAGTTGTTTTCGTTTGAATTTTGTCACGTCAGAACCTATATCAGACTATACGTTTTGTTTATATTGAAGTGCCCAAATACGCTTCGTATGGTCTCATTGTCAATCATACCAAATAACTAGTTGCATTGACGTTTTCACACAATGGGAGTGCGTTTACACCACGAAAGCCAGAAAATTGTACGAGATGAAAAAATAAACAATTGAAACTACTTAATATATAAAACAAGAAATTATCAATTCTAACTAACAAGATCTTCTTTTTTTTTAAATGGAAACAAGACAATCTTTTCATCGGAATTTAATCACACAATTAATCCATCAAAAATTGCACAAAAGCAGTACCGAAAGAATCAAACATACATAACTGAAATATGCTAGACGTATGCAAAACAAACCATAGGCTTAAGAACATAACGAATATAACTTCCATGTGGCAGTTCGGGTCAGTATGATATAATCCATTAAAACATATAAGATATAAATCTTAAAAATAAATACATGACGATCAACGGCAATTAAAACATTGGACAAAATACAGCCTTATCGTGAAACTCGTAAAACAAAGAAAATAAAGTTGTCCTAGCAATTACATTGTGTGTATCCATCAAATGACTTGTTTAAACATATTTTTATAGACGCAGATCACTCACACAAGATACATTTCCCAATTTTAACAAACATTGTATGTGTCCATACGTCCTTTCTCGTTCGTTTGAATTGTTGTTTCCAAATCGGTGCTGTTTATGCATCTATCAAAAAATAGTTTCAAAGTAGGTTTCTTTTTCTATATTTGAATTAAATACTTGTCTTTAGCACCTTTTCGTATAAATAGAAACTTATGAAACAATAGTTTGAATATTACTTTTATATTTAGTTACAAATCCAGCGTTCTGTATCGCTGCTAGAGTTAAACAAGATGGTCATATCGAAAGGTTTCTCAAAAGATGTGTTGAACAACTTCCTGGAATGTGTGTTCGGCATGAATTGACTCCAACAGTAACTATAACTGAGGTATCACAATATCCAGGGGAAATCTCTGACCATGAAAAAAAAATGACGTCACCAGATGATGCCACACCAATTAATAGTAATTATATATGTCATTAAATCAATTTTTTAAAAGGTTTAATATTTTATAAAAGCGTCTATACCTGAATTTGCAGTCTAAGCAGTTCATTTTTGGAAAATATGATCAACGATTCAAACTAAAAACATTACACGTCTAGTACCTGTAACCATGAATGCTACAACTTGTAGTTGGAATGTTTTTCATATAAGACTTGTTAAACTATTTTTAAATACTTACCGAAATGTGCCGAATATATTTTAACATGCATCATTCATTTCAATTGGAAATAAAACAGCTAAGCACCGAGACAAGTAGTTAGTTTTGCCTAACATTAAAAATGTTTTACATATGCTATTAATGAATGTATCTTCCATTTATTCAAATGCGATTCATACAAACCTAAAAATTTAAATGTCTTATTTAATCAAATTTGTAAAATGTCTTGTAGAAGTCCTTCTCATTTCCGTGATTGCTGCAACAAGTTTGACTATTCTTGTGGCAATTGTTATAGTAATCATCTGTATAAGGTTTGTTTTTTTTTTAACTTTTAAATTTGTTATATAGCCTACTATTCATCGAGAGAACTTTTATCTTCAAATGCTGTAAACATAGTAAAGAAGTTCACTTTGAAAAAGACTTAAAAACAAAACTATGAGTGCTGGCATGTGAAAAACGGGTTTGATTATAAGATCCATTTTTTATTGAACAAGTGAAAGTCAGCCGAATGCTGTCATAAGTAATCTATATGCTTTTCATGCTAACATACATATTTTAGTGAAATACCAAATTTGGGCAGTAACTGTGGAATGAATATTCAAAGTTGAATCACGCTTTTTTGCGAACTGAGATCGCTATTTTATATGAATGCTTTTTAAACACCGAATTTATTTGAATATGCATATATACATACTGTGATTTTTATTATTTACAATTCATATTGTTTCTTTAATATTTAAAGGGGCATTAACTACGCCGTTTCACACAATAAAAAAACGAATTTTGAAATAAAATTTTTCTTTTATCACTCAATTTTTGGTTTTATTCCGTTACAAAAAGCACATCGATGATGTATGATTGGCTTGCAGTCACTTCCTCAATTCATTTTAATCCGTGTGCATGCGAACTTTCATTTAAACTTGTCTGTGATGTGCCACGTCTGATCGAAGTATGTTAGCTATTTTAAAACAAAAAATGTGGCAACATTAGAAAGTGAAACAATGCAACAACCGGAAGGATCTCGTTTGTTGAACAATTCTGCAAAAATCAAAATCATTCAAATACAAACTAAACGATGAGTTACACATTTTTAAGTCTATGACATGAAATCAAACAGACCTAGAAAAATAGTCATTATATGATTGCACGTTTCAGACTGATATCCAGTTGAAATTAAACATCGAAACAGAACTTTTGATAAATAGAATAGCAAACGTTTAGTCAATAGCTGAACATGAGTTTGACAGATAATGTCCTTTTCAAATACAGTCACCGACATAGACAAACAAATCCGTTACAAAAAGCACATCGATGATGTATGATTGGCTTGCAGTCACTTCTTCAATTCATTTTAATCCGTGTGCATGCGAACTTTCATTTAAACTTGACTGTGATGTGCCACGTCTGATCGAAGTATGTTAGCTATTTTAAAACAAAAAATGTGGCAACATTAGAAAGTGAAACAATGCAACAACCGGAAGGATCTCGTTTGTTGAACAATTCTGCAAAAATCAAAATCATTCAAATACAAACTAAACGATGAGTTACACATTTTTAAGTCTACGACATGAAATCAAACAGACCTAGAAAAATAGTCATTATATGATTGCACGTTTCAGACTGATATCCAGTTGAAATTAAACATCGAAACAGAACTTTTGATAAATAGAATAGCAAACGTTTAGTCAATAGCTGAACATGAGTTTGACAGATAATGTCCTTTTCAAATACAGTCACCGACATAGACAAACATGTTTGAGATTTTATAAATGTGTGTCTTTAATTTGTAGGATGAAAAGAATACAATCAAATTCTTCCCAAAATCAAATCGTTGTTGATGGTAAAAATGTAGTTTATGCGCAAGTTGATCGGTCAATGAATCAAGACAGAACCATCAATCAAACAGCAGGACAATCTCCAGTAGAAGATACCTATGATCATATGGATCATCGCTGTTTGAATCAGATGCCGCTCAAAGAGGAAAGCAATTATGATACGATGTCCAAAGTAGGGATTGTGCAGGAAAATGAGTACAGCCATACAAATGAGACCGACAGGGAAAGACAGTGCTTTATTGAAGCTTCATCGGAATACAGTCATGTTACTATAGTTGCAAAACCGGATACTAGGGATTAAGAAACGTTTATTAAGTGTTGAGATCATAAGTATGGATTAAAAGTAGGTGTAACCGGTAGTGCGACAGTAACCTAACAACACAAGAAGATCAGAAACATACTTAGTCGCCTTACTTTGACCTATAATTGTTTACTTTTATACATTGTGACTTGGATGGAGAGTTATTTCATCGGCACTCATACCACATCTTTTTATTTCTATCAGAGTTTTATATACGGTCTTCTATAATTTAGAGGTATCTATACCATATTATACGTTTTACTTCAATTACATCATTTAGTGGATTTTGACTGATCATTTGTTTCAATTTATTTGCTCTGTTATCTATGCTTTAAAGTTACTGATTTTTCTGAATGTAATCATTTGAATTCTCAATGACAATGGTTTGGATGTTTTTTGTTAAATGTTTATTGTTTATACTTTCTTCACAGCTATCTATTTTACAAACAATGGAATACCAGTTTTATTATATTCAAACCAAGGATGTATAACTAACCCATAATATACGTCCTTGATTTGGAAATACATTTGCTATGCTATCAAAGAACTATGTAAATAAAATGAAAGTAATTGTGAAAACAAACACAAAACACATGTCCGCGTTTAATGGGGGCGTTATCTTTAGTTATATATTATATGAGCTTAAGCTTCTTTGTTTAATATTGCATTTGGCTAGAAAGTTTATTGACCATAACTTTTATAAATAAAATGCCAAAGTGTTTGTAAAGAAAATTCATTAAGATCATTGTTTTTCAATAGCATTAATCAATAAGTAGTCATTATATGTGTAAAGGTAGGACGAATGAAAACATTTATGTTTTGTAAAAACTCATGGTCCATTTTTATATATTCAGAGGCTCTGAAACAAATCATATATTACTAACGTAAATATTAGTAATGAAATGTCTGTTATGATATATATCTTTCCTCACTGTTGGTAATGGGTGTACCGCACCAAATTAATCTTAGAAAGACGATTTGTTTTTTTTTGTTTATTATTAAAAAAAAATCATAAAGTAACACATTTTAAAAACTATCATTGTAAACGTATTTTTCTAATGTTCTTCTTGCCACAGATATTTTGACTTGTTTGATAGAAACTGTATGAATTAACCAATATTTACATGTTACTTATAATAATGAAACTACGATTTGTTTGGTTGATATAAATGCAAATAAAGTCCACTACGATTATTATAAAAAAAAAAAATCGATGTTACAACTTCAATGTGACGTACTGTGACGAAAATTGCAAACAGTGATTATAAAAAGCAATGATTATGTTTTTATGTTTGATAATGGGGATTATGTGCCCTGAATTTATTTATACCTTTCGAGGGCCCAGTTCTATATCAAGTGAAATCAAATGTCTTGAATAGCAAAAAAATGAATTGGTGGATCAATGAATAAAGAAAAAGCGAGTTAAAATTTCTAAACTATCGAAGGTAAAGTCCTTAAAAGTTGAAGGTTGATCCTTGTTTTTGTTAAAATCATGACAACACTATGTCTAAAGTGAACATCAATTTTATCAAAATGTGCATGTCAAATCAATGTAGATATATGTCTGTTTCTATTAATGTGTCTGTGTATATTTGATATGTCATTTTCAGTTTTTTACGTTGTGTGATTTAGAAACAATCATATTGTTAATGTTTAGATTTTAAACAAATACAATGTGTTCTTCTTCTATTCCATGTATTTGTTGTACATTGTTTTGCATTATGACTTCATATGTGTTACATTTAACCTTCATTTTTTTTTTATCAATTCTATGATGCTACCGTTAACTATTACTGTATGACAATATGAAAGGAATAAACATACTTGATCTATATGTTGACCTCACGTTTCAATTCTTCCTATTGATGAATGTCAGATGTATCATAGTGGCATCATAGCAGTTCCTGTTCCATTTCTTATTCGGCAATGTCGCAATCCAGAAAACGAGGACAAATTTATGACTACGATGTGGGGTTTATTTCCGTAGTTATCTAGGACATGTTGCATGACAATCAATTAAAGTATTCCCACTTTCAAAGATGTAAGAGATGACTTTATGTTAACACAACTAAGAAAATTCTCCGCCTCAGAATTAAGTTAAATGCATAAAGATTATTTTTTAAGTAAAATTGATGATGAAGAAAATTTGTTTGTTAATAGGTGTTTCTCAAATATGACCTAATGTACAAAAGTTCTGCCAGGAAAAAAGTCTTTCATGAAAACCGTACGGGGAAATAGTGAAAAAAAATAAATACCCAGCATGTACTTTGACAAACTATGAAAAAGTCAGAAATACTGTCATTTATGAAAAAATACATTGACAAATAAAACCCCTGTAATTGCCACATCCTTAAAATCATTCTGCATAATATAAAGTTATAGTTTAAAATCATAAGATGAGAAAGCCGGACAAAATAATGACAATGTGTAAGATACTGTTGGTGATTGTAAAATAAATATATCTGAATTATGTAGATAATTTTATTTAAGTAACATAAAAATCAAGATAACTCTATAACATAAAAATTTTGTTTACACTGACTTGCAGTTGTTCCTATCATTTTTACTTTTTTTTTTGTCTTTAATAGATAGCTGTCTCATTGGCAATCATAGAACATCTCATAATTAAAAATATTTTTTACGATCACTAGAAAGATAGTATGCCATGTCAAAATTCGTGATACGCTAAGTAAATTCCTAAACAATAGGAGCTCAAAATGCACAATGACATTCCTAGAAAGTTTAAATACTTTCTATTGATATTGGATATATGTAAATGAAGTACCAGTGTTTTGTGATTGACTGATTTATTGATGCTTGCTGAATGTCCAGTGGCGCCTGCGTTGACTAATTAACTAATTACCGCTTGATGGATGTTAGTGGCATCAGCGATTTGTGCTTGTGTTTATCGTCGTATCAGATGTAACTTAATAGTCATAATTTCCCTCGACTTCGTGAACCGTTCATATTAGTGACTGATCTAGAAATTGTCATAAGAGGGGGCCCGCTCCGGTCATGCTTCAGTAATTCCCTATATAACCAATCATTTTTTTTTCAGAAAAGGGGGGGGGGGGCGTGTCCCTCTCCCCTCTAAATCCGCTTCTACATATCACAGTAAAAACGACCAAATAAGATACATTTTCAAACTGAGTTTCACGGACTTCTATTTAACTGAGTTGTACTGTGTGTATTGCGGTTTGCATCGACTAGAGGTATAGGGGAGGATAAGATCTCACTTAGCATGTTTAACCTCGCTGCATGTTTGTGGCTGTCCAAAGTCAGCGGCCTGTGGCCTTTGTTATTCTTGTATGATTTTTTTATTTTATTTCATTGGTGGCCTTCAGCTTTTTTCTGCTCTTTGGCTGGGTTGTTGACTCTTCAAAACATTATACCCCAGTCCCACTAGGCCACAATCGCACTACGATCTGTGATAAAAATGCAAATTTTAATGATCGTAGTACGATCGTGTAGATCGCAGTAAGGTCGTATCACGGTCGTGGTGAGGTCTTCAAGATCGTGATGAGCGTGGCAAACTTTGAACATGTTCAAAACAATCGTGGTGCGGTCGTGGCGAAATCAGGTCGTAGTAGAAGCGTAGTGAGAGCGTAGTGAGAGCGCACTAAGATCGTAGTAAGATCGCAAAGGTCGTTGTACCATCGTAGTGAGAGCGTAGCGAAAGCGTGATTCTATTCGGAGAAACTGCGCTACGATCTCAATTGCGACGTTATTACGACCTCTCTACGACCATCACGTTCTCACCGCGACCAAACTACGCTTCCACTACGACTATACCACGCTGTTCACGACCATAGTACGATTCTAGCACGCCCTTGCCGTCCTCATCACGCTCTTCTCACGACCTGACTACGTTCATACTACGACCATTATTCTCATTGTCATTTTCCCATAGAATACATTAATTCTCTCCAGGTTTTGTTTGTCTGTATGTAATAGGGACTTCTTGTCCATTTTCTCTAACGGCTCAACCATGCTTCTTGTTTTCATATAGATTAGACCGTTGGTTTTCCCGTTTGAATGGTTTTACACTAGTAATTTTTGGGGCCTTTTTATATCTTGCTGTTCGGTGTAAGCCAAGGCTCCGTGTTGAAGGCCGTATCTTGGCCTGTAATTGTTACTTTTAAAAATTGTTACTTGGATTGAGAGTTGTCTCATTGGCACTCATACCACATCTTCCTATATCTATTGACACATCTGTTTCATATCTGCTATCGTTCACTAAAATATCGTCATTTCAGCTTTATGGACCAGCAGTAGGTTGTAATTTAGGTCGGATTGGTCGGTCCGACATCTCTACTTGATCAAGATTCGTTACTATCAGAGCTCCATTTGCCTCTACATCAACCCTAACATCACGCCCACGTTTTCTAGTAAATTTTGGTGGCATGACTGTATTCTTTTCGAGAAATCTACGTATTAATCAGGAATAGAACTGAAGGAATGATACTGTATTGATATGGAACACGATGTTGACGTTATTGCTGAGAGTGCAGTAAGATCGCGGTTTGAACGTAACTTGTAATCGTGGTAAGAACGTGCTATAATCGCAGTAGAAGCGTGGTAAGATCGTGTTGCAATCGGATATCTCGTGGTATGGTCGTAGTGAGAACGTGATGAGCGTAGAAAGATCTTGATAAGCGTAGTAAGGTCGTAGAATAAGCGCGGTGAGAACGTGTTATAATCGTAGCGGGATCGTTGTAAATTTTACGGACGCCATCACGAGTTGGTTGACCGTTATGGAATAACCGTTTCACAAATGATATCGGATATGTTCCTTACGTCGTAACTACAATCCCCTTCCCTTTCATGAATATAACCTACCGAATTAGACTATTTACCGGATTTGTAATCACTTAAGCAACACGACGGGTGCCACATGTGGAGCAGGATCTGCTTACCCTTCCGGAGCACCTGAGATCACCCCTAGTTTTTGGTGAGGTTCGTGTTGTTTATTCTTTAGTTTTCTATGTTGTGTCGTGTGTACTATTGTTTTTCTGTTTGTCTTTTTTATTTTAAGCCATGGCGTTGTCAGTTTGTTTTAGATTTATGAGTTTGACTGTCCCTTTGGTATCTTTCGTCCCTCTTTTGTAGAAGCGTAATGAGGACGTAGTAGCATCGTGAAAGCAACGAAAATTTACATTTTCATGCCGCTCATACCGCGACCTCACCACGATCTGAATTTAATTTAGATCGCGGTGAGCGTGGTGCGATCGTGGTCTAGTGGGACTGGGGCTTACCAATTTGTTGACGAACAACATGGACTGTCTAAAGTAAACAAATATTTTTATTAACTTTTTGGGGTGTTTTTTCTCATCGAGGTATTTCATACTTCCTCTCATTTTATCCAAATTATATACAATATTTTGCTTTTTACATATATGAGCAAAAATGAATCTAAACATTTAATTTAATCCATAATTTTAAACATTTTAAAATGTATACAAAATAATACATAAGATCTCAATTATACAGGAAACAAGATATAATTACGTGTATTTTTTCTTATAAATAATCCAAACCTATCAAAGGAAATTGATTAGATAAGCGCTAACTTCCGATTTTCAACATAATTAATAATAAATGGGGTGACAGCACTTGTATCGACATATTTAGTAGTTATGGCGTATGTTATTTCGTGGCATGGTTTAGCATTCTGCGTTGTTACTTTTATCCTTGGTTTAGTTAATACTCTAAAAGGTAAGTTTTAAAATTATTTCTTATTTGCATTTTGATGAGACAGAATTTGTTTTAAAGTAGCCTTTTAAAATGTATTTTGTTTCGAACTTTCTATTTGACCATGTAAAGCCACCTTCTGTCTAACGTATAGACAATCGTAATAGTCAATAAAACACTGTTGTTGGTTTTTTTTCAATCTTTCTTACATGTATGAGTTTCCCTATACACGTACGATTTTACAACGGTCGTACGTTATACTATTCGTCAATTATCGTTTTATTTTGATTAAACTGAGATAAAATTGTTGAAAGGATTATAAAATAGATCAATAGTTTATTATACTCCTGAGAGAAAAAAACATGATTTTAAATCAGAATTATTAGGATAGAGATCCATTTGTGTTAATTTCCAGTGGCAAATATTTCAGTGATGTGGAAATATAAAATATATGCCGTTATTTCCTCGTTTAAATTCATTTACAATTGACATTCTACGTCTATTATCATTGACTACATTGTACGTGGTATGGCTTTGCTCATTGTTGAAGGCCGTACGTGGACTTACAGTTATTTTCTGAGTCATTTGGTCTCTTGTGGAGAGTTGTCTTATTGCAAATCATATCACATTTTCTTATTCTTATATCAAGAGTTTCTGGTAAAACAAGCATTTGCGGTCAAAAGTTTAGAAAATTGAAACAGAATCATGACCAATAGTCCACAAATTTTAAGCACTAAACAGAAAACTAAGGATTGAGGAACATGAGCCCCGTCAAAACTATTTGGCAACTATAAATGCCCTGGAGAATAAGCAATATCTTCACAACAATACAACGTCCATGTACGTCTAAAGTAAAACAAAAGACCGGCTTTATTTCACACAAGTGCACATATATATCATTTGTCAACATTGTAACTTTATAGCATTATAGACTGCGTGCTTATATCGGTCTCACTAATGTTGAATTCCCTCCACAACTTTATTCCTTGTCAGCATTTCATTCCTTGAAAATTGTTACACTGTTTCTTTTCTTGATTGACAACAAGGTTTTGCAATTAGGGGAAATGTTGTAAATTGGGTTGTGACATGTTCTACTCTTTCAGTCGTTTGACACATGTATTTTGGTTAAACATTTTTGTTAATGCCGTAATAAAGGAACTGTACCTCCTTGTAGTATATAGCAATATAATATTTGAACCAACTAATTGTTGTGTCTGCTCGAAATTATGTGTAAAACAAATGCTATATTAATTAATACTGAAGTGTAAAAGGCACGGTTTCATAGTTTACAAACATATTCAAATTAACTATTACAGAGCGTAATACCTTATTTGTAAGTCTGGCAATGAAATATTTTGGAAAACTATCACTGTTTCTACGCTGAATTCTTTAAACTTTGAATGCGGGATTCTCTTTTTCAGTAAAAGACATGCGAAAGATACCAAAATGATATTCGAACTCGAAAATAAACTGACAACATTATGGCGAAAAACGAATAAAAAAGAACAAAACAAAAACAACAATATACAAAACACGACCAAAAACTGGAGATGATGTGAGGTGCACTGTTCAGTAAATATGCTCACTGTCTTATTTCAGTTATCCTACTTTAAGTGTTTATATCTATTCTCAGATGAACCTTCACGTGTGTTTATAACCAGTCGAAATTACACGTGGTTTGAAGCCAGGAATCTCTGCAACCTATTTAAAGTTGAGTTTACGCATGTGCAGATTAATGGATTGACCGTGACCTCTCGTCTAATGTGGACACATGGGACTGCTACATTTCTACCTTGGGTAGAATATCTTGGTAATATGAAATTTCAGAAATAATTCTTTATATAATGTTGTATGCTCATTTAAACATGGGTTGGTTATGGCATATCAAACGTTGCATTATTCAAAAAAAATCTTATGTATATGTGTAAAGAAGAGGTGGTATGATTACCAATGATATCACTTTCAACAATAGACCAAATGACACCAACATTAAAAGCTTTACCCTATGGCATTCAACAATGTGTAAAAGCCAAACCGTATGTTAATATGTTCATAAAAATAAAAATTCACACGGCCTTCAACAACGAGTAAAACCAATACGGCATAGTCAGCTACTTAAAATATATAAGCACTCCGTGTTCTGTTGGAAGACGGACATGGCTTGGCCAATAAAGAGAAAAAAAACGTCATATTTAAAAGAAAGTTTTGTTCACAAGGCATTGTTATATCCAGTACTCATTTGTTCTACTTAGCAATTGACAAACGAAACAATAAACGCAATGTTAATGTAGAACTAAACTAAGTATACAAATGAAATTTGATTTATTAGAATGCTTTGAATGGTTTTTTTTTCTAAATCTATCATATAGATATAAGAAGAGGTGGTATGAATGCTATAATTAGACAAATTACCATCTCTGTCCAAATTTGAAAAAAAATAAACTCTTATAGCCCAAGGTACAAATTATGAAGAAATTGTTTATATAAACTTGTAAAAACTTTTTTCAAAGTAAATAAATGAAGTTGCAGAAAACCACATTTATTTCTCATTTTATAAAAGGTTGTTTTGAACTGCAGAAAGAAAGGATAAAGGAAGCAAAGAGTGTACTAGTGAAAGAAGGAACACAGTTAACCAATTGCTTGCTGTATTGCCAAGGATTTAAATTCATTGGCTTACAGGTAATATATATATAATTATGAAGACTGTGTTGAAAGAGTCATTCTCTTGTTTGATACGTACATGAAATCAAATCAAAATTTAAGTTTGAGTGATTTTTTGTGACATATAATTTTCATGAAAAAAGTCAAAAAGTAAAAGGCGTTTTTAATAGTAACCATCAAAAGTTTCATTATAATTAGAATTGTTACATTTTAAGATACAAGTTTCATCCTTTTCAAACCTCTGCAATGAAATATATACACACGCATGTATGTGTGTGTAAAATATGTCGTTTAAGACTCTGTTACTTTTCTGATAACTCTTTCGTCTTTTTTCAGCAACTCAAGTGCATCTGTCTAAGTAATATCGAGTGGAACTCTCACTACATTAGAAGTCCTTGTAATATACACCCGGTTAAATGCCGAGGAGATCCAGATACTTTTTGTGGAAAACAAGGTGTTCCGAAAGACTCCTGTTTCTTTTCTGTTTATAAAACGGGTAATTACACAATTATATTAAAAAAAAAAAAAAAATTTTTTTAAATGATCATCAAGTAAATAATCTTGAAGTGTAAATTTTTGAATAAATTTGTTATAATCATACCCGCTTAAACTTACAAAAAAACAGCGGTAAATTTTTCATATGCAGTTGTTTATTTATTAACTAATTTTCTGCGACGATGAAGCTCCGTTGGCTGTTAAATCATAGCGTCTAGTATTTTTTATGGGACTGATGTAAATCCACATGATCTATTGAATAAACCAGGGTTCCAGAAGTTTCCTGTATCTTTCGGTATTGAAATTCAACAAAGAGCTACCCGGTGCTTAACACATAATCGTGTCTCCCTTAATGTGGTATTGGTGTCTTTCGCCATCTTGGATTGTAAAAAACAGGGAAACTAAGGGCCAGATTTTTAACCAATTTATCAAAATTTGTTGCAGGAATGCAGATAACTTATATGAATGTTTATTTTAAAGAACTTATTTAAAAGATTATAAGTGTAGATTATTTTTACTTTAGTTTAATGTTTTTAAATTGGCATTTTGAGGGGAAGTAACTCTGAATAATGCAGATTCTGAAGGAATCTACATATAATTTTCCTATTTTGTATTTTAGCTGGAAAAAACGTTCGGAGACCCGGTGCCAATTAGGCATCTCTCCATCCAAGTCACAAATTGTAACCGTAAACCATATAGGTCAAAGTACGATCATTAAAATGGAGCCTTGACTAAGTTGGCTCACACCGAACATCAAGCTATAAAGGGCCTAAAAAAAATACTAGTGTAAAACCATTCAAACGGGAAAGCCAACGGTCTAATCTATACCAAAAAAAAGAAAGAAACGAGAAACACTTATAAAACAAATCAACAAACGACAACTACTGAACATTCCTGACTTAGGATAGGTGCAAACAATTGCAGCGGGTTTAAACGTTTTAATGATAGCAAACCTTCACCCTTATCTGTAAATATTTTTAAAGCTATTTTCTCGTATTTTAGTTTTTAAATTCTATCCTTTAGTTTAGCTTCTAATCACACAATGTTTGTTCTTGTATAATCCATACGAAATGTGTCCTTTTGTCAAATCCTGTAGCTTGAGAAAATGCGCGGTGACCTTTCATTTTTATACGCCTGTCAAAAATTTGACGGGACGTATTATGGTATACAAATGTTCGGCGTCCGTCTGTCAGTCTGTCTGTCCGGCGTTCACATGGCGCATCGTTACTTGAGAACCGCTTATCCAAATGTCATGAAACTGATCATAGTTGTTTCTTATGATGGTCAAACGATATGTATACTTTTTGGTGAAAAAAGGATTTTAACTTTCTGAGGTACGGGACTTTAAAACTAAAACAGGGGTGTGTAGTTTTCACATGTCGCGCTGTATCTCAAAAACGATTTCTGATTATTGCTTTAAACTTCACACACTTTTTAATTATATTAATTAATTATCAAAGATCTGTATACTTTTTGGTGCTGAATCAATATTTTATCTTAGAGTAATTGAGTTTTTTTTGGTAAAAAAGGGGGGTTGGTTTTCACATGTCGCATCGTATCTTAAAAACCATTAATGAGTTTTGCTTACAACTTTACACACTTCTTAGTTATATTAATCTCAAGATCTGTATATTTTTTGGCGATGATTCAAAATTTTATTTTTAGAGTTATGGCGCAGCTGTTTATTATTATATTTTTGAACATATTTCAATATATACTACATTTTATCAAAGAATGATCAAGTTCTATTAGCACAGCAGCGTATTTGAATATATGATTCCGAAATGTAAAGTATTTTGGTATTGCTTAAAAGGAATATGAGTAATCATTAGTACAGTGTTATGGAAAAGAGAGAATGTTTTATATCTTCTGAGTAGTTATGCTGATCTAAATACCTTTACCTCAATGCTTTACACAAATAAATTCTAAATTCAGATAATTCCTTTACAGTAGTAGGAAATGTTATGTTATAGTGTAAGGATATATTTATGTTTAGTCAATGATAGTTAACCTCATGACTGTCTATGCTTATTAAAAAAATATAAGTGTTTTAGGGGTTTTATTTTAAAAAATTGAATATATCAGATGAAGTGTGATGGTTTTCAATATGTTTATTTCATGGAAAAGCAACCGTCAATGAAGCCAATGGTTTTGGAAACTGCCTGGCTATTTCTATTGGACCCAGTTCATCATATTTCTTAGCACTGAAATGTTCAACACGACTTTATCGACTTTGCCTAACTAGTAAGTTCAATGTATACAGTTTATATATATCAAATTCTTCATGTTACTATAGTACCATCCACGTCAATGCAAACACCATCGGCTTCGGCTTCTTTTCTGCTCTTTGATCGGGTTTTTGTTTCTTTGTCACACTCCCCATTTGCTTTCTCAGTTTTTATCATCGGCATGTTAACTTAGAAAAAATTCTACTACCCTTATACTTTCATACTTTCAAGCAGTTCACCAAAAAATGTTTAATGAGTAGATAGCTAATGAAAATTAAGCTTTTGACAGAATTCTATAATTAAATCAAATGCAAAACAAATATTTTGCAATTATTCTGTAAGGACTTGATTAATAGAGTGTCATTGTAATGAAATGTTAAAAGTGGTAGCGTAGTTTTATAATACTAGTATCAGTTCAACATAAAAAGTGGTTTCATTTTCTAGATAGTTAATTGTTGCTCTTTGTCATTTTATTTTGGAATAAGGTTTGCATACGTTATAATACTATATATTTATTTAAAGATGTCGCCTGAAGTTATGCCTAAAACATGAATGTTTAAATATCGTTTGAAACCAGATTTTTTTTTCTGTCTCCGTACTTAAAAAACTTGTATATTTGTTTTGATATTCTTTGTGAGAACTCTTCAGGATGATTATTATATTAGCGAACATACCACAAATCCTTGGTTTTGTTTATTTTTTTTTTTTTTTTTTTTTTTTACTTTACAGAAAGCGTTTATTCCAATGACTTCTATCAACAGTCTTATTCTCGCTTGTCGTGGATCAGTTCATTCCAGACATGCCCGGACTCATACATGTTAGCCCGTTACAGTATGTTGTCTAGTAACACACGTTTAACAGTCGACGGGACATATTGGTTATCCAATACGAGGAGGTGGATTCAAGAACAGCGTAAGTGTCCATGTTAGAGGATTCAAAACATACAAATGTTGTTTAGTGGTTATCGTTTGTAAATGTGGTTCATAAGTATGTCTTGTTTCTCGTTTTTGATATAGATAAGACTGATGTTTTCCTTCATAGACAGTGGTTCGGTATGAGCTAAGACTCCTTGTTGAAGACATTACTTTGACCTTTAATGTATTACTTTTCATAAAATGTGACTTAGATGGAGAGTTGTCACATTAATACTCATATACCATCTTCTTACATCTATGTAAATACAGATTTATATGCAGTAATTACTGACAGAGGTTGTTTACCTTTGTTCACATTAAGCTGTTTCTTTGAACGGCGTTGTAGAGAAAACTTTATTAGAAACAAAAATATAACCATTCTAAGATTATTTAAGATAATGAGTTCAGAATGAGAGAAAATACAGTTCACACAATGAGTGAAATAAAATGCTATGGAATAGTAAATAAATCTTGACTTGGGTATCCTATCATATATATATTTCAGTTATAATGTTGTTGGTTTTTCCCCTTTTGTTTACAGTTATATCAAGTAAGATTGAATACAATGATTAATTTACATCTTTATTAAGTCACAGATCCTGAATATTGTGTCGCTGCACGAGTTCAGCAAAATGGCTATCTTGAAAGATTTTCAATCAGGTGTCAGGAAAAACTACCAGGTCTATGCATAACTCCATCATATAGTCCACAGGATAGTTCCACTAGAAGAGAAATTTTAACATATCAAGCTCCAACAGTGGTAACAAAGAGTGAAAATAATGGAAATAATATGATTTTAAAAGATCAATATAGAGTGACCCAAACTTCGACTAAAAGTAAGTTTTATTCTAACTCTTAGGAAGCTACCGTTTGATTTTTGAAAGAGGGGATTTATATTAGTTTTGACTTTCGTTACATAAATTGTCATCCTGCCTTTTTCTATTTTATCTATTTACCTTCGACTATGAGGATCATTACATATTTTGGATAATGTTTTAAGCATTAGTCTAATAAGCGTAATCTAATGAAAACATAATTACTGTAGTTATATATCTTGGATATCTCAGCTTACGTCTGAGAAAAGCATTTACAACAGGAAAAGTTTAACTTAAGGGCATATCATACAATAATAGGGGAGTTGATGACATTGTTATCCTATAATGATATTGTTGGCGACGTTTAATTGCTGCATTTCGATAAAAAAAAAAAAAAAGTGGATTTTCGGGTGATTTAAATCATAAGCTTGCAATAAAGTAAATTGAATCCACTTCTCAGAATTACATTTGACTTGATACTGTATGAAGAAAACACCGTAAGATTGAAAATGTATCGTATGCCCTTAAAAGGCTTTTGCTACATGTATTATTTGAGGTCTTTTAACATAATACAGTTTTTAACATTTTCGGTTCTTATCTATCGTTGGCCTCTAAATATTAGGATGTTAGCGACGCTGATGAAGGTTAATAAGAAATAGTAATTATAAAGTGTTTCTATCTTATATTAGAAAATGTATAATAGAGAGACACATGTTATATAACAGTCATTACATAACAATGATATACAAGGAAATGCCCAACATATAAACATTATTATTTTATTTAAATTGTGTTATAGATCACATTTATTCGTTCAGTGTATGTTTTTTTTGTTGATATGTTTATTTGATTGAGTTAAGCCATTTATAGTTTGTTGTTTGGTGTGAGCCCATACTTTGTGTAGAGTGCCGTACTTTGACCTATAACTGTTTACCTTTTACACATTGTGACTGGGATGAATGGAGAGTTGGCACTCATATCACATCTATTTTTCTCTTATAACATAGAAACTCAAACTATCTTGCAGATTTAATTCGTATTGGATTGATAGCTGTATCAAGTCTGACATTTCTAGTGGTTCTTGCAATAATCATTGTATGCATAAGGTTTGTATAATATGATCATTATATGAAATAGTATATAATTATATGGTTTTAGTAAACGACTCTACTGTAAATTTAAAGTTAAAACAAATTAGGTATTTTAAATTCAGCTAATTAGGAAGGGCGAATAAAGGGCCTATAAAGTCAGATATATATGGATTTGAAAACTAGTGAACTGTACAATAAAAAGGTATAACATAAATACCGAACTCCAATTTGAATTCCTAAAGGCAAAGTTCACAATAACCAACAAAACAAAGGAGTAGGTCCAGTAAGACCTCTTTTTGGCCCCAAAATATAGCAGTTATACAAAGTTGTTAAAGTGTAAACTTAGGAGATAACAGTATTGTATTTTAAGCTTGGCCTTCGTAAAACGTAGATTTTACTGTCGCAAATTGAGTTTACCTAGCGACGCGGAGCGGAGATATGTAAACGGATATTTGCGACAGTAAAATCAAGTTTTACGAAGGCCAAGCTTAAAATACAATACAGTTATCTTTATTTTAATGCCACATATTAAAATAAATGTCATTTAATAAATATTTTGGTTCAAAAATGGCATAAATGAAAAAGTTCGCGAAACTGTTGCATTGTCTTTAGCATCTAATCAATGTGACTTCATGTGTTAACTCTGGATGTCGAACATGAATACTTAACGTATTTTTACTTTTCGTACGCTTCAGAATGGTTTTAATATAGACAAAAAGAAGATTTTGACGCTCAAAATGTGAATATCTAGGTATTTTTTTGAGAAATTACTTATCATAAAAAAATCGGAATTCAAAATGGTGGCTTTCTTAGTCAATCGCATCAAACGAATGGATAACAACTGTCATATACCTGATTTGGTACAGGTATTTTCTTATATGTAGAAAATGGTGGACTGAACCTGGTTTTATAGCTAGCATAATCTCTCACTTGTATGACAGTCGCATACAATTCCATTATATTGTCAATGATGTGGGTACAAAACAAACAGACATCCTAGGTAAAAATATTAATTAAGGGGTACAGCAGTCAACATTGTATTATAATCTTAATCACTATAAAAACAAACGAAATGTGTAACAAAGAAACAAATAAAGCACACATGAAAAATAGAAATACAAGAATTTACCAAAATGAAACAAATGTATACCATAACACGTTATATAGATGATAAACAACGTCAGTGCCCAGAATCTAAACTTCAAGACCATCGGGGATTATTTTGAAGTTGATATAGAATATAAAACAAGGATTTGGTAGATTGCGATGATTTTTTTTTTAAAGTTGAGACGTTCTTTGACATTCCCTTGGTTCATCAACTTTCTGTTCAGACACTGAGTCTGAGTAGCAGCTACAAGCTCTTGAATACCTAATAAGTTTGGAAATGTATATTTCATACGCAGGTGAAGTTGATATATTACTACTAAGGTGGGGGAAAATTGATTACTTAAAAATGAAAAGAATTATGTAAAGTGATACTTTTCTCAATTAAAAGATTTTTGTTTTACTGTTTTGTTTTTTGTCTCGGTTTTTTATCCTTACGTTTTTTATCCCAAATGAATCATGCATATTTTGAGCTTCACAAGCTTTTATTGGATAAAACTTTATCTGCTCACACGTGACATGTGTACTGAATCAATAAATCTAAATGTAAATGATATTTCATACGTTTTGTCAATTTTAGAATGAAGAGGCTACCTGCAAATTCTCAAAATAATTCAGCGCCTGGAAAAGATTTGGTTTATGCAAAGGTTGAAAAGTCAACTAATCGAAAAGGAAGCACCAATCAAACAGCAGTGCCCTCTACATCAGAGGACACATACGATCATATAGACCATCGTCGTAATCGAGAAAACCCAGACGGAAGTACGTATGACACAATGCAGAATGTAAGAATTGAGGAAGAAAATAAATATGAATTTTCAAACGAATCAGAAATAGGAGAGAACTTGTTTATTTGCGATTCCATGGGTTACAGTCAAGTCAGTGAGGTTGTTGACACATCATAAAGTAAAGACGTATAAACTGAGTTTAATTATTGAATGTAGTAATAAATTGTTTTGGAGGATATTCATATCCATATCTTGTGATAGATAAAAAAACATATTTACTGTTTATTATATTATAGTAATTTCAAGGGTTGTAAGCTAAGCAATTTGTTCTTTCTTTGGATGTCAATAGGAAAAATAAGTATCTTTAACGATTTGATTCAATTTATGAACCATATCAATTTAGAAATGATTCCATTGAATAAATTGTATTTTCTTTTTATTCAAGTAAATATGAGTGTATATCAAAATATTGTTCATTATGTACATATTTCAGTTGTGTTGATTTACAGTACTAATGTCACACGCAGATGGCAAGTCTATATATATATAGGATGAATATATCATATGTTATAAGCAAACACTTATATGAACCCAAGCAGACGAATTCATATGTAATTCTAAAAATTATTTAGAAGTATTTACATGCTCTGCAATCGATTTTAAGAGTATGTTCCCGTCTTACAGAAATTTCTATGAATTCGTCATGTCAAGACGTCTATCACAGAACGATTAAAAAAAATATATGCTGAACAATGATCAGAACTGTTTGATACATAATTCATCCGTTTACAGTTAACTAACAAAATGATAAATTAGCTGCAAAAATTCAAATTGGTATGTTTATGGGACAAGTTAGCCACATATAATAATAATAATAGGCTTTCAGGTACACTGTATAGGTGAAGGAACTTGAAGGTTATAATTAACATGGTTAAATTATATGAAACATATATTAATGACTGTCACTTTTGTGAAAAATCATAATATTCCAAAACGCGTAAAGATTAATTCTTATGAAAATCTATTTAAATTTTTGTCTCCAAGAACAATTAATAAAAAAACGGGGTTTTTTATGATAAGTAAAAGATGTTTTGTTTTATAGAATAGACTCATCTGGGTAAAAAATATTTAACGCTAAAGCAAAATTTTGCACCGAAACTTTCATACCTTTTCGAAATTAAAGCAGGGTTGTGAATTGAAGTGTATTACATACATCCCATCCCATCGAAACAACGAGATTGAGAAACATACCGATAAATGAGAGATTTCGTCCGATTTGTTATCTATTCTTCGAGATTCTTATCACGATGTACTATGCGCAAACCTTTAAAATCATGTTATATTGAATGAATATGCAAACGTGAAAAGGGTGGTTGATATGCCAAAATGTAGAATTTTAACTAAATTTAAATGTTATATATATAACGCCTTTATTCATGATAATGTAGTTTAATTTACCACCTTTATCATGTATTACATGTATGTGCAGTTATCTATTTTGTACATATAATCCCGTTACACAGTATTGTCTGGTTGGGTTTCCTAATAAATTATATATGTCTGTTTCACATTGGTTTTTTTTTTCTCTAGATCTTCATCTTTTGTAATGATAATATATGTACAACTTTCAAAATAAAAGTACCATATATCTTTTTCTCATTTTAGATTAAAAAATTAAAACGCTTGTTAATGAATGTGAAATAGAATTTTTACAGTAAAACATATTATTCCTGAATTCATTGCCTTAAATTAGGAGCTTATCTTGTTTAGTTAATATAATGTCGTCAAGAATAAATAACACCCAAAATGTTGAAACATGTTTTTAGTTCATGCTGTGTCAATTGTTGAATTTTGACTTTTTGTAATTTGAATATACGTACGTTTCAGTGTGCCACAAATCAAATGTGAGAAATTCGGTGAACATTCATTTAATAGTAAATGCCCCTTTAAAAAACAAATTAAGTTAAAAAGAAAACCTTCTCTGCTGTTACAGACTTAGATATCAATATTTGGAATTGGTTTGATCATGCTGAATGTCAAATACCTCAGTATGTGGAACATA
Source organism: Mytilus edulis (assembly GCA_019925275.1). Taxonomy (NCBI): domain Eukaryota; kingdom Metazoa; phylum Mollusca; class Bivalvia; order Mytilida; family Mytilidae; genus Mytilus; species Mytilus edulis. The sequence continues at coordinate 57,097,363 of CM034351.1, read as the reverse complement.
AAATAATGAGCAACATATTATAGACTAGATAAATCAATTTAAAAATCCATTAAATACTTTAAGATACAATATTTTTTTCAAGTAATTTTGTGGACTTTGTTGCATGTGTAGCTTTTATTCCTATTATTTAAAAATTAATTGAAAAAGGAAAATAAGGGAGAAATTGCATTTTATTTAATTAAGGTTTTGTTTATTTTTCATATCTGTTATTGTTTTTACTAGTTTGTTTTCTGTTAATTTTTGCTTTGTAGGGGAGGGGTCACTGAATGTTTTTGAAACACACATGTTTTTTTTTATTTTCTTTAAATTACAAGAAAGCTTGTACATTTCTATGTTAAACATTATCGGAATATCCGTGAAGTTATAAATTGCATGTAATACAATAAAACAAACTACTTAAATTCGCCATAATCGCAAAGGTGTACGCACGAAGACCGTATGAATCACATGTTTTCTGAATAAATTATATATTTAAACCTTGATCTTTTTTACAGGTAAATTTCATCTCTCATGTATTATTCCGGTCACGAGAAAAAGTACATGTGAACATTGTTTTAAGCATATGATTATCAAACATTTTAACCAGAATATAACATATGGGCCTAGTGTAAACTTTATAGGTTTATGAGTGTACATCTAAGTGATGACAAAAAGACGGATGTAGCTATCAATATGTTAAGTATTATGTGAAAGTGGTACTTTCTCAATTGCTTCCGTAGTAATGACAAGTATTGAGAGTTCGACGATTTTGTGTCGATTATATTGTAATTTGTGAACCATGTTTGCCCATTAAAGATGTAACGAGCCATGAATGCTTTGTGGAGCCTCACTTTTTTCTGTGTATATATAGTTGATTCTGAAGGTAAGTCTTGGCGATATTAATGCATGATATGTAATACCTTATTCTTAGTGTAATCTTGTCATATATTTCTCCAACTTAATATCTTAGGCTACATGTATTTGTATTTCTTATCCTGTTTACACTATTTCAAAGGGATTACTGTCAATGGAACCAATCATACAGATAAGGAGTAGTGATTTTGAAAGCAAAGCGATGGAGATGTTAATAATATCGTGTAGCCCTGCAGTTGTTAAGTCTAATAAGCATCTAGCGTTGAAGATTTTAAGTCTAGCGTTTAGCGCTTAATATATGTTAAACTCAGTGTAGCATCCAACGCTGGAAATGCAAAATCTTACGCTGTAGATGTAAATTAATGCGCTGCAAATGTGCCTTTCGGCGCTGTTGATGTATGATAAAAAATAATATTCAAGCGCTATAGATAAAAAATCAATCGTCTACCGCTGAAGATGCGAGCTCCGACTCTGGAAATGTTTAAACCGGTACTGTATTACCTGGCGATATCAGGATATTGGTATTTAGTCAAATCTTAACCGGAATTTGTGACACAATTATAATTCTAAAATTTATAAAATGTATACAACATGTCGAAATATTGAGGCTTGACATAAATATATTTTTGGAAAAGTTAATGCAAGAACACGAGTTGCATAGTGTCTTATACGATTACAGGTTTGTAATGTTTAACAACCATATTATATCAGTGTGTAAACACGTTAATTATGAACTATGAAAGTCAAGTAGTTCGAGTATTTTTCTGAGTAAGTGTTAATAAATTTCAAACAAATATTCTTTACTGTGGTTAGCATTCATTAGTCGTCAGTATCTATAGATTAACAACTTGTTGTTATATTGATAGTTTAGAATCTTCCTTGAAGGTGGCGCACAAATTCGCAGCTAAATATTTCGATTGATGTGTCATTTGTATACAAGAGTTATATTCCTTTGACCTATGAGTCTATGTTGAATTTCATAAAGTCAATATGTAGATTGTCTACCATGAACAGGGTTATAATTTTATCTTAAACATGTAGTTTTTTTTGTCGAATTTAAAATCGTTACAAAATCTGTAATGTACTAGATACTCGTATTTTTCATTAGTTTATCAAAGACATTTATGTATACATGTATCTATATATTTTTATTTTTTTTTAAATGTTTTAAATTAATATATACCAATATAAAGAATTATTTTGTTATCTTATAAATATGTTTTTGTTATCTGTAAGTATTCATACCGTGTTTATACGTCAAAAATAAGCAAGGTCGAATCTGCCTTCATCATCACTAACTTTCTTAGAGCGATGAGACAAACTGCAAAATCACAGATCACAGGCACTCGTTTCAGAATAAAAATTTCCTTTATTATACCTTAATATACCATTAAGGTATATAGGGGGACATATTCTGAAACAAGTGACTATGTCACAGAGAAAGCATCTTCCAAGTATTCATGAAATTGCTCTCTATTAAAGCAATATCCTGGAAATTATAAAAAAAAAACCACTTTTTTCCTACTTTTAGTTTGAGGCACAATATGCCGGTGTAAAACATTAATTGTGCTGTCAAGCATACACTGTTTCAAGTTGTGGTATGCATAAAAAAATGTCCAACAGCATTCGTCCTTCTACTCGTAAAGGTATTTGTTTTTCAGATCGAAATGGTGTATACCATTATGCCAGAACTCAAATGAAGCAGATAGCTGATGTAACTTATCTGCTTTACTCGATCCCTTAAGACAAATACATGAAAGAAGTGTAATAAAGCCTAACACAAACACACATACGCACAAACACAAAACAGTACACCATAGCCACCACTTTATTTCAGAAGCTTCTAACTGATGCCGAATGCTAGAGTGAAAATTGTAATTGGGACCTACCCAAAACAATTAGAACTTTTCTGAAAAAGACTATAAATGAAAACAGGACTATATCATCTTCCCATAATGATTGAATGTAAGGAGTTATCTTACTTTAATCACAGAGAGGGGAAAGCAAACAATTTTTAATTTAAGCCTAATTAACATTAAAACACGTTTCCATTAACAAATAAAGTTACCTTATTGAAATATAAGGACTTTGTTAGCTAAATCTATTAATTTTATTAGATATTATGAATTTTTATGACAATAGAGAACATGCTACACTGTATATCTAAAGTGTTCTGTGATAAAATATTTAAACAACAGTGCTGATAATGAATAACCTAACGCTGTATTTATATTAAAAACATACCTCTTTACATCTTCAAAGCTATTCTGTATATCTCTAGAGGCTAATCTTGTATCTACATGGCTTTACTTTATATCTGTATCGCCATCCCTTAATCTACAGTGCTAAATTATCTATATATAAAGTAAATATTGCACTTTTAGACTTTCTTATGCAGTACTTGACCTTTTTCTCTTTCAAGCACTTGTCTTACGATCTACAGTGCTAGATATTTCATTTTCAGAGCTTTGTTGTGCATCTCCAGCACCTGATTTTAAATCCCCAGATTATTTATTTTTTACAGCTTGTGACTATATGTCTACAGCTGTTTACTTTATAACTCTCGAATTTACATGTTAATGTTAATACAAAATCAATAAAATAAGGGGTGAGTTGTTTATCGCTATGTGTTTTAATATGTCTACAGTGTAGTAGCGCTTGGGTGTAGATTTTCGGTGGATATATCTACATCATTCTATCTGTACTTTATTTCTACAGGGGTGGACTTTTAAAACATCAAAAACGCTGGATGTTTCGTCCTCAGTGTTTGAATTTAAGGGTGTACTAAGGTGACATTAAATGAATTAACAATGTATACTTTAAGTTATTAGAACATTACTTTAGGAACAAAATAGGCTGAAATATTGATAGGTTATGTAGCTCGAGATATTTAATTTTTATTTAAATGGGTTGACTTATACTTGCATTGGTATTAATTTTGTTTCAAATCGAAAGAAACCCAAAATTAGCTCAAATATATGTAAATGACCTTTTAAGAGCTATTGAAGTCTTTTATGAAAAGAACAATTTGTGTTATGGGGCAAAATATGTTACCCTGAATTGTAGGGGAAAAACATTAGAGAGAAAAAATTAGAGTTTGACAAATGTTTGGCATAAATTCTAAAAACCTTACTTTAAACTCTAGCGAAAGACCTGCAGTCTTCATCAAAAATTTATCTTTACCTATTGTTTATAAATTATATTGTGTAACCATTGCATTTATAAGAAATACATGGAAAACATACTATAATTTCCTTAACATTGTTATATTTAAGATGATAAATTGAAAGATGAAAGCACGTCTTCTAAAAAGACAAATAAATGTCTCATACATCTGTCATATAAACATTTATCTTCTTTTAATATATCTATATAAAATGTTACGCCAATAATACTCTTGTAGTCAACACTTATATTTTGACAGGCAAGATCATCAATACGTTCTGTAAATTTACTGATTGTTTAATGGTGAATTATTCAAATCAATTATATTTCGTATTCCCAGGAAAAGGTAGCAGTGCTTTTCAACATCGTATTTCATTCAGCCTTCTAACAGGTTTAATAAGTGCACCACTAATGATTCTAATGTAGACAAAATGCGCGTTTGACACAATAAATTAAAAGCGTGGTTTGTTTGATAAATGTATTCTTCTATATATAACCTTCTTTGGTGACTAAGATTTAAATAGGATATTTTGGTATTTGGCAAAGAGTGGGATTTATGTCCTGATCTTCAAATTTATTGTTTCAAAACTGAAGAAAGCAAATTATTCTTCATATTTGAATTTACGTATTAGGTTCGACGCATGCGTTCTTTCTTTTCTAGTTTATTGACTTCTTCCGAAATGTAATTTTTTGTAAAAAGTTTAAAAGATCTAACTGTTCCATCGACAATGTCTGGGTGTTTCAAAGGTCATAGTTGTAAAGCTTATATTAGGAACACGCAGAATCATACATTAAGTCCAATTTCCTCCATGACATTTCATGACTTTTATCGTCTTGTGTTTCAAAACGTTGTCAATCCTTTACAGTAAAGAGCAATGAGGCATTTATCACAAATGACAGTTTCACATGGATGCAGGCAAAATCAAGTTGTAAGCTGATTGGACAAGATAGTAATGTGAAAACAGCATCTGATATGATACAGACAGTATGGATAGACGCAACGGCTACTTATTCCCCATGGATAGAATACTTAGGTATGTTTGTATTAAATATTCTCAATGACCAGGAATTTCACAAAGTCCTACTACAAATAAAAGAACGTTTCGGGTTATGGTGTTGATAAAACTACTGCAAAAAAATAAATTTAAAAAAAAACGAACTGCGAGGAAAGCTTAAAAGGGAAATTCCTTAATCAAATGACAAAATCAAAACCTCGAACACATTAAACGAATGGATTAAACATTAAACAACTGTTATATTCCTGACTTGGCACATTCATTTTCTAATTACGTAAATGGTTGAGTTAACCATGTTTTATAGCTAGCTCAACCTCTCACCTGAATGATAGTCGCATTAGATTTCATTATATTGAGAACGATGTGTGAAAAAAACAAGCAGACATTATAGGTAAATAAAAATGGGAGTAAAGCAGTACAGATCAGTGCAAGGGTGAATAATATGCGAAAACTGAAGAAATAAGCTACTATGGGAAAATTTGTATTATTACGTCTGCTAATATCAAATGAATTTCAGAGGATTTTGAAACATGAATATAAATTATTTGTCGTCAGTTAAATTTCATTTTGAATTAAGATTCTTTGAAAATAAATTAAAACAGAAACTGTATTGGGGAGCCTAATTCTTTGTTTATTCATCAGGTTGCTTTCAAGTGAACAGACAAAAAAAGGCGTTTTCGTACGTAACAGCAGGAAAACAAGTCCATGAGTGTTTGAAAATTTGCAGTGATTATCAGTATATTGGAGTCCAGGTAGTCTGACTTAAATAACATGATAAAGATTGACTTAAGTAATAAAGTTAAAGTAAATATTCAATAGATATATACCGGTGTAGGTAGACAATGAGTTCTTGTCTGTAGCATACGTTCAGTAATTAGTGATTCGGTATTGGCAAGACTTATAGTAAACCTCACATATATTGCCACTTACGAAAAAGTAAGTTATTTAGAAACTAAGGTTCAAACTCCCTCGGAAAAGGTTTACATTAGCTTTTAATGTTTGTAATTTTTTTTTCATTCAACTCTTCAAGTTTTTCTTGTCTGATAATCCTTGGATGTCAAATATTGGTTTGACCGTTTCTGATGAAGATCAATATAAAAAAGCGCATCGGACGCATACATTTTATTAAGTGTTAATTCCATATTTGTTTTACAGAGTTTAATTGTAGAAATTATATACAAAATTATATAAACCCTTTAAAACTTCATGAATATATTTTCCTCCTGCAAAACACTGATTCCTTGTTAAGCTTTTATTGTACCTTTTACCCGTTTTGGTTGATAAGGTTTCAATGCTCTTCAGCTTCGAACTTTATTTGAACTTTTTAACTTCCGTATGAAACGTTTAATTGAATAAAATACCATCGGTGCATGCATATCAGACTATACAAATCGAGTCTACCAATTATGCCTCATAATATTTGGGTTCACACAGTTGGTTTTAGTTTAAGATTTTTCTATTTGATCTAGGGGCTTAAAATTTGTTTTTCTGACTTCTTTGTATTAATAAATGATCGCGGAATTAATCAAGGGCCGGCAAAATAGAAGTTGCCAATTTACAAAAAAAAATATCAATCAAAAACGCGTCTTATTCTTCGAAAGAAATTACACACTTAAGACGCTTAATGTCTGTACCAAGTCAGGGATGTGACAGTTGTTATCCATTCGTTTGGTATGTTTGAACTTTGAATATTACCATTTGATTACGGGCTTTCCGATTTTAATTTCCTTGGTCGTTAATTTTATTATTTTGACATTTTTACTACATTCCATTTAGGCTTTTGAGTAAGAAATAAAAGATTCTGCAACGCATTTTTAAATTATTAGAAAAATAATAGTTGGTCAAATATGAAAATAAACGGAGATGTATACAATATTCTATGCATCGTATTACAGCAAACAAGATGTATTTGCCCGTTATCGGATTCTATGGTAGAAATTAATGATCAAAGATGTGAGTCGAAGTCATGTGTTCAAGACAATGATGGTTTGTGTGTCGATGATAATGAAGAAGTTATGTATGCTGTATATAAAAAAAGTTTGTTCACTACTCACAGCTACCACAAAACATATACAATTATATAAAAAGAAAACATATGGCATATTGCAAAATATTGAATAAAAAATATTCGCCAAACTTCGTTAAAAGCGAGTTCAAAATTACATGAATTATTCGTTTTTTAATTCATTAAATGTATTAGAACATATTCAAAACTAGTAAAAACATTTTTTTATGTGGTATCAGTGTGTATTTTAACACTATTGTAATACACTTACAATCCTGAACTCAATTCTCCAAAAAAGTACACTTGTTTATACCAAACTCTTCTTAACACAATGCACTGCTTCTTAAGTCGACACTCGTACAAACCTATAGTTGATCTAACAAATTTCTTATTCTTTAAAAAGTCGGTGTAGACAATTTCACTGTACTTATTATTTGCTTCAGCGATCTTATAATATAGTATTTATGGTATTCCATATACAACGGTAAGGACAGTTAGGACAGTCTAACCTTTCTTTTCGAATTGTCATAACAAACTGTCATATCACTGTTCTACACGTTTGGAGTAGAACTATCCAAAAGTATTCTAAGGTACAACTGTAAAAATATGTGATAGCATTTTCCGAAAAACTTTTATAGGGGTTAAATTGTTCAAAAATGAATATATTATAATTCTGATGACATGATGACAATTTGAATTTAAAAAAATGAAATAGTCAATGAATTATATCAAATATTCACAACGAATTGTCTTACATAGTTTTATTTTCCTACAGTGCAAAATAAATGTTTTGCTGATTATTTGTTATAGTATCAATTGAAGCAGAGGTAGGAATAGGGGACTGCTTGACAGTGGTAGAGAACAATGCTGGGACAGACTTTTATTGGGCAAGTCGCTGTGATTTAAGATTATACCAAGTTTGTGAACATGGTAAGAGCAATATCGAATTAATTATTAAAGCAATTACTAATTGAAAGTAAGAGGTCAACTCTTAAATCTATGAAGGCTAAGTATTTCACTCCATGAGTAACCCTAAAATTACTATATTATTTTTATTTATTTATTTTATTTTATTTTATTTTATATATTTTTTTTAGGGGGGGGGGGGGGTTGCTCTGAGATATTTTATCCGAATGATTAAAGTGGTATCAGTATCTTGTTTTCTAACTTGTGTTTTGAAGATTGTTGTCTGTCTTGTCGTTGTTTTGCTTCTTTTTTCCATTGCAATGTCAGAACTTTGATTTATGCTTCGAATATCCTTTGATATCTTCGGGTTTTTTTTACGTGCTAGCTTGGCTTTTATATTATTTGCCCCTCGTGTTGAACTGTCTGTATAGTATAAAATTGAGAAAGGAAATGGGGAATGTGTCTTTATGCATATCAAACCCTTAACGTAACGGTACCCAAATTGCACCGAGTACCCAAATAGTACCACCTTTTTAGCAAAAATAGCAGCAATAACTTTACAAGATTTCCTATTGTATTTGTATTTTTATGATTTGATACTATGCACGTCTTTCAACATCGGTAAAAATATTTAGATATACACAAAACGTTCACAGTATTTTTCAACAGATGAAGTGTTTACTGAAAAAGCAAAATGTACGGAAACGTCACCATGCGACGTCATCAAAACGTCATCTTTTGAAAATTAACAAATATAATATGTTACAAGTATCCTTTTCTTAAAAAAAAGGGAGAGCAAACATGGACTTATATCCAATTGTTCAAAATACTTGAAGAAATTAAACAAAAGCTCTGTTATTCGACTTTTGACAATGCGAATTTAAGCATGGATGAACTTTCGATACTCCTCATTACAGAATCATTGATGGTTTGGAGGTCAGTTCAGACCAATTTTTCTATGATTCCATATGGATTCAAAATTGAATTGGTGAAACCATATAGTAAATAATGATACATCTCCAAAAATAAACACATAATGAAAATATTTGTCTAAAGCATAAATAAACGTAGGTTAAAAAACTGTCAAAATAGGTGTAATTTGGATGCCCTCGCGTTATATATCGGCCTACGAAAAATCGTCAGTTGTTAAATATAAATTAAAAGATGTGGTATAAGTAACAATGAGACAACTCTCCATCCAAGGTCACAATTTTTTTTATTATTATACTACGTTATAGAAATAAACAAGACTGGCATACAAAAGGCGGAGATGATTCGTGATTTATGGACACTGTCTCATAACCACTGTTCCAGTGGCAAACTAGGATTGTATTCTGTTACCAGTCTGCAGAAGCTGCAGCTTTTAAGCGATACCTATTATTGGCTAGGGGATATCAGACGTCCTACATATACTTTTTACAGCGGTATGTTATTTTTGTAATTATATTAAAAGACTAGGATTTCAGTTTTAAGATATGTCATTGAATGTACTTTTCAAATGATTCAAAGTTACAAACAAAAGAAATTGAATATAACGCTATATACAATTAGTACATCTAACGGTTTTTTGATGATTTACCTTCAGAAGAAACATTCAAACCATACAATTTGAATGAAAACGAATCTCATTACCAACATCGTATGAAAAAGAATGTCAAATTCATTTACCCAGTGTTTTAAAATGTTATAAACTTTTCATAAACATTTTGCGGCTGAAGTGTCTTTCATGGTTTCCTTCAACAGGAACAAAAATTAAAAATATTTTCCTTTGCAACTGATAAGTAAATGTGGGTGTATCAATTTTACTTCATTAATTTAAATCAAGTACATCATATTCACTGGGTTTTTTTTAAATTTAAAAACAAATCCAAATAGGTGTGCAATTCTGCAATTGGTTTTTCATTATGTTTGCCAATTCTCAAAGACTCTTTTCTTCAACAGAAGTTTGAAGGTGAACTTCTTGTATCTTTATAAATTTGCAACATTTTGACTTTCCTCGATTATGATACCTTCGAATGAGACTTATGACCAAATTAGCATTTGCCAAAATTGAGTTGCTTAGTTTTGGCTGATGCGTTATGGCACGGTCTGTGTGTGTTTGTCTTCATCGTATGATTTGATATGACGAACCTCGGAATCTGATGTCGTTTTTAAAGAAAATGACCTGCTTAATGAAAAATAACAGTCACCTCCTTTGTGTCGAATATAAACGTAAGTGTGCGAAATCTGTAACTGTACTACAAATTCAAGATAACCTTTTCTCAAGAAAAATAATATACAATTACTGACTTTTGATGAGGTAAATATGTGGTTTTGTTGACTTTTGAAAAACTTATATTCACTGAGGCCAACGGCCGAAGTAAATATCATTTTTTCAAAATTCAATTAAACCACTTATTTACCGAAACAAAGGACAGCTTTTTGTTTTATTCCATATTCCGAGAGAAATGTTTGTAACTGAAATTATTTACCAAAACCAATTGTACATCAAACGTTTTTTACCAAAATTAAACATGTAAAAGTACGCGACGTTTTGCGCGGTGAATATACGTTTTCCGCAGCTGAATATGCTTATTTAT